>OY751112.1:7920000-8372539 GCA_963564075.1 Eupithecia subfuscata
TTTGATTGGGCCTTTCATTTCGGTTTAGGTACGTTGGTATTATTAATCTCTGTTAAACGTTTCCACAATTAACTCCTCTGAGCGTACAAAGATCTGTAGTTTTAATAATGAGATTACAGGAGAAAATTAAAATATATACCTATTTTCTTAGTTTTTAAGTAGGTACCATGGAATTATAATAGTTTAACAACTTGTTTAAAAGGTCTAAGATAAGTACCTACCTATGACACAAGCCATGCTTAATTTGGGGCCACTTGATGCTTTGTTACTATGTCTAGCCCGCCACTTCTGACGTGATTTGACTTACCTACATTTTTGGTGACGCCGCGCGCCGTGCCGCCGAGAATTTCCCACTTAATTATTTTTATAAGCAATATCTACTTCATGCTACTTTTACTTGGTCAAATAAAGACATTTTTTTAACAATAAAACAAAGATACAATTATAAATCACATCTAGTTTATTAACCTTAGAGCACTAGAAATTAATATAATATGTTTTTCTTAAATAAAATAAAAAACACATCGAAACTTTTAGCACTCATAATTTTAAAGCCAAATCAGCCTTTGTCAGTCTTATCACACTAGGAACTATAAAAAAACAAACAAAAAAATTTATAGATCCAAACAAAAAAATACTCCTCAAAAATCGGCCTCACACACCAACCAGTTTGGCGACAAAACTCCAAGATGTGCGTTTGCAGTGGGGGATGCGTAATAAGGAAAGTACACGAAATCACAACTTAATTCATTGGCGGGTAAAAAGTTATTCAAGTTTTTACACCCACACCCGGTCTTACTGACATACACGTCACGAATGCAGGCTTATACTTATAATTTTGCAATGTGATTACCTGTACAAGTACCTGGTACCTTCGAGTCTTATAAACTGCATAGAGTTCTGTAACTTAAATAGAACTGAGCTCTAAAGAGAAATGTTCCTGAAACCCACGAAATATGACGACGTTGCTACCCGATTCGGTATGGTAAAGAAAATAATAGTAACGCAATACTGAAATCTGCTAAGTCTTGGTGATGAAAACGGTATTCAGCATAAATGCATTTTAAATCTGCTTCTTATTCAAATTTTTGAGTGTTATTTACAAAAATATCTGCGCGTCTGGTCGAAGCGACGCGTGACCCGAGAGCTGATGAGTATCTAGCGCAGCATTGCCATACAGCGGGGCAATGTAGCCAGTGTCTTGGGGACGCTTCCAACTGGTAATGATATGGATCGAGCTACTTGTAGATTGTTTGCAACGGTCTGCAGGTAGCTCAATTGTGTCAATTGTACTAGTTCTAATTTTTTCATGTAATTTGATTGTAAGTTTTTTTTGTGAATAATGATAATAATAAGAACGAATATCGATAAACCTAGACAATACGTAAAATACATAAATTATAATAAATTCGTAATACCTGACCCAAAACTAAATATTCATAACACAGGCCCAAATAAAATGGCGGCAAAAATTAACAATAACATACCTGACGATATATATTAAAGGATACATCTCACATTAAGTTTAATAAACTACTAAAGAATATGCTGCTTAAAATTTTTATTATACATTTATTGAATTTTTTGATGATAAGACTCAGTAATGTGACAGTAAATAATATAATATTAACTTTAGTACCCATCTTCCCAAGTTGCTACACCTTGACCGGGTACCTAATAATAAGATTTACCAACGAAGGGTGTTAGAATAGCAAAATATTAATGTACAGTCAGCTGCACAGACATGTAAACACTTCCAAAGTTTAACTTTTATTTTACTCGGAACTTTTCAAATAAAAGGACATGCACACGTTTTTCGTACAAAGTTGTCATCGTACTTCGTCAGAATACGGTACATAAATTATCACAATTACTGTACACTTACTATTTAGTCAAATTGAAAACTTGGGAGTGTATACATATTTTTGCAGCCGTGTACCTACCTACTAATATATACCAAACCTACCTATACCTAATTATGAATGCAATAAATGGAATATGAATATGAAAAGTAAAACTACGTTCTAAATGATTTAATATCGAGAATTAATCGTCAAAATATAACTGCAACATGCTTGTCTGTATTGTTATACTATGTCAGTTCTACCGACAACCGCAAGTAGCGACACTGTCGGTTTGTTTTATCGCTAATACTTTAGATTTTATAGCCGATAATAAATTGAACTTATGGCTCAAGTTAATTAAATTTTCTCAAAACCCTCGCACCAGGGATTACGGATGTTTGGTTAACGGAACTAAAAGTTAAGTGGTTTTATAGCTTGTTACAAAGTTATGTCAGCTTGTAATTTGTCCTATTTATAAGTTGTAGATTCTTTAAGAGGCAGATTTTTCGAACATACTCAATATGCTTTAGAATTTTTAGGTCCCAGAAGGTATTCATCGGTATTTTATTCTCCCCTTCAATTTCGAGAACATTGAGACGTTCTAGAATCTTTCTAATATTATAAGCCGAGAGTCAGCCTTACTAAGATAATAAGCCGAGAGTTTGAGAAATCTGAATTTTTGTAACCTAGGATCTCCAAAACTACTGAACAGATCAAGATGAAATTTGGCGTGCGTTTAGAGCAAAGCCTAACTAAGATAATAGGCTACTTATTATACTGAAAATATACGGGCAGAAGCCAGTAATACATATATTCTTTCACTGTACGTAAATAGCGCTTTGGGAGCGTTTTTGTTCCAGTAAAACTTTTTTCCTTTGGGAATCCGTGAAAGCTTATCTTATATTAACTGATTCAAAAAGCTATCAGACTAGAATTCGCCTCGAAGCGTTCACAACAAACTCATAAGTCCTACAGTATCAGGTACGTAGTCCTATTTACAACCACAAACAATGCCATAAACAAAAGCCAACTATCTGATTTATACCTACGGCGGGTTCATAAAACCAGATGCTAAGAAATTAATGAAACAAAGCTCCTTTTTCTATCCAGTGAATTATTGTCGAATAAAATACTGGTGACAGGAAAGAAGTTACTGCCCTAAAGGGCCACGGACGGAGCTACGTCACGAGGTTTTATTGCACGGAGGACAGTCTGTCACGGTACGCTATTCTTTGGGGATAAACAAAGGAAAATATTGCAGTGAGGGAAAAGTTGGTTTTGACGTAAATCGTGATAAAGCCCTGAAATCCTTGGGACCCTTAAATTATAAGATTAGGCTCGGTTACCGTTAGAAGAATGATATAAGACCTAGCAGACCCCGCGCCGCAACCGCCGCCGCGCTGTCTGGCACAGCTGGCCGCGCGGCTGGCCGCACGTCCGCGCGGAAATAGGATTCTATGCATTATTACTATTGATTATTTCACAGATTTTTTGATTATTACCTAGTAATACAGTAATACAATCGATATATGTATATTTGGATTCTCCATAAAATTTCCTACATATGAGCAAGTAAAGAAAGAAAGAAAGAAAATCCATTTACTTGGCCCAAACATAAATAATAAAAATAAAAAAGATTACATAAGGGGCCAAAAAGGTCCCTGTCTCAGCATTATGCCGCTACAAGCCACAGCGAGTAAATATCCCGATGTTGTATTAAATTCCTATTGAGGTTCATGTAAATGTATAGAATAGAATAGAATAGAGCTTTTTTTTAAAAAAAACTTCTAAACTTGGTTAAGTTATTCACTGGTAAAAACTTACCTTCATTGATCGGCAAAGACAAACCTACTGTTGTTACGTTGTTTTTTTTTATTATACATGCTGGCTGATAAATGGATGTATCAGCGACATTTCGTCATTCAAGGACACGGCGTCTAAAAAAAACGGTCATCGTGCCTCAAACGTTTTATTTATTTTATTAGAATATCCAATATCCTATCTATATATATATATAAAAATGAAACCCGTTTTCCTTGGTCACGGCATCATGCGTGAACGGCTGGACCGATTTCGCTAATTCTTTCTTTGTTGTGTTTGTTATTGTCAGGAGAAGGTTCTTATGAAAGCAAAAAATTAAGAAAGTTGGCAACATAAATTTCCACGCTGGCGAAGCCGCGGGGCGCAGCTAGTTTATAATAAATTTACGGGTCCTGCCTATAAAATTCAGCAACATTATAACAACAAACATCGGATTCAAAATACCCCCTGGAACAGAAGTTTAACACAGGTCTTTGTTTAAAAAAAACCCGGAATCTGCCTTTACCTTGCATTATGTAAGAAAATACCCACCTACGAGATTTCTAGTTTCGAAAGGTGCAATTTCCCCGGCATTCAAGTGAAAATGAACGCCTCACCTAAATTTAATATCAGTCTGTCGGTGAAATTAAGCCCTATTCATATTCAGATTATTTCAGAACGTCTAGCTTCGTGGTTGGCATGTTTGCGTTAGAAGTTTCATTTCCATGCTCATATTGAAACTCATCATGGGACCTACTTAATATGGTAGGTACATGGAGCAGCCTCTACCAATTAAAAGCGTTGTATGCACGCGCATTTGTTTTAGTTGGAATATTGCAAGAAAAACATGAATGGACTATGTAGGTATTATTAACCAATTTTGCATCATTAAGAGATAGGCTCTAGAATAAACTTTTTCACAATAATATTGGCTTCATGAGATCGAAAGGTTTTTTCCATACGGGAATCAGAATGACGTTTATTTCTTTAGGTTTACAAAATAATTTTTATAGAAATCCTACTAATTGTTATAAAGCCAAAAGTTTGTGAAATCTGAATTTTTGTAACCTATCCTAGGTTCCATTATTATGGCATTTATTTGTAAGGGAGGTTATTAAGAGCCGGCTAAACTCAATTTAGTCGAAATCTTGGTTCCCCTGCACCATCTAGTGATTTCAATTCGAGATAAGTGGATTTAGCCTAGCGTAACATTTATTTGCAATGTGTAATAAATTGAAGGAATTGTATTTTAAGAAGAAATTTACTTCTGGGGGGAGTCTTGGAAACTATCAATAAATATACATTTTACTTTCAACTCAGCCCGATAAGCTCTCTCAGACTTAGCCAAGATTTTAATAGGTCCTACTTTTTTGTATCTTTAGTACTGCGCAAGAGTAGTGTTTTATTGATAATAGGGATGTCGGAAGTGAAAAAAATCGATATATCGAATATCGATATTCATAAAAATATCAAAATCGATATTGATATTTTTATTAAAAAATATCGATGTATCGGTATGATTTGACAGAGAATATTTGCGCTGTAAAATGTAGGAATACGCGCGCGTTGACGTTATAAGTCAGTCATGCGGAGACGGACAGTTGAAATTGACATTGACAGACAAGACAGTAGACAGAGTTACCAACTTAAGTACCAAATTAAAAAGCAGCGAATCGAGTCGACCAAAAACAAAAAAGAGCAAAAAGTATTTAAAAAATAAATGTTAGTCTATGATCGATTTTTATACCTTTTCGATACTTGGAATTTTATATCGATACATCGAAAAAATAATAATATCGATGTATCGATATTTTTTCAACAAGCCTATTCGGTAGTATATATTTCATAATGGAACAAAGATTTTAACTCTAGGGTTGATCAGAAAAACAAAGAATCAAAAGGTTTTGAGGTACCCCGTAGAAAAAAAAATGGTGGACAATCCACACAGCATCATCAAGCCCGTATCAAGCCCGTAAGCAGAGCTTGTGTTATGGGTACTAGATAGCTGATAAATGATAATACTGAATACCTACATTACATTCATAGACATATATTTTTTTATTGTAGGTACATACTTACATAGAAAACACCCAGAACTCCCGGAACAAATTAGAATAGATACAAGAAGTTCTTAGACGATAGAGGTTAACCCCAGGAAAGTTTGTATAACATTCAGTCGCTCAAAAGAGGCCAGATAAATTTTGACCTTTTTAACACTTTTTAACACCAATGGGAATTGTACAAAACCATAATTTACCAGCAATCCATTCGCCGGTCAACGGTACCGAGCGAATTGTGGATAATCCGTTAATAAGTTAGCAAATAACGCTAATTACCTGCTGGCCAGCAATAACATTAATTGATTCAGATACGAGCACCTGGGCACTGCAGCCGTGGGCGTAGGGACGCACTCAGGGAGGGGCAGAGGGAAATCTTATGAATAATATAGGCAGGTGCCTACTCCGTTTCTTATAGCAAAATTTGTTACAAATAGAAAAAATCACTTATTGATGATATATATTATCACTGCATTATACATGCATTGCACCTGGGCACTTAAATAAAGTTATATATAGAAATAATAATAAATAAATAAATAAATAATGCTGGACAATTCACACAGCATTATCTTGCCCCAAGGTAAGCAGAGCTTGTGTTATGGGTACTAGATAACTGATATACTTAATAATATACGAGTACATAGATAGATACTTTTTTATTATATATAGAAAACGACCAGAACACCCTGAACAAATATCTGCAGATCGTACAAATATTTGTCCCGAGGCGGGAATCGAACCCGCAACCTCCTGCGTCGCAGGCGGACCTTCGCCCACCGCGCCACAGAGGTCGTCATAACATTACAATAACATTCCTAACTTCAAGATATTTATTCATTACAGTCGCTCTATGGCTCTATGACCCTTGTTTGGGGGACGCACGCCCAGCAGTGGATGATGGTCTGTATACTGATGAAAAGAAGAACTCTATTGCAATGAACAGTGTGAATAATAGAGTTGACAAAATTCGATATAGATAAATTCATCAAAAGCATGAAGATTAGGCTACCTGGGCAAATCGTTTTCGTCGATTAGATCACCTATTGTACTTGTTTTCAAAATTTTTTTAAGTTTTTTTATTTCATTTTTAACCGACTTTGAAAAAAGGTGGATGGTATATGTTCGGCCGTATGTAAGTTTTTTTATGACTTATGTCCGTCGATTCCTGCGTCACTTATTAACTAATTTTAAAAATCCTTTCGTAATTGTCCAAAAAAAAATTGATTCCCGAGGGATTAGTACCTATTTGTCTCGGAAAACTTAAAACCATATAAAATTAATGGATTTGGAGTCGGTTTTTAGTTTTTTCGAAACGATCAAATTATATTATGCGTGGTTCCAAAAAAGTGTTAATCATTCACGACGCCCCAAAACAAGGTCCTTAATCCGGCCCCACTGTTAATTTTTAATAGACAAGTGACGGTTGCCAATCCAGTAATAAATTAATTAGTGTTTACGCAGCGACCTGACAAAGAGAATTTGGTCCGGTTTTCATGAATACCTAAATAAAATGCGTCAATGACCGGCTGAAAAATGTCGTAAACTATGTAGAATTGTAAAAGCCCACATAACAGACAAACAATATGTATATGACAATACTAGCTGTTACCCGCAACTTCGTTAGCGTGGTAGGTAGAGTACCTACCTTACTAAAGAACACATCAGTGAACAGAAAAAACCATAGAAAAAGCAAATATATCTGTGACTTCTCACACACGAAGCATTAAATATTATACTATCCATAGAATGTACCTTTAGCAATAAATGAATTATTTCGTTTCTTTGCTGGAGAAAAACATTCTGTTTAATTTTCATATTTTACAAAGCAGATATAACCATGACAACATCACAAATTCGATCACTATTTTGTCAAAAATAGACAGCATTGCATAGTCTGACTTTTAATCTATGTTTTGGTTTCTCGTTGGATGTGATGTGTAAACTATTAAACCCTCCTTCAAAATCTAAATCGGGGGCGAAGCCCTAAAAAAAGTAGCCTATTGTTTAAGCTAAGCTACATTATAAATGTTTGCCAAATGTCATTTTCATCTGTTCAGTAGTTTTGGAGATCCCAGGTAACAAAAATTCAGATTTCACAAACTTTCGGCTTTATAATATTAGTAGGATTGTGAACGAAGTCGATTTTGTGCATCTAGGGTTTATATTATTGCTTGCCTTTTAAATTTATTGCAATAAGTAGAGCCACCTTACAGGTTTTAAGATAGGTAAATATTTTCTTACGAACCAACCCCAAGCGCACAAAATCGGCACTCCCTATTTCACGGCGATTATCACAAACCCTGCGGCCGTACGAAAATATTAGCCGCACCGTGAAATGTCATCAGCGCGTACGCCTTATCTTGTTAGTTCCAAATTTGAATATCGGCCAATCAACGCGCTCCTATCGGTGGTTGGTGCGACCCCTTGTGATTCTATTATGGTTTTTATTGCGCGTGAAAAACTGCAGGGAAATTCTCATATGGAAGCAGTCTGGCTGGGATATTTTTAGGAGAAAACTTATTTTATCTTCTTCCCATTCGTAGCGTTCTTGGCAGAACGGTCGTGGTTGACATGACGAGTCCTTTGTTGTATAGGCTGATATTGCCCGCCTCCGGATATATCGCCATCTCTCCCTGTTGGTGGTCATTCTGGAGCATCCATGCAAGGGGACACCTACGGCAGATCTTATCTGATCGCTCTATCTCACAGGCGATCTACCCCTCGGTCTTTGATCCTCCACCTTTCCCTGCACGACTAGCCTTTCAATGGAATCATTGTCTCGCCTTGTTTTATAGACGACTACCAGTAAAATTCCGTGTCGGTCGCCGTGGCGGTCGAGGGGTAAGTAAGAATCAACCAACTGCCCCTGGATGTCCACGGGCTGAGTTGGTTGGTTCTTTACGAATGGTTACGACATCATAATAGGCGACTAAGGGAAACTATCAGAGCGGTAGCAGCGTCCTTAGGTGCATTTTCAACACCGCTATTGGGATCATCAATCTGCTTCCGAGCGTGGTGGTAATGGCAAAATCTCCTTTGATCTGCGGAGGCACCTTTAGCAGTAGATGTATAAGTTCTGATCGGTACAAACAAAGCCTCTACCCCACAGCTGCAATTTTGAAGCGCGTCTTGTGTCGCGCGATTTGTTGCGATTTTGTAGAGCGATTTCTAGATGCGACGGCGCCAAATGCGAAATTGCACCAGTTTTTCAAAATCAAAACCAAAAAATTGGTTGTCTGTAAAGTCGGTTTACTGACGATAGTTGAACGTGACAACTCAGAGCGAGGTAACGCCGCATGACGAGGTAACGCCGCATGACGTCATGTTTTTTCGTGCGTGCAGCCGGCTCTATCGAATTATAAAACGTTGTCACGTCAAAACTCTTTCTTTCCATAAATAAAATAAATGTAGGTACGCTTAGAAAAGGTCAAATTATAAAACTAAACACTGATACGGAAATAAAGTGATTGTCAGGGAAAAGAAGTGGCTGTCTGGATGGCACTCACCTGCTATCTCACGTCGGTGGTGGCTGGAGCCGTCCAAACTAGATCGACCCACTTCTGGGTTCCCTGGGACTGGTCTTCCACAGGGGCTGGTTTTGGCTTGATTCTCAGGAGTTGTGTGTGTTAGGTTACGAGAGGGGTCGCGAATCGATCGATTTAGATATCGCGGACGCGTTAGAACCTTCAGGGGCGGTCAGCTGTTGGATGCGACCGCGCAGCACTGAGTTGACTCGAGGACTGTCTTGCCGGTCCGAAGGCCTCTGACGCGGAGGGCACAGATCACGTGAGTGGTTTTACCACCAGTAGCCAATTGAAAAGCAGTAGCATTATGTCGAGATTTGAACCTCCAAGTTGTGTTTGCTTTGAAATCGAATAGATGCTACCCTAATAATTTATTTAATTAACCTGTCATCGTTTGTGTCCAAGATGGCGGCACATGTGACGTCAGTTGTTTGCCTCAGTGAGGCAAGCCACAGATCTGAGCCGGTCAGTTGTTCGCCTCAGTTCGCCACATTGTGGTTTTCCGACAGACACGAAATTAGAGTGTACTCAAAAGTTAGGTTATTATGTAGGTTATTTCATCAGGTTCATAGGAAATGGTTATTTCATCATGTTCATAGGAAGATTAGGCTTCAAATACAAAAATTCAGGGAATTAATGATTTATAAGTTCGCCAAACCCTGTCTGTTGCTAACCACCATGTGGTTACTCAGATGGGCATGTGCCGCCATTTTGGACACAACTGATCATATGACGTCAGAAAGTTGCCTCACTGAGGCAAACAACAGACGACAGGAGAAATATGGACCACTCGATCAGGAACAATATAAATGTTATTATGAAAAATATGAATCATATTCCGTCACGGAACAGTGATATTTTTGATTTCTGTCGTATGTAGACTAAAGTAAAGAAGCGTCGAAAAAACCTTTTGCCTGGTACGAGTAGTTGTTATTTTTAGAGTTGGAGCAAAACCTGTCCCAAGCTTTTTTATCCTCTAAACAATCTGATATTTTAATTGATTTTTAGTGTGTAAGATCGCGTCTTAGTACAACATGTACTACAAACCAATCAAGCGCGATACAATACGCGCTTCAAAATCGCGGTTGTGGGGTGGAGGCTCAATATTACATACATGTGGTGGGTGACACAGTTCATAATGTACACGGTGCAAGCGCGTTTTGTTAAATAAACTACAGTTGTTCTATCTCACGAAGTCCGTTTAGCCCTGGTTGTAGTACTGAAGTGTACCTTAGTTGTCATGCTGACGGTACTCGCTACCAAAATCTGACGTGAATACAATGAGCACTAGTGACCCGGACCGCGTCTCGGGTGAGACAGATTGCTTCTGAGCTTACGCACACTAAAACAATGTGTACATGCATTCACTATCACATGCATAGCCCAACGGACTTCGTGAGAAAGAACAACTGTAACACTATCTTTGTCCAAGACGCAGATGGACTTTCACCTCCATGTAGCGGCGGCGCGCCTCTGCGAATCGTACTTGGCTGGGCTGTGAATGCGTTAAGCTTTTTCATTAGATTTAACGGTCACCACCTGAATCTTGCCTAATTCACACACATCTTAGCATAAGATTATAGAATTAAGATTTGTGTAATAACGTAATCCGTGTATCTAAAGACTTCTTTAATACAGTTCAGTTAAAGTGTTCAATCTCTTTCATGTTATAACCCGCAATATGAAGATAGAATAAAAAGCTTTCGCCAAAAATAGTTCAATACAATATACACAGTGGAATACGCAAAAAATATTTATATGTACCTATACCCGATAGGCTCCTCAGAACCTAACCTAATATTATGAAGAGGTAAAATTTGTTTGTATAAGCGTTTTTTTGTGAATTCTCAAAGGTAATCTTTGAAAACACCGATTTGTTATTAAAAAAATCTTTTACTATACAGGGTAAAACAAAAAGTTTAGACCTAAGTTTCAGGAGTGGTTCAGACTCAGTTACTGAACCAAAGAAGAATATTTTGAAAAATTCCCGACTTTTAGTTTTCGAAAAAATAAACAAAAACGAATTGACCGCTAGAAAATACGATTGTCTTTTCTAGCGGTCAATTCGTTTTTGTTGCTGCTGACTGCTGCAGTCATTGCCTGGTCTAATGATCATTTCATTTACATTTATTTTATCCAAAACAAAATGTCGAGAATTTTTCAATAAATTTTCCCGTGTTTTGTGATCGAACTGAAAGTTGGGTCTTTTCTTTTTGTTACAGCCTGTATAAAAGTTCATCACTACATTATCCCTGCCTGAGTGACTTTAGGCTATGTTTTATCCAGGTTTTACATAAGCGAGGCCGCGGTCGGTAGCTAGTGATAAATAAAGCAGGATAAAGACTTGCAATCGATGATGGTACCTTTTGGATATTTATTCACGTTCTTAGATATTACAGTAGTATGTATTATTGTTTGTTTTACCTTTGCAATAACCCGTATCAAAGATATTGGGTATGTTTTCGCATCTCGTTATTTTCCAATTCTCGTAAAAGCCAATTCAATGTAGTTTGATATACATGCTAAGACTTTTACAAAATTAAGATGTTTTTCTCTTAGTCAATAGACCTTCGAAGAATTTAATTTATTTATACCATATTCAAATTCGTCCATTTTGTGATAAAGGGTTTATCACAAAATGAACGAAGTTGGTTCGAGGTAACCTGAAAAGGGATGATTCCGCAAGCCGATTTTTACACAATTTTTTAAATTAGTACAAACATTTCCAGGCATCTTGTTGTTACTTTTCAAATAAAATCGAATCAAATCGTTTATATCTGACACAATAATTTTTTTACAATATAATATTATTTTAATTACAATCTAATATTGAGTCCGTAGGATCCCGAACTAGCCTAAGCTGTATTACAGGACCCAAGGCTTCTCTTGATAATTAACAAAATTGTGTTTTTAATACAAACACAAATACATACACAAATAAATAATTACACAAATTTTTAAGGCAAACGTAGTGTAGGACGCCCTCCGGCCAGGTGGGATGACGATCTGCGAAAGACTGCAGGCAGATGCTGGATGCGGCAAGCTGAAGACAGGGCGCTATGGCGCTCATTAGGGGAGGCCTATGTCCAGCAGTGGACTAATATAGGCTGATGATGATGATGATGATGTGTTTTTAATAGACTATTTAAAATTTATCTAAAATCTAATAATGATAAATAATAATAATTAAGTAAAATAAGAATAAAACACAATGCAGTAATAATATTCAAATGTTTAGCACATTCTACTAAACAAAATATTAATAAACTGCGTGAATAGAAATTTAGAAAAATAAAGTACAAAGTAAGTTGTAAACAAAGAACCAAATCTAACCTCAGAAAATTCTAATAGAATACATACACAGAATATAAAGAAAACAGTAAGTAAATAAAAACGCAAATTTACTGATTTCATTTTGGAGTTCATGCCTACAAAATTAATCCCGAGGGACATAAGAGATTGGTATAGTACCCCGCAAAACCTAAAAAAACAGCTATTAACCGAGGGATCCGAAGACAAATAGATTGATTGTTTTGAAAAAACTAAAAACTGAGTTTTATCAAAACAATTAATCAAATTCATAGAAAACACTCGGAACATGCGGAACAAATCTGCAGATCGTTCAAACAACCGTCAAAAGGTTCACCTGCGACGGACCTTCGCCCGCCGCCGTGCCCCAGAAGTCGCATATTATAGCATAATTAAATCGTCTTGATTCTGTTTTTGATAACAAGCTCAGAACTATTTACTAAATTTCATTATAATCGTATTTAGGTGGATTGAGACAGAAAGAGTCACTTATATTAAAACTGGCACTGGGATAAAACTGTGGACATTAACTTTCAAAAACTTGAGAACAAACCAAGAGCCCTCAAAATGAGTAAACTCTTACTAAATGAAATTGCCTTCGCAGATCCCGCCGCGGACGAAATGACAAACATTTTAGCAATATTACAACTCCATCCTATTATTGTTTTTATAAGCCAAACAAATTCTACCAATATTATTAAGCGAATGTTTGGATGTGAAGATTGTATAAAAGCTTGGCAGAAGTACCTTTTGACCGCGAATTTGCTCAGGTGGTACTTTATAAAACACATATACGTATATCCTGACATACTCCTTTTTAAATATAATTTGGTGCAGCGCCTCTATCTTGCGGAGAGGGAACTACGCAAATTCCCATACAAAAAGGAGTCGAAGAAGAAAAGACACGTTCAAGTCTCGTTACTAACGTCAGATAGACTCAACCACCAGAATGATTTATCTAAGAGTTTATCACATTTTCGCCTTAACTGGTTGAATTTTTAATGTGATTAAAAAAACAAAATTAACGAATGACCGGCGAAAAAAGTAAGAGTCGCTAATACTCTCTGAAATTTATCATAATCGACCAGGTGGTTTCGCAGATTAATCTTGCATAGGCAGAAAAAAATTGTAAGATGGTAAAAATAAAGGATTGGGAGAAGTAAAGTAAAGGAATGCTGGACAATCCACATAGCACCATCTAGCCCCAAGCTTAGCTCTGCTTAGCTGCTGCTTAGCTTGGGCAAAACAATGCAAAAATTTTTTATTGATTGTAAATTGTAGAGTAGGTCTTATTTACCATTTATTGTGTGTACTTGATGTCTTTATTTTATAAATGTATGAGTTACTCAGAACTTATAAGACTATCCTGGTTTTTATTGACACTAAAGTCATAACGGGATATATATACCATAATTTGAGTTATTTTCAGTTTTCCAATATTTCGGCACATTTGCATGCGGATCAGGGAATAACTCAAATATTGGAAAACTCAAAATAACTCACATTGTGGTAATATCCCGCTATAAATGACTTTAGTATGAGTTACATAAAAACGATTCTATTTCTATTAATAATTTTTCTGTTGATTACGAGCTAGTTACTGAAAAAAGATCGCCTCTGAATACATAAGGCCTCTTGCCACCGGAGAAGTTAAAGAAGAGTGGAAGAAAAATACATGTTGTGCCGACCGCACCTTTTTTTTCACGCATATCGTACTGCCACGGGGAGACAGTACGATGATGTGGGACTCTAACACCACTAAAACCCTCAGGGTGCTTCCGCCTCTGCCGTTTGTGGTAGGAACGTGGGGACGCTTACACTCATCCACGAACCCACCGCGGCTGCCCGATATCGGGCCCCTCACTGGGGGTGTGCAGCACCCCCTCTTCGCGACGCGCCAGAAACACATGACGCGCCGCGATCACCTCGGGGACCCGACCGCACCTAGCGCAGGATAAGGTTCCGAAGACCGGAAGACTTTTAGATCATCTATTCTAAGCTTGTTTGTTTGATTGTAATTTTTTTTCTTTCTTAGTGTGGTTTAATAAAGTATTTTTTATATCTTGTCATATAGCATAGCAGATTAAAACATAGCGAGATGGTACCATCGATGTGAGTAAAATTTGGGAGATTAGGTACTAGCTCCTCGGAAGTGGAACGCTCAAATTAGTTCCAATTAGGTCCACCCACCTCAGTCATAGTCGGACCGGCGACGCCGCCATTCAAGTTCGCGTGCGTTTTGTTATCTCGGTCGCACTTCGGTCTAGGTACCTACGTCTTGGGGACCTTGGCGTTCGGACACGGGGTCGTCCGGCGCCCAATTGGCGGTTAAGGTCCCCGAGGTGGTCTCGGCGCGTCGTGTGTTTCTGGCGCGTCGCGAAGAGGGGGTGCTGCACACCCCCGGTGAGGGGCCCGATATCGGGCAGCCGCGGTGGGTTCGTGGATGAGTGTAAACGTCCCCACGTTCCTACCACAAGCGGCAGAGGTGGATGCACCCTGAGGGTTTTAGTGGTCTTAAAGTCCCACATCATCGTACTGTCTCCCCGTGGCAGTACGATATGCGTGCGCATTTCCCTCAGGATAAACAAAAAAAAAAGAAAAGGTACCTGCGTCTTTCCATCTTGTTGTTCATTACGTAGGTATATTGCAAAAGATCGGAAAAAGCGTGTCTTTGCGTTTAGTTGTAACACAGCACTGGCCATTTGTTGAGTTAGTGCTGGGAGAGCGTACCATATCTTTTATCCTGTGTATCATGAATTTCAAGAACTCTCAGTGAGTGCCAGCAAAAACCACAATTACATACACAAGGCACTTTAATCAGACGTTATAGCCTTTGTTAGACAATAATTCTGCTTTAATGTGCAATGCGTCTAACAGGTGTAACTTAACTGGCATTCAAATTGTTACTAAGAGCATGTTTAACGGTCTGTTGAATTGTATCGTAAAGTTTAGTTTTAGTTAGACGACCTCTGTGGCGCGGTGGGCGAAGGTCCGCCTGCGACGCAGGAGGTTGCGGGTTCGATTCCCGCCTCGGGACAAATATTTGTACGATCTGCAGATATTTGTTCAGGGTGTTCTGGTCGTTTTCTATGTATAATAAAAAATATCTTTCTATGTACTCGTATATTATTATGTATATCAGTTATCTAGTACCCATAACACAAGCTCTGCTTACCTTGGGGCTAGATAATGCTGTGTGAATTGTCCAGCATTATTTTTTTATTTATTTAGTTAGAAATTAGAATTAGTGCCTACTGTATTAGGGTGCGTATACGGTAGAAGATTTGATGCATCGAAGACATTGTAGAGCTCGCTGGGAGTGGATGTGTGGAGGCGGCACAGGACCGCTATTCGTGGCGTCGTGTGGGGAAGGCCTATGTCCAGTAGTGGACTAGACGCGTGTAAGCTGATATGATGATGATAAGCATGCTCTTTTAACTCCTCTTTGTTTGAGGACGTCAATGTTCGTCTTCGGCAGTTCATTAAGTAATAGTAATATTATAAAGATGGATTATTTGTTAGTTTCAAATTTATTCGCTCGAAATATTATGATTTTTCTCACGTAGGACAACGGGTTAAGTAGACGTACCTTACATTATACTCAGTAAGTTTTACAAAGGCTTACACATTGCTACCTAAATTAATTTAGAAGATTACACCTTACAAAACGATAGTACAAGATCACGATTTACCTTTAACTTATTAACAGAAAATGGCCAAATTTATCGAAGGGTCGCGCCTATTTTATCGCGTCGGGTCTGTCAGACCCTCAGGCCCATGAAAAGGCTAACTGGTTGGATTAGGGCACGCCGAGTACAAATAGGCATTAAAGACCCGGGATAAAGGTACCTACCTACCTAACCTTGGAACAAATCACGCTTAAAATCAACAGTCTTACAATGTGCCTTAGCTTTAACAGCTGCAAAAATCTCTAAAAAGTGTAACTTTTTAGAAAACAAACATGAATGGCAGATGTGGTCGAACGCTCAACACACGATACAAAAAGGACTACATTCTTTTTGTTACAAACATCAATAACAATATTTTTATATTATTGACCGAAAAAACCTAACAATTCCATCCATCATTGTATCGCCAATAAAAAGATTCGCAAGCAGGCATCGATAAAAAATCGCGGGTAATCTCAACCATAGGTTGTAAATCGTACAAACGTTGGGTTTCGGATAAATCAAGAGCTTGTAATCCGAAATAACCGGAATCGATTCTTTTATCCCGTGATTTGGGAAGCGTCAGCTGTTTTTTGTGAAGTGGTTTTATTTGATTCGGGGATTACTTATACGAATTAATTTTATTTATTCATGTATCTATAACACAACACAAGCTCATAACACAAGCTCTGCTTAGCTTGGGGCTAGATAATGCTGTGTGACTTGTCAAGCATTATTTATTTATTTACCCGTGACGAAAACTCGGCGAAACTATTGTATTCTTAGAATGGTAAACATTTCTAAAATTGTCTGAATGGTTTATATTCAATCATCATCATCATGTTGGGTCGATTCTGGCTCAACCGTCCTCTTTGTTGGACAGGGTTGGATAACAGCTAGAAATAATTAATTTAATTTAAATTTTCAATTTAAATTTTATTTATTTAATTGGAACGGTCATTGAGAACCACTTACACTAACTAATTAAAATTAAATAGTATACAAATTTCACATAAAAAGTTGCAATACAATGTGGGTTCAGTAAATCAGTAAAAAATGCACAATAAAATAATACCTACAATTAAAATTCAAATTATAATTTAACAAAGAATAAATAAAAATCAATAACAAAAATTTCAAATTCAATAAGTTAATAATTACATACATATGTCAAATTCTAGTAAATAATATTAATAAGTTAATGTCAAAACACAGCCAAATATCATCCGTCAATCTCACAAAATCTCATGCATTCACTAATAAGTCCTTCCATTCATCATCAAATATGTCTACATGTGGATAGGTAGCTACTAGCTTGTTGAGAGAGTTCAGAGTGCGAGGCAGCGGGGAATACTCCTCAAAGAATCAAAATCAAAATCAAAATCAAAAACTCTTTATTTCCATAAATACAATAAATGTACACTTAGAAAAGGTCAAAATATAAAGCTAAACACTGACACGGAAATAAAGTGATATTTTTGATTTCTGATGATTTATTTATGTAAGTAGATTAGAGAGTATTTTAGATTCAATAGCCACATTAGATACAAATCTATGCAAAGTAATTATATCTTACATAAATGAAATAAATGTGTCTCTCTGTTACTATTCCCGTATAAACGGTTGAATGAATTATATGCTATCTTTTGTCTCATAATAATGGTCCACGTGAGCCACAGGTATACATAAATCTTCATCAACCTATATTAGTCCACTGCTGGACATAGGCCTCCCCTAATGAGCGCCATAGCGCCCTGTCTTCAGTTTGCCGTATCCAGCATCTGCCTGCAGTCTTTCGCAGATCGTCATCCAACCTGGCTGGAGGGCGTCCTACAATATGTTTGCCTAGTCGCGGTTTCTGCTCAAGAACATGTTTACCACAGCGGTTGTCGGTTCTTCGCGAGATATGGCCGGCCCACTGCCACTTCAGCTTGCTAATTCTTTGGGCTATGTCGATAACTTTAGTTCTCTGTCGGATGTATTCGTTACGAATCCTATCCTTCAGAGAGACTTCGACAGCTCTTTCCATAGCTATACATAAATATGACTGTACATTTAAGACTATTGTCGACAGGCAGGGATCGGACACTCCGTGCTAATCGTATCAGACGGATTTTTGTGGGTGGTGCATCCACTGTACGTGCGACCGCCATTTGCAAACGAATTTTCAACATTGATATCCGGATTTTCGTAGCAAGCGGACGAATTTTGTGTCAATTAGAATGGCGACCTGGCGGCGCGGAGCGTGGGCCCCTTCCACTCTAAGGAAAGGCGATTGGCAATCCGAATGACGTCTTCCGCACAGACAGATAGCCGGCAATGCCGACCGTCTGATATGTCCGCTTCGCGCGGTTCGGATCCGTGGATGCATTGCAACGGATTTTAGTATTCTTTGTATGGTTTGACATAGAAATGTGAAACTATACAAAGAATTCTATAATCCGTTTGATGGGGTCAGTGGGGAGCGTTCGATGTCGACCTTTTGACGCTAGCCTTTACTGAAGTCCTTGGCTTCGACTCGACGATTGATCATTTGAATGTTCAAGTTGAAAAGTGAAGTTATTTATTTTTGAATTACTAAGTTCGTGGATTAACTATTAGAATTCGGTGATGCCCGCAGTAGTAGTAGTAGTAGTAAAACTATGTCGCAGACACCATCATCGTCCTCCTCACAGACAGGGTGTTTATTATAAAATTTGTATATTCGAACCCTAAATCCTCATAGTCGTATTATAGAAAAACCGTGGATCAAAGTCAACATGACAAACACTACAAATAAAAACACAAAGCCTTTTAAAGATAAAGTTACAAGGCGGTATCTAAAGTTTAGATAACGATGTCTTAGTCAGAGGTTTGTAAGAAAGCGATCTTATTTCTACCAACCGACATAAAATAAATAAATACATAATGGTGGACGAGGAAGAAACTGGTTTAACACATGACTGAGATCAATGGAAAACTCTGGAGGAGGCTTTTACCCAGAGAGGTTCTCATTCACACAAAGACGGAGGGAAACCTTGTAAAAATGACATTAAATAATAAAAAGAAGACGTAGTAATAAGAAAAAATATAAGGCCATTTTATTTTATTTCATGCATGATTCACACAACTGTGTTTAGACACACAACAGTGGAATAGAAGACCTGAGTCACGTCATGTATTAAAATTGAGACACCAGAGATTCGAAATGTATTGACAATGATGTGAATAGTCGCTGAAAAGAGGAAACCTGGCTGTAAAACAAAAATTTCAGAGATTGGACTTGATCATAACTCATTCGCCTTGCTAAGTTAAAGAAGAAGACATGCAGAGCTGGCTGTAGGAGTGTGTCGCTAATAGAATTTCCATTCACTTTACGAAACTATCTAAGACTATTCTTTCAGAAGGGGCACGTATATTTAATAATTTACCAAATAGGTACCATAAAAGAATGAGATAGCATTAATAGGTACAAAAATATGTTGAAAGCACATTGTCTACTCAATAGACTAATATAACTACATATATATAATGTAACACTATTAGATAACATAATTAGTTATGATTAGTAATTTAAGTTAAACCTCAACGCCCAGGAGTTATTTACCTACTTTAATTTAGTTTTAGTACACATTTACTGTTTAAATTTATCTCATTTTAAGTGACTGTAATGTTTTTATGAGAAAATAAAGTTCTTTAAACCTGCAACGATAACCGTTAAATAACTATCTATCGTTAAAAATCGTTAAAGCACGAAAGTTGAAAATTTCACGACAAATGAAACTAAACGCGTGAATGTTGACGTTCAGTCAACGTTACAAACCGCTAAGAAACGAGTTTAATTCGAGGATGGCGTTTTGAAATCATATTTTTTCCTGGTTTCGGACACCATAGCTAGGAAAAATAAGATGATAAGCCGCCATTTCTTCGTATCCAGGAGATTGGCCCATCGTGTGAGGTTTCTACGTGATCAGCAGATGGAGTTCCACATCTTGGCTTCTAGGGAATTTCAAGCCGTTGTAACTCCAGAACCACTTGAGACAGACCCACGTTGATGGGTCTCTAAGACACCAGAAAAATAAGGTCAGCAATAAACTTGCCACCCCTCCCCAACTACTGTTTCTTTAGTTCTTTATACCGAACTAAAGAGATTTTCTGTCTCATTAGTTCTGTGTACTGTACTACCACAATAGTTGGTATACCTAGACAAAAATACAACATCATAAGTTTAGTATTAAAGCTCGGTCTCAAACAAACTGTTCCTTAACCGTCCTTTGATTCTGTCTTGTTACGACTTCGCCTTGTTAAAAGGGGTGCATTGGTCTTAGGACCATACAATAGTTATTTGATAACTCTTTGTACACCGCCCAATTTGAGCATTGTCTTTCCTTCAGAAACTCGTCATTGAAATAACAGCTTTTATTTTCTTACTCAGTTTTGTCTGCAGCTTCACCCAGGTTGTATTTAGCAGAGAGTTCAGGCAATCGCCGAGGTAATCGACCCTAAAAGTTCTTGTTTTTCTGCTGTTTTCACCACGGAGGTCCCAAAAAAAAAACCATTCAATTGTTATGTATGTTGTCACACTCTTTTAAGCCCTGTTAATTAAGACCCACGTGGTATTAGCTACCCAGATCGGCGATCGGTCGAAATCCGAGTGGGTATGCGGTAGTCATACTGTCACTAAAATATTTGAATAGAGTGTAATAATATTTTATAAAAAAAAATTGGTGTAAAGTCGGTTTACTGACGATAGTTGAACGTGACAACGTCTTAAGAAAATACTGATGGAATGGTAGCATTTTTCAAAAGAAAATTTTAATTTCATTTGTTTAATAGATTTGTATGTAGACGCATCGCTCACTCAAGTAGGAGAAAGACGGATGTCGAGCGCTCTCGCTTGCACTTCAAGCCTTACATGGAACGCCTCAGAGCCAGGTAACGCCGCATGAGTCATGTTTTTACGTGCGTGCAGCCGGCTCTATCGAATTATAAGACGTTGTCACGTCAATAAAAGTCTTTAGAACATGGGATCTCCATTTCTTCATGGTTCACAAAAACAAACTGAAACTCAAATTCAATTTACTGAAAGTTACGCAAGCTACTCAAAGTGTTTGTGATTGTTACATGTGTATTAGCATAGAGTGCGATGAAGTACCTGATATTATTCAAAGCAGGGATGTAGCTAAGGCATTAGGCTTATGGGGCAAGTACAATATCCTTGCTAGAAAAAACGCTTGGAAATCAACTGTTACGACCTTGAACTTAGAAGAATATGGAACCCAAATATTATCCAGCATTATATATTTATTATTTATTTATTTATTATTTATCTATTATTTTATCAAGGTTTAACCGGTGCTTTTATTCAAGATGGTGTGAAGGCTTTTATCGTTATTGCTTTATGCAATTTTATATCATTATTGACTTATGTCAAGACGAGACGAGAGATAGTCAAGCGGGTACACCTCATGACAGAAATCACAAATACAAAGGTTTTTTTGTTATTATAGTGCGTAACCCCACACTAAGGGTAATTTCTAAGAAATCAAATAATATCGCAAAAATTTTCGACTTCGACGGAACTTGAACCCGCGTCCTCCCCTCAGTACGGGGATGTGATAACCAACTACACCACGAAGTCAAGTGACGTGGAAGTCGAAAATCTCTGCGACTTCCTACGGTCTCTAGCGCCGTTAGCTCCACCTACAGGGGAAACATTGAAGTTTATCCAATCCTGTTCAAAGACTAAAGTTACATTTAGTTCGTTTGACGAGAGGTGTCGCGTAGCTTAATTCTAAGGTTTTTTGTTATTATAGTGCGTAACCCCACACTAAGGGTAATTTCTAAGAAATCAAATAATATCGCAAAAATTTTCGACTTCGACGGGACTTGAACCCGCGTCCTCCCCTCAGTACGGGGATGTGATAACCAACTACACCACGAAGTCAAGTGACGTGGAAGTCGAAAATCTCTGCGACTTCCTACGGTCTCTAGCGCCGTTAGCTCCACCTACAGGGGAAACATTGAAGTTTATCCAATCCTGTTCAAAGACTAAAGTTACATTTAGTTCGTTTGACGAGAGGTGTCGCGTAGCTTAATTCTAAAGTTTTTTGTTATTATAGTGCGTAACCCCACACTAAGGGTAATTTCTAAGAAATCAAATAATATCGCAAAAATTTTTGACTTCGACGGGACTTGAACCCGCGTCCTCCCCTCAGTACGGGGATGTGATAACCAACTACACCAAATTTTTGCGATATTATTTGATTTCTTAGAAATTACCCTTAGTGTGGGGTTACGCACTATAATAACAAAAAACCTTAGAATTAAGCTACGCGACACCTCTCGTCAAACGAACTAAATGTAACTTTAGTCTTTGAACAGGATTGGATAAACTTCAATGTTTCCCCTGTAGGTGGAGCTAACGGCGCTAGAGACCGTAGGAAGTCGCAGAGATTTTCGACTTCCACGTCACTTGACTTCGTGGTGTAGTTGGTTATCACATCCCCGTACTGAGGGGAGGACGCGGGTTCAAGTCCCGTCGAAGTCGAAAATTTTTGCGATATTATTTGATTTCTCACAAATACAACTTTACAACAAGCCTTATTGAATCAAACTGCAGATAATTTGACTAACTTTTCCTGTGACTCTTTGTTAGGAATAAATGAAATGCATTTTTGCCCCCGCAATTGAGATTCTACTACATCCCTGTATGCATGTGTGACATAGCAATCAAGGACCAAACTGTCGCAAAGTTCCTGCCCTGGGGTGAGGGGGTGCCTTGGGCCAACCACGCACAGTATGGAATTATTACGTAATCAACCAGGTGTTTGATTTGACGAATGTTTGATTGAACAAACTTCCTCTCGACTTTGTTGAATAGGCAAGTGTAAATAAGGTCGTAGTACTTGTAATGAATTCTGAGTTGAAAACGCTGGTATGCTATGGAACTTTACGAATTCCATATAACTGATATACCTAACACAGAACTCTGAATTTCTTTGCGCCGACCGCGCTTTCCCAGAAGGAACTTATTTACCCTGGATTTGAAGACTCCAAGATTGTACTCTAGCGGGAAAACAGACTCAGGAAGCTCATTCCACTCTTTGGCTAAACTGTTTCTCTCATTTATTATGTAGGCATCTACTTAAAATACCCAAAAAGATTCCCTTCCAAGAATAAAATAATCTCGCAAACGTCCTTTTAGTAGGCGCGTCATGATTCGGACAACATGGGAATCGTCTTAGTAGATTATAAATAATCGAATCCGAATACAAAGTGACATTCAGGTTTTACGTCAGATAGTACATAGTTTCTATGAGCGAATCAGTGACTAGTCAGAAATATTATTTTTAGGGTTCCGTACCTCAAAAAGAAAAAAGTATCACGTCGTAGCCTATATTTATGTATGTTTGTCAAGACCCTTTTTTTCAGTAACGTAAAGAGGTAACAAGTTGAAATTAATAAATCTATATCGGCAATCCCTTGGAGCCGTGAAAGAAATAAACTTCTAAGATTCTTCGAAGAATTGTACTGAAACCTCTGTTTGCGGAGGCCAGCTCGCACTTGGCCGGTTCAAATTATAAAATAATTTTTTGTGTTAAAGGTGAGGTGAGGTGCATCTGTATAAAATAGGTCAAACCTCGGGTCAGCTGCATAAAATTCAAACTTTAAAAGAATATGACAAGGTATTAAAGTGATTAAAGAAAACTGTAACGTGCTGCCTAGCGTTTAAAGCTGAACTTTTTAAACGCAGTGTGACAATAAATCTAAAAGTTTCTCCAGCGTTGGCAAGACTTGTGATAAGACTATAACGGAACTGGATGAGGCAGAGAAATAATGAATATCTTGGAATTTCCAAGAAACCCTTGGTTCGTGTCGGGACATAATGTTTCCGCTGCACAAAAATGCCCAAACTTCAACTTCAACTTCTTATTTTGATGGCTCGCTGTGGCTGTGCTGCCACAATTCTGCCAGTGTCCGTATCAAAAGAGTCATAAACTTTTGTTGAGTTTTATAAAACGGTGGAATTTTCTATTTAAAAAAACAGACAAAAACATAATATGTTCAACTCAACTTCTTATTTTGATGGCTCGCTGACATAATATGTTCAAATAGTAATTGAATACAATGTCAAACTTGAAAGTGACTTTTAAGCCGCCATTATGGTCTGCTCAGACCATCATACCTATGCGGTATTCGGTACCCATAGTCGCAGAGAAATCTGAGTGAGTAATGTTATGCGGTAATTCTACTGTCATTAAAATAATCGGCGCGAAATACCGCGGAACGTGCGACACCGAACAAAATCTATGATAAGGTAACCATCTATGGTTTGAAACGTTAGTTCTTCCAACTACAACAATTCTATACCAGTATTTATTGTATTTATGACGACCTCTATGGCGCAGCGGGCGAAGGTCCGCCTGCGACGCAGGAGGTTGCGGGTGCGATTCCCGCCTCGGGACAAATGTTTGTACGATCTGCAGATATTTGTTCAGGGGTTCTGGATGTTTTTCTATATACATATAATATAAAAATATCTATATGTAGTGTATTGTATTATGTATATCAGTTATCTGGTGCCCATAACACAAGCTCTGCTTAGCTTGGGGCTAGATAATGCTGAGTCAATTGTTCTGCATTATTTATTTATTTATTCTAGATTAAACCTGGCCACATCCAGGAAACGTATCGAAACTATTCCGGGTTGTAGTACCTTATGACTTAGCAACGGCATAAATTAAGCCGGAGGACATAATGGGGTAATATTAGAGACAAGCATGGTTTATTACCATACTTCGTCTACAGTTTCGTACGTGTCCTTGATAACTCGTACGGTCGGCAGCAAATTCGAGTTACACACTTTATGTGTATAGTGTGCAAATCGAATTTGCACAAGAATGCATGCGAATTTGACACTATATGTCTGTTTGTCTATAATTTTTCCTCGAAAAAGAGGGGTGTCATAAGTTTGACGCGTGTCTGTGGCATGCATAAGCATAACGTGAAACATTACAGTTCAAAGTCAATAACGTTTTTTCATACACAAAATACGACAGCCTCACCTCTTTATTAAATCTCTACAGTAATAAAGCGAGGTTCTGTCTTGTTAGAGTTATGCGGTGCGGATACACTTGCAGCTGTTTAAGCAGCTTCTTGCAGCGTGATCGAGGGGCGCGCATCGACACGTCTAATTTTAAACTAAATTATTATCCAATATATTATCAAATACTTAGGTAAAGGACCATAGGTACGTTGGTTTCTTAAGGCGCTACCCCGACCCAAATCAGCGCCACCACCTATTTTACCTTATTATTCTGTTAAACGAAGGAATTTTAAATCTCTGCATAAAGTATACAAAATAAAACTTTTACAGGGGCATTAAAAAAAGCTTATGATAGGAAGCACAAACTGGCCAATCGGATTTTTGAATTTCCTTCGTTTAACGGAATAATAAGGTAAAATAGGTGGTGGCGCTGATTTGGGTCGGGGTAGCGCCTTAACCCGTTAAGGCCAGGTATTCCTGCAGTAGTAGGCGACTGATCGGGCCTGGTAAGCCACCGCCGCCGCCGCGCCGCCGCCGCGCTCGTGCATCGTGAAGGTATTTAAACATAGTGATTAAGAAAATAATTTCATCAAGTCAAACTCTGCGAATGTCCGGGGTTCGTGGATATTTTGTGTTCATTGTCCATGCAATTTTAGTGACTATGTAGAAAGGGTACATACTTTTGTGCGCTGACTGTACTCTAGGAATCTATCTTGTAACGATACAAGTACCAACTTAAATAATATGAATATAAATGATTTGATAGTAGGTAAGTAGATAAGAGTTTATAACACTCAAGCTCTGCTTACTTTAGGCAGAACTTTATGACTCAGTGGACATTTTGTGAATTTTGTAAAGTCGAAAGTCTCTCCGACCGTTTCACGACGAAACGGCTGTACAGATCTTAGTGAAATTTAGCAAGGAGATAGATTATGTTCTGGGGAAAGACACATTCTCGGATCCTAGATATCTTTTGTAAACAGAGGGGTTGTAAAAGGAAAGAAATATTTATGGAAAATATTTTTAGACACTGGATATCATCGCAGCAAATCCAAGCTTGATGCGATTTTTGGTTTTGATAGCCTTTATTTATCATTTCATTCGACTCTCGTCCGTTTTTAAACTCATTTAAGAATTTAAACCATTTTCACTGCGCTGTGTTTGTTTTTGTTTTTAGTGATTACCGTACTTGTTGTTTTCTGTTATTATTATCAGTTTCATAACTGTATTTCTTGACATTAATATCAAGAATTCTGACACCGAGTATAAAACTACTTTTACCGGGAAAAACGAGTGTGAAGTCACGAGCAAAAGTTAGTATATTATATGTATATTATGTACTTCAACAGACAGCCAAATATACCTCTTCATCAACCCCAAGGATCATCCAAGTCCATAATTATAAACACTCCAGATACTAGTTTGAACACTTCAATCAAATTAATTGGCCCACATTGAATTGTGACGTAATGAAGGCAATCCACGAATACCAACTGAGCCCGAATTTAATAACCATAATTTGTCAATTTATTTGTGAAAATGAGGATGTATTTATGACAGATTTCGTCAGCAGCTTCCTTATCTACAGTTGCGGTCATAATTGGAGACATACTTAAAGATCATACTCACTTGAAGGTTACTACGACATAATATAGTTAATTTTCCTCAAATTCTAAATTTCTTTCCAACATTATATACTGTATGCTATACGGTGTGGATAAGCGAAATATGATAGGATACTAATGAGTTATGTCAAATTGTTATAATATATAAGTTATTTATTTTGCTGTTTTATTTCCTAATGAAATAGATAATATATTAATCCTCAAAATTATGGTAATTACGAGTATTAAGTGTAAGTAAATGACTTTGTGGGTTTAGGTCTAGGTCTAGGACCCAAATAATCACACTAATATAGGCTGTGCTAATAATTATAAATGCGAAAGTTTGGATGGATGTATAGATGGATGGATGTTTGTTACTTCTTCACGCTAAAACTACTGACGGATCGGGCTGAAATTTTGCATACAGATAATTATAATCCTGGAATCAAACATAGGCTACTTTTATCCAATAGATCAGTTCCAATTTTAAAAAGGTTATAAGCACCACGAATGACTACAAGACAATGTCCTTAGAATCTAGGTCACCACTTCTGACCGCTACTGTACCCAAATAATTAAATGTTTCTAAAAATCAGCAACTACCCGCCATGATATATGTAGGTACTAGTACTGATATTATGAATCGCATGCCCTCTTTACTATAAAGTTAATTAACTATTCGTTTCTAAATTATTTTATGAAATGCTTAAAGATTATTTCTATCCCACCAGAACTGATTTATGGGATAAAAAGTAGCCTTGGTTTGATTTCAGGCTTAAAACTACATAATATGATTTTTAGCACGATCGGTTTAGTCGTAAGGCCGTGAAGAGGTAACAAACATCCATCCAAACTCTCGCGTTTATAATATTAGTGTGATGTCATGTGATAGTACAATTATAATGTTTTCTGTTTGCAAACATCATTTCACGAACAGACAGCGGAAAAAACATCATATAGGGCATATCTGTTAATTTAAGAATTAGAATTTGAACCACCCCTATTCTTCCCGCGGATGTCGTAAGAGGCGACTAAGGGATATCAACCGGGAGCGGGCAGCAGAGCCCCCTACAGAACAATTCTAACACCGATCTGCGATCCCCAACCCTTATGCCCAGCGTGGGGATTATGGGCATTACCCTCCATGAGATAAAAGTCAATAAGGTGCTTATCAGGGGGAGGCCTGCGTCCAGCAGTAGACCAATATAGGCTATTGAAGTGAAGTGAGGTGTTAATTTTAAAGTCAAATCGAAACAGTCTGCTTCTTCCGGCCAAAGTGCCATGGAAGTCGTCTAAACATGAGTGGGGTCGCAGGCTATTGCAAAGCTACTCTATCCAATAATGACCGAAAGAAGAAACTGAAAATAGACCTTCAAAGCTCACCCAGTAAACAAGGTCTTCGTTCACCAATATCACTGTTACATTTTCAATTTACTAGAAAGTTAATTAACTATTGAAATTAACTAGTTTTATTCTTATCAGGTCCTAACAAAAGGCTCACTCTGAAATTTAATTAAAAGCAATCTCTAGGGAGTCTGCGTGTACCTGAATATATAAATCTAGAGAACTATCAATTCTTCTTAAATAGGGTAGTGTGGGTGCAAACGAGCAATTTGCACTATTCATTATACACTATCACTAGCTGCGCCCCGTGGTTACGCCCGCGTGGAAATTTAAAATTATCACTTAGGGGTATGAAAAATAGATAGTAGCCGATTCTCAGACCTACTAAATATGCTCACAAAATTTCATGGGAATCGGTCAAGCCGTTTCGGAGGAGTACGGGAACGAACATTGTGACACGAGAATTTTATATATAAGATTATAACTGTCGGCAACTGTCAGCCGCAATGCACATAGCACACCCGTCAACATACACTTCAACTTCTTGTCAAATGGCTTCTGCATCTGGTTTGACACAATTTTGCCAAAACATACACTTTTCACATGCACGTCAGATAACCGACAGAAGACGACCTCGGTGGCGCCGCGGGTGAAGGTCCGCCTGCTTCACGGGAGGTTGCGGATTCGATTCCCGCCTTGGGACAAATGTTTGTACGATCTACCAATATTTGTTCCGGGTGTTCTGGTCGTTTCTATGTATAATTAAGAATATCTATCTATGTAATTTATTTTAATAAGTATCATCTAGTACCCATAACACAAGCCTTACTTGACTTGGGGCTAGATGATGCTGTGTGGATTGTCCAGCATTATTTATTTATTATTTATTTATAACCGAATGATTAGGTCCGAATTTTAAAATCAATGAAAAATATACACAGTTGGTCATATTAATATCATCATCCTCTTTATTGGCACGCATCCTCTTTATAAACTTGCTGCCATAACCCAATTAGCACTAAACTTAGCTGTATGCTGCGTGGGGATTATGGGCATTACCCCCCATGTGATAAAAGCAAACAAGACGCTTATCAGGGGGAGGCTTGCGTCCAGCTGTGGACCAGTACAGGCTGTTGAGGTTGATGAGGTTGAGGCTAGGTGTAATTGTTTTTATTTTGTTATGTACACGCTGATGGGTCCACGGTAGTGCATAGGGGACAATTTACACATTTGGGGGTAAAGGTGGATTTCCCCCAAACAGGATCAGAAGGAGATCTCCTCTGAACCGGGCCCGACCCGTCTGGTCCACTGAGCCCGGTGGTCTTTCGACCGATAGTTGATGTCGGATACTCGTATAAGGTTAGTTGTAACTGAATCAAGCGTTTGCGCGATCTAGAATGGTCACTTTCTGTTTCTCCGATAAGTTTGGAATTTTTGTCTTAACGACATCAATGCGACCCATTGAAGCGGTTAGGTAGGTTTTTATTAACTTCAGTTTTATCGGTGTTAGCGCCTCTATTGACACATTAGCCTTGTAGTTCGGCCGTTGTCGGCTAGAGGTCGCCTACAACGCACGACGGTAGGGCCTCTGATTTTTTTACATTCGTAAAACCCATACGGTCCCTTTATTATTACGGATATTATTTACATGCCAACTTCTACAGGTTTTCACAGATAGTTACCGTGGTAGAGATAAACCATTCTAAAAATGCACGCCCCTTTTACTATAAAAAATATCGTAGTTTACCGAATTCATTACGGATGTAAGGAATGAATCGTCGGTGTTCTTCAAACAAAAATAAGGTTCGTAGTTAACCCGCTTACATCGGTCATGAATGCACGCCCCCTCCACAAAACGTCGTACCTACACTCAGCGTGCACTTTTAGAATGGTTTACCTCTACCTAACATATTATTCATTTTACAAGTATCCGACTTAATTTGGTGGCAAATGGCTCGTTTGCGCTGATACTTAAATAGCAAGTGACACTCAGCGGTTGTCGACAATGTTATCGTGGAAACTTAATAACGTTTGCGAGGGTTTTGGACCCTCGGTCTTTTAGGTTTTGAAACATATTTATCAGGACAAAGCTTTTGTGAGAATTTTTAGCATTGATAAATAAATAAATAAATAATGTTGGACAATTCACACAGCATTATCTAGCCCCAAGCTAAGCAGAGCTTGTGTTATGGGTACTAGATAACTGATATACTTAATACAATACACTACATAGATAGATATTTTTTATTATACATAGAAAACATCCTGAACGCCCTGGACAAATGTCTGCAGATCGTACAAACATTTGTCCCGATCTGAGTATAAAAGGGTGGGTGAGGTACCAGCCTCTCGAAAGTGGAAGGCTCAAATTAGGTGCAATTAGGTACACCCACCTCAGTCATAGTGAAACCGGCACCGCCGACGTTCGTGTTTCGCGTGCGTATTGTTGACTCGGTCGCACTTCGGCACATTAGGTACATCGTTCCATCTTTTTTGTTTAATAAAATTATTGCACAATGTTGAAACTGTAACTGTGAGCGAGTTATAACAACGAGTGCGTAGCCGCGAGCTGAACCTAGTCACATCACATCACACTAATATTATAAATGCGAAAGTTTGGATGGATAGATGGATGGATGGATGGATGTTTGTAACCTCTTTACGCCAAAACTACTAAACGGATCGGGCTGAAATTTTGCGTACAGGTAATTTTAATTATGGAATCAAATATAGGCTACTTTTTATCCCATAAGTCAGTTCCCATGGGATAGAAATTACCTTTAAACGTTTCCATAGAAACAACGCGTGCGAAACCGAGGGCATAAACTAGTAATGTTATAAAGCCGAAATTTTTGTTACCTAGGATCTTCAAAACTACTGAACAGATCAACATGAAATTTTGCGTACATATAGAACATAGCCTAACTTAGATAATAGGCTACATATTATACTGAAAATACACGTGCAAGGCCGCGGGCAGAAACTAGTATTATATATTCTCTTCCTACGGTTTAGTGCCAAAACCCATTAGCGCGGCATGTCGCGCGTGACTCCTCTTTGAACGAGAAAACGCGCGCGACCTGTCGTGGCTCAAAGGCTTCTTTTTACCCAGGAATAGCTTGAAGCCGCGGGCAGAACTTAGCTTACAATAACTTAAGCGTCCTGGCACAGTTTTGATCACACGCACTAACTCTGCGTTATTAATCTAAAGTACAGAGTCCAAGTCAATAAAGCGCCCCAATTGTTAGATAAATAATTAACAACTTTGCACTAACAACTACATACTTCTAATATTACAATATTAGAAGTATGTAGTTTTTAGTGCGAGTACCTACAATACAATCACCAATCAGAAAATCTAGTTATGTTGAGTTTACCCCGATATTGATGTCGATTCTGTTGTTTTAGGATTCCTAACTTAAATTTTATGATTTCTAAATTTTCTAAGTTAGGTTAGCCTAAAATTATGGTATTCTCTGTACAGATCCTAAAAATACCACAAAATCCATATTTCACTTTTTTCAAAAGAATCTGCCGGTTTTTCACTAGAATAATTTTTAATCACGACCAAATTAGATGCCTGCTAAAATTAAATAGACTTTTCTAATCATAGCTAAAATGCAATGCAAAGAATAGGATTTTAACTATTTTAACTGAGTTGAGTTGTTTTAGATCTGTCAACCTAATTTTAAACCTTACAGTCTAATTTTTGAAACATAGAATAGGTCTCGTCTATTTTACATTCCTAAATCCTAATTTTAACTTATTCTAAAACTACAGAACCGACACCATTGCTTTTCTTAAAGTAGTGCGTGTAAAAACTCAATGATGAAATTAGCCTAGCCAAATGTCGACTACGGCGGCAAGTCTTAGCGGAGACAAGCCTTGTACGCGGGACATTATTAAAGTGCACAAACAAAACACTAACAAGCTTTAAATAAATTTAACCACCCATGAAAGTTTGATTTGGTCCATACTTTTTGTTACATCCCTGTATCTAGGTCTATATAAAACATTATCTATAGCCTGTCCACTACAGGCTGGTAGGCATCCAGAGAGGTTAAATAGAACCATTTGTTTAATAGATAAGTAATATTATATAGTTTATGCCTATTACCTAATCTGTGCCTATAATTATTATTTATTCAAATACTTGTAGTATTGTTTGCCTACTTAGTAAATTGACCATTGTTTAAATAAATATAGCTATTGTTGTTATCAAACGGATGCAGGCAACAGATAGAGCACAGTATGCGCTCCATTTGTATCAGCAATATAAAATCCGGGTATTCCCCTACAGCACAATCTTGGGAATGAATAAGAATATTTTGTGTTACTGTAAATTTCAGCGAGATTTGCACGCCGAGAGTCTTTTTATCGATAAATACCTAAATGTTAAAAAAACGAGATTGTTGTAATAGGGTTTGAAGATTTTGTGTAAAGCAAATCATACCCTCCATGGGTATGATTTGCTTTTATTTCAAGATCGCCTCGCTTTTACACAAGGTTTTGACTTTGAATGCTCACTACTTTTTCTAAAAGTCGTTTCATAAAAATAAAAAATAAATGCCACTGCTTTGCCCGCGTGGAAATCATATAGTAGGATTAAGAATTAGTAAACATTTACACTTAAGTTATTATAATTTACTTTATGGCATAACAACCACAAAAAAAAAATATAACGATTAAAAGGCGAAATTTTGCGTGACATAAAAAAACTTAATAATTATTTCTCAGCAACCGTGGTACGTAGGGCATTGATTCTACCGTGTTAATGTAGCCCAGGACCCCCTCGACTCTTATAAAAATATGTCAGTCGCAATACTAAACACCCTGTATATATTACTTATCTGCGCCTATGGATTTTGTTCTTAAACTTTTAGGTCCGGACCTATTTAACGTTACAAGGCTTATCGCTCTCATTAAAATAAATTATCAAGGTTTCTATATAATGTCTTTTTAAAATACTCTCTGTACCGAGCAGACGTTCATATTTAATTTTGTAATACGAGTATAATCAATTTTATTTTGCCTTTTTTACTACAAAGTGCCCGTCTCTGGTTTTTAGAGGTGGAAGGTTTCAAAGAGGATAAACGTTGAAATAAAATTGATGATAACCTAATTATCATCATGATTTTACGGTGCTCACTCTGTAAGTACATTTCTCTATTACCTTCAGATATGTCACATTTCGTTATCTTTATTCATAAATATTCCTAAGGTAATTATTATAAGTTTGTTAGAAACACTAGTATAAACAAGATCCGTCAAGTGCGAGGGTGACTCACGCGCCGTCGTCGCCGAGGGTTGAACTTTTTAGTGTCAATTATACAAATAGGTACCAGTTGGAGACTTTGCTATTTAATGAAAATCTAAAAACTGTAGGTTACTGTAGGTACATATATATCAGATGGATCGCTCTTAAAATTTTGGATATTAGGGGCTAATGGACAAATTTAAGACTCTTTTCATATTTATTTCAAAATGTATGAAACTTAGAAAAAGTTCAAACTCTATTTTAAAATTAACAAACTTTAATAAATTATTTATTACACTTACTTTACTAAATTTATTTGGGTATCATTTAAACGATCAGCAGATTAAAGAGAATTTGGGCAGCCGAAAAATTAATTTTGCAAGCAGAAAAAATATTTTGAGCCGCAGCTAGTGGTCGGCAAAAATGACTGAATTGATCAGCAACTAATGTGCCAGTGGGCAGCCTAAAAATTTATGTCACAGTAAATTAAATATTTGTGCAGCAATATACTAGTGAAGCAGCAGCAAATCGTGATTCGTATTTAATGAAATTTTGGCATGCCTTTAAAATGATATTGCAGCATTAAATGAATGAAAAAGATCAGCAAATCCTGGTTCGGATTTTATAATGTTTTGGCGAGCTGTCAAATTAATTTTGGTTTGCTAATCTTAATACACCCTTCATTATTAATAATCTTCTGTAGCTATCTATCTACATGTTGTCTCTGAGCTCCTCCTCAACGGCTGGACCGATTTCGATGACATTTTATTTAATGGTGTGTTAGTGTGTGTGTTAGAGTGGGATGGTCACTGGATGGTCTAGATTTATAACTTGACCCGGGAGGTGGCGCTGTACCCGGCCGGGTTCTAGGATTTTTGACTGGGAAATATCTTTCGGAAATACGTAGGTCATAGATAATGTTCCTAACGGCTCTGCTCGCTGAGAGAGGCGGCTCGCTCAAAACCACCCATGCATGCCCTGCTACCTGTGCAGTCATCTGGCCGCCGCCGCCGCGCCGGCCGGCGCGGCAGCGTCGCGGAGTCGGTAGGAAGGAGGAGGTTGTGGCTTCGATTCCCGCCATGAGACAAATGTTTGTACGATTTATCTAGGTACATAGCTAGATAAATCGTACTTAGGTATAAATAGGACATAGGTATCTTTAACGATAAATAACGATAAATCTTTGGGAGTAGGTACTTAACTCGTTAAAAACTGGTTATAGAAATGAAATGGAAAGAAATAAAAACCTACCTACCCAGGTAGGTATCTACCTATAAGTACCTTCCTAATGCTGAACAATTCACACAGCATTATCTAGCACCAAGCAAAGCAGAGCTTGTATTATAGGTAGGTAGGTACGGCTAGATAACTGATATAAGTACAGTACTTAAGTAAGTAAGTACTGATATACTTACTTACCTAAGTAAATATGTACGAACTTTTGTGAAAAACAAAATTAAATGTACTAATAGGTACCCTGAAATCCAAAATGTCTGAATGAGTGAGTCAAAATGCCGACGACACCCGCAAACTACCTACCTACCCAATGAGTCGTGAAAAATAGTGTTATTGCTTGCCTAATGTTTTATGTAGGTACTGATGGTGCATTAAAGTCGTAATCAATCTATCTAATTGTTATTATTTTCATTTATTGTGCAATCATCAAATTGAATTGACTTTTGTGAAAAATTGAAGGTCCTGTAATCGAAAATGTGTCTAGGTATTTGTAAAAAGTGTATACCCTTATCTGTGACAAGGCTATCGAGAAAAAAGTGTTAAGTATCTCTTTTCCTGCCACATTAGTTGCAAACACTACTTTCGGTAGTACTATAGATAATCAAAGAAACACAAAGGATCCTCCCTCTGTTAAATCCTCTGAAAATTGCTATTGTCTACTTTGTAGGTAGGTACGGTTCATGAGATACAGTCACACCTAGATGTAAGTGTAAGTAAAATTCAAGAGATTGGGTCCAATTAGGTCCATCCACCTCAGTCATAGATAGACCGGGGTGCCATCGCCCCCGGCATTCGTGTTTCACGTGCATATTGTGACGTGACGTATTGTGACACGTGCATAGTGTCCATAGCCAGTGACGCGCTCTACGCTATGGTGCCACGGAAGACCAGCGCTGCAGCTGCTCCCCGAGCTCCTGCAGCACACGCTGAGTGGCAACCTTTTGGTCTCTCGTTGTTTTTATTTTTCTCTTTGTAATTCTTATTTATCGATGTGTGTATCTTCTTGTGAACCAATAAAATGTATCTTATCTTAGGTTATCTTATATTATTGTCTCGGTCGCACTTCGGTCTAGCTACGTCTTTCCATCATTGTTGTTCATTAGGTAGGTAGGTATTTCGTGTAGGAAGGAACGACTACACTACTGCGGCGGCGAGCGAGCACTCACACTAACTTACGGCAAACGAAAGTAAGTGTGAGTGCTCGTCGTCTGCGCACCCTTCCGCGTCCCTTTGACCCATTAAAATAAGGTAGGTGGTACCTACACTGCGCAACCTTTGCGCGTAGGTAATAGGTATGCCACTAACTATGCCACCACACACGGGCAGACATGACCAATAACAATCAAGGGTTCCTTCAGTTGCTAACAACAACGCGAGGTAAGGTAGGTACCTACCTACCTATCTCCTACGTACGTTTGTTTGTCACTGCCGTGCCGGTGTCACAAGTACAGGACAGACATGACCAACAACGAACAAGGGTCCTCAGCACATTGATACCATTTTACAAAAAAAATAGGTAAGGTAGAAATAGGTACCTTACCTACCTACCTCCTACGTGCCTCTGTATCAACTCGACTATGAAAACCCCACCTTCTTTAACGCATTCACTGCCCAGCCTCGGTGGTGCGACTCGCAGGGGTGCGCCGCCGCCGCCACACTAGGGTCGAGAGGCTCGTCTGCGTCTTGGGCCATGAAAGTGTTAGTGTATTGCATCGCATTCACTGCCCAGCCGCCACACGAGGGTCGAGTCTCGTCTGCGTCTTGGGCCATGAAAGTGTTAAAATGCTCTTTTTCCATAAAATCGCAGTAATATAAAGTTTTAGTTGACCATACATTTAAAAGAAAACCCATTGATTATGGCTTATACCTTTTTTTTTTCAGCTCGACGATTTTCTTATTCGGCTGACCAAAACATTAATTTTGCTGCTCAAAAAATCAATTTTTGGCTGATCAAAAATAATTGTATAATCCTGCAGATCATATAATTAATTCTGCTGATCAAAACATTAATTTTGCCGATCAAACAGCTATTTATTTTCTGACCAAAAATAATTTAGTGGCCGACCAAGTGTTGCTGGTGGTTTTTATTTTACAGCCGATCAAAACTTAAAATGCTGCTCAAGTAGTTTTTAAGCTGAATTTTCCAGCTGATCAAATATTTAAAATAAATACCAATAAATTTACTCCCAATTTATTTTACTATTACTTATTTTACTAAATCAAAAGATTTGGTAAAATAAATTAAAAAAAAAACATTCATTTCAGCACCAAAGGTACCTACCCTTATTATAGTAAGTTTAGGTAAATAAAAAAAAAATAACTTACAATCACACTAATATTATAAATGCGATAGTTTGGATGGATAGATGGATGGATTGTTACGTCTTCACGCCAAAACTACTGAACAGATTGAGCTGAAATGTTGCACCGCTGTAATTCTATGCTTGGAATCAAACATAGGCTACTTTTTATCCCACAAATCAGTTCTCATAAGATAGAAATCACCTTTAAACTTTTCCATAGAAACAATGCCTGCGAAGCCGCGGGCATAAACTACTTTATCTCTAAATAAAAAAACAAAAGCGGAAAGAGGAATAATTTTCAAAAGGGGGTTACCTACCCCTTTTGAAAATTATAATACGTATGAAACATACTTATGTCTATAAATTATAGGTAAATTATAATTACACTAAATTAGAAGCATACTTACTAGCAAAGTATTACAATTCTCCAAAAGGAAATAATTATTATATGTAATAATTACCAATGAGCTACAATCACATCTGAAGATTCTGAAGTTACAGAGTACTGAGAGTGCGAGATTCCGGAGTGTTCTGATTACTAACTTATATTATCTTATTTTATAGATTTATCATTGATGATAGTATTGCTCTCTTCACTGCAACAAGCAACAGGATGTCAGTGGACCGAAATGGATAAAGTGAATGGTGTATGTGCTCTCGCTCTTCATTGTGATCGGCAGATAAGTTTTGATCATACTTCATTTGACTGCATAAAGACTCAGAAATGGATTAATGATTATCATTATCGCGACAGTGGATACATAAAAACTATCTACTCTACTGACTACGTTTTATATGTCACGGTCCGAAATGCCGATGATGAGCACGATATTTTTGCTCATATTGACAAAACTGAGAAAATTGAAGCTGTAGAAGTAAGCGACGGATACATGAATGCTATTCCAAAGAAAATTTTTCAGTTATCTGGCGTTCAAAAATTAGTAATAACCAATAATAAACTTTCAGTGGTAAATTTAAATGCATTTTCTGCATTATCAAAGGCAACCTCCATTGTTTTACAAAATAATAGCATAACTACTTTGGAAATGGGAATTAGTACTTTACTAAATAGTAGCATAGCTACTTTGGGAACTCGGACGTTATATTCTGCATCGAGATCCATACAACAAATTGATCTTAGTCAAAATCTTTTGGAATCCATTCCCAATACTTGTTTTTCTCTTTTTACAGAAATGAAATATCTGAATTTGTCACACAATATGATCCGTAGCTTTGATATCCTATCATTCGAAGGGGTTTTGGGTCTTAGGACTTTAGATGTTTCATTCAACCAGTTATTCGAATTCGGTAATTCATTCACAAGGTTTATGAATCTCAATGAATTATATCTACAGAATAATAATCTCACAACCATATCAGATTACAATCTAAGTACATTGATAAGAGTGCAGAAATTGAATTTATCATCAAATTTTATTAAGTCCATTGATAACAAAACATTCAAAAGTCTTGAGGATTTGGAATATTTGGATATGAGCCATAATAACATTGAAAAAATAACAAAAGTGCTTTTTGAAAATAATAGTAAGTTGCAATCACTAATCCTAACGAACAATCACATCAGCCACATTGAAGATAGAGCTTTTGATGGAAAAAAAATAACAGAATTCAATATAAAACATAACTATCTAAACGAACCTATTGAACAGGATACTTTGAAAGGAGTTCATGTCGCTGAATTAGATTTAAGTAATGGTTTAATAACATCACTGGGAAACGAAAGTTTTAAATATATGAGTGAAGATCTAACTTATGTAAATGTTAGCTTCAATAAAATCACATCGATATCGCGTTCCGCATTTAACAGCTTGAAATTATTGTTGACTCTAGACTTGTCCCATAATCTTTTAGATGAATTAATTTTTGACACAACTAGCTTTAATAACTTAACCTCTTTTTATTTGCGGAATAATAGTATCAAATTACTATCTAAATCTGTTTTCGATAATCTAATTTCATTAAATGACTTGGATTTGTCGTATAATAAAATAAATGAAGTTGAATTAAAGTGTTTCTGGGGTTTAAAAGAAGTGAAAAGATTGATAATAACGAACAACCCTTTTGTTAATTCGTTGAAAAAAAATACGTTTCAGGGGTTGATTAATTTGAAAACGCTTGATTTGTCACACACAAGAACCACTTCTTACCAAAATGAATCTTTTTCCGGTTTACCGAATCTAAGACATGTCAACTCTTCACACGGAATATTATCAACCATAGAATACAACGCATTTTCAAAAACAGGTTCCATCGAAATACTAGATCTATCGCATAATTTACTTGAGAACTTCAATGTTCATTTGTTGAGTAATCAAAACATTGAAGAAATATATTTGAATGATAATGTGATACGGCTCATAACAAACAATACATTTTCGGGGCTTAAAAAATTGCGTATTTTAAATTTAGTCAACAATGCCATCCGTAAAATGGAAGTTTATGCTCTTAATCAATTACATCAGTTAAGTCATTTGTCTCTTTCCTCGAACACGCAAATGGAAATAATAGGCGATTCTTTCAATAATCTTCCAAACTTATATCAGGTGAGCTTAGACAATATAAAATCAAGATTTACTTTCCAGAATGTAAGTACTCAAATAGTCAATTTAGATTTACGGTCCTGTGGAATCACCGACTTGAATAAATTATTTATTTATAACATTAAAAAACTTCAAGAATTGAACCTTAGCACTAATGAAATAACAACAATTGATAAATTTTCTTTTCAAGATATGCCTTTTCTTATAAAACTTGACTTGAGTTTAAATAGAATAAATAGTATACAGCCAGGGTCGTTTATACACGTGTCAGACCTCAGAAGTCTTAACTTGTTTGGAAACAATATACAAACCTTGAAATATGGCACTTTTGATGGTGCTCGGGTTTTATCTTGTGTAAACTTATCCAGTAATGCACTCCAAAGGTTTGATCCCAGATTATTGCCACTAGCAACAACTTTAGCCTTAGATAACAACAACATCAATGAACTAGGATTTGAAGAGTTTTTTAATAGGAATACAATGAAACTAAGCATCGGCGGCAATCCAATTTCCTGTAATGTTCTTTTTGACCTTAAAATATCGAATTATTCTGAAAAGTTCAGGAATGTCCTCACATCAGCGAATTTAGATTTTCATTCCGAAAATGTGGATGGTATCTCTTGTCAAGGTGTTCATAAAGAAAATGGTTTAATTTTGCCGATTGCCAATAACACTATTTCTTATGACATGAGACCAGAATTTAATCAATTTATAAATGCAATACAAGATTTGCGTTCATCCATTGACCTTTTAAAACAAAATGCGTCACAAGACAAATCTGATAAAATGGAAAAGATTGTGAACTCCATTCAAACCATGGTAAGTTTATCACACCAAACTCAGAAAAATACTAATAATTATTTGAAACAAATAAAGGACCTGACCAACAGTTCACAACTCTATTTTAAAGAATTTGTTTTGCAGTTGCTTAATCGTACTGGTATCGAAAATCCAGTGAAATATCAACATATTGAAGGAACTGTTAGCAGCAAAGATAATGATGATATACGTATTGAAATGAAAAAAATGCTCAAATATGAAATCGAAGTAATCCGTGAAGAATTTGAGGAATCCTCTCAGAAGCGAGGTCATGTCAATCAAACGCAAATTATTGAAAAAGAGACAAAAGACGACAAAGTACATTATTTTATAGCTTCGTGTTTGGGCATAATAATAGTACTCTATATAATAAAGGTTGCGTGCAAATTAATCAAAAAAAGTGGAAAGCACATATCTCGTAATCTGCACAGTAGTACACGACCTAGTACGAGTGAGATGGAAATGGAGTAGAGACTATTCTTTTGTCTAAGGAATTTTGTATCCGTTCGTTAGAAAGATACTTTCATTATTATTTGTCTTGTCTTGTCAGTGATTTTATTATTGAGGTGTATTTTGGTTCACGGCAAACAGCATAAGATATTTTTTCATTTTTTTGTTACGTAGTTGACGCATCTAACAAAAGCTTTGATAGATTTTGATAAACGTTGGTAGCGTAGCAAACAAAAGCTGTGATAGATTTTGTTGAACATTGTGATAACGTGGGCATATCTTTTCCAAATTAATGGCTTATAGTACGATCAATGACAACGGCCGAATATGGGCAATCAGGGGAAATAGTTCGTGTAGTCTTGTAAATTGGTACAGTTATACCTTACGGTATCCAGATTACCATACTAAAAGTCCTCAAGGGTGAGGGATGTGCTGAGCTGAGGGTGTAAGGGGGAGTTGGAGGTACCTTTTTCAGATTTTTGCTCATATATCGAATATCTGTACGAATAGCATTATGATCACTTCCGACAATTTTTTTTACATAAAATTTCCTACAAATTTGGTCATATCTATTTTTGCTCTACGATCAATACTTTAGGAGCTACAGGGTGTGTAACTCCAAAAACACTCATTTTGTTGTGCTGTTCTTTTCCTACATAGTTTTAGCGGCTGCGATACAACGTCAGCAATTTACAGGATAGGCAAACTGTCAATTGTAAAGCTGTTTGAGAAAAACTAATAATCAAAGATATAGCAGCCATTTTCTATGACCCAACATCAACATCGGAAGCCATAGCAAAGTTAGAAGACACGATGTTTTTGACGATATATCGTGCGCCCACTAATTGCTGGATTTTAACAGCCACCGATACCCGCTTTTTGTTAAATCCAGCACTAAGTCCAAAACTGATCTCTCCTCTCTCCCCCCTACTAAAGGGTCAGGAAAATATCACGCATTACGAGTATTCCACCAAGTACAAGAGTGGCTGAGTAACAAAATGCCCCTGAAATGTGGGATTGGAAGCGAGGAGCTGATGGAACCCTCGAACCAATTACCACCACTGATCCTCCAGCTCCTAACACCGTGCTGACTTCAATTTTTTGTCGCTGCAAAAGTGGTTGCACTGGAAAATGCAGATGTTGGAAAGCCGGTATTTCATGCAGTTTAGTTGCTTCGGCTGCTTGAGTGTATGTTTATACGGTGTACCTGTAGATGTCATAGATGGAGAAGATGAAGATGTTAATGTACAAGACGATGAGTAACATAATAAAGACAAGCTGATTTGTTTTTTCTACATTTTAAAAATTATTAATACCTATTTCGTTTTACGTCTATATTTTATCTCCTTGTAAACTTAAACACCCTCGATCGTAGAGCAAAAATAGATTGACCAAATTTGTATGAAATTTTATGTAGAAACTTTTGTCAGAAATAATCATAATGTTAATCGTACAGATATTCGAGATATGAGCAAAAATCTGAAAAAAGGTACATTCCACCCCCCTTCCACCCTCAGCACACCCCCCACCCTTGAGGACTTTTAGTATGTTCACATGGATTCCGTAAGGCATAACTATAACAATTTACAAAACTACACGACTTATTTCCCCTCATTTTATAATTTTTTTCGAACTATTATTTCTTTTGCCTTTTAGGTTACATTTCCTTACAATCATCAGTAGGTACCGTTTAGTGTTTAAGCAGTTGTTTTCTTTATATTATTCAAATAAACTTATCCATTATCTATGTTGTTTTATTTTCTAAACACTCATAATTCGTAAATAAGGTTAACGATAGGTTGGTATATTTTTCTCTAGTTATAGTTATTTTAGACGAATATGTACTAGCACACGATAAAGTAACTCAATTAAAACTCAAATTCTGCCTGGTTGACCCGCAATTATTTGTATAGTGAGTATGGCTGTTTACTACCTAAGTCATGATTAGTAGCAAACCGTATGTATTCGGTACTGAGTAACGGGTGCGCCATCTAGTACCGAGTAACGAAACGTTACACACGAAAGCATTTCGTTACTCGCATCTTTCGTACTTTGGGTACCTACACTGTTTCAGTTCACGCAAGTACCGTTGATACGTGTATTGAAAGTAATGTTTGCTGATCGTATGTTTTACGTATGCACGCGCTTATTCGATGAATCTAAAAACGTTCGTTACAAAGAGCAATGCATGATCTAAGAAAAGAATTTTCCGAGTAGACCAGAATTTAATTTTTCGATTCCACACAAAGGTGCATTGAGGAATTGCGTTTGTGTTTAGGACACGTTGTGACGTCTTGAGAATCAATGGCCCTGTACGCGTACGCAGTACGACTCGATTCGATGCTCTAACATAGCATTTTATAATGAGGTATCTGAAGTAACGAGTAACGATACGAGAGTAATGAGTAGTATTTGTCACGGATACATACCCGAAGTGTCCATGGTCACAATTGTGACCATTTTTGAAATCGCTAAAGTGTCCATGGTCACAATTGTGACCATAGTCACGTGACAAAGTCAAGTGGCACTTAAGGGGGTACCTACCCTCAAATTGTTTATTTTCAACTCCGTCGGACCTCCATATCTTCCAAACTACTGAATATTTAACTTTGAAATTTATATATGGTAAAGTTCAGGACTTATTCTATCGATCATATGTTTCGAAAACACGATTCCATAAAATTTTCTCGATAGAAAAAAACCGCAAAGTTACCTCTAATTTTTTACTAAAACCCTAATTTCTCAATAAATACAGATGATACGATCTTGAGATTAAGCATAGTAATTGAGCTAAGTATAAAGAACATTTTATATGTTGCTTTTTTTTCAATTAACTATTCTAATGTTTGTGGGGAGCAAATAACTACTAAAAACTTGATTTTTGGGCTTACGCCGCTTTGCTCTGTCCCGCTCCTGTGAACGCGAAATCCTATGCCTATCCTCTTCACACAATAACGAGGTAGGGTACCCCCTTAAGTTTGCAATAGTTTACCTACTTATAAAATTTACTATCGGTTTAGATAAATTAAGTCATTGTTGTTATCAAACGGATGGACGCAACAGATATAGCGCTCCGTTTGTATCAGTTCTTTAAAACAGGTTATTCCCCAACAGTACTATCTGGGGTTAACCCATAAAACCACACAAAAATAAAAATACTGAAATATTTAAGAATATTTTGTGTAACTGTAAATTTTTTAAAGAGACTTGCACGCAGAGCGACCTTTAATTCCATTAATAAATGATGAAATAACAAATAGTACATTTATTCACAAAGAAAATTATACTAGTATTTACAATTGAAACAATTGAGCTAACTGCCGACTGTTGCAAACAGTCTACAGATAGCTCAACTGATCCATATCAACACCAGTCGGAAGCGTCCCCAAGACGCTGGCTGCATTGCCACGCTGTATGGCAATGCTGATACGCTGTGCCAGATATTCACCAGCTCTCGGGTCACGCGTCGCTTCGACCAGACGCTCAGATAGTTTTTTGGTTTTTTTTTTAGTTGTTTTTTTCCTCTAAGCATCACACTAATATTATAAATGCGAAAGTTTGGATGGATAGATGGATAGATGTTTGTTACCTCTTCACGCCAAAACTACGAAACGGATCGGGATCCGTTTCTTAGTTTTGATCTGAAATTTTGCATCCAGGTAAGTCTAACCCTGGAATCAAACAAAGGCGACTTTTTATCCCATAAATCAGTTCCCATGGGATAGAAATAACCTCAAAACGTTTCCATAGAAACAACGAGTGCGAAGCCGCAGGCAGAAGCTAGCCTATTATAATGAGGTATGTAAGTTGGTATAGCAAGAATTATAGCTTTAAAACTTCGTCGTAGAACACACACAGTAAAGACAAGCTGATTTGTTTTTTCTATATTTTAAAAATTATTAATACCTATTTCGTTTTACGTCTATATTTTATCTCCTTGTAAACTTAAACACCCTCGATCGTAGAGCAAAAATAGATTGACCAAATTTGTATGAAATTTTATGTAGAAACTTTTGTCAGAAATAATCATAATGTTAATCGTACAGATATTCGAGATATGAGCAAAAATCTGAAAAAAGGTACATTCCACCCCCCTTCCACCCTCAGCACACCCCCCACCCTTGAGGACTTTTAGTATGTTCACATGGATTCCGTAAGGCATAACTATAACAATTTACAAAACTACACGACTTATTTCCCCTCATTTTATAATTTTTTTCGAACTATTATTTCTTTTGCCTTTTAGGTTACATTTCCTTACAATCATCAGTAGGTACCGTTTAGTGTTTAAGCAGTTGTTTTCTTTATATTATTCAAATAAACTTATCCATTATCTATGTTGTTTTATTTTCTAAACACTCATAATTCGTAAATAAGGTTAACGATAGGTTGGTATATTTTTCTCTAGTTATAGTTATTTTAGACGAATATGTACTAGCACACGATAAAGTAACTCAATTAAAACTCAAATTCTGCCTGGTTGACCCGCAATTATTTGTATAGTGAGTATGGCTGTTTACTACCTAAGTCATGATTAGTAGCAAACCGTATGTATTCGGTACTGAGTAACGGGTGCGCCATCTAGTACCGAGTAACGAAACGTTACACACGAAAGCATTTCGTTACTCGCATCTTTCGTACTTTGGGTACCTACACTGTTTCAGTTCACGCAAGTACCGTTGATACGTGTATTGAAAGTAATGTTTGCTGATCGTATGTTTTACGTATGCACGCGCTTATTCGATGAATCTAAAAACGTTCGTTACAAAGAGCAATGCATGATCTAAGAAAAGAATTTTCCGAGTAGACCAGAATTTAATTTTTCGATTCCACACAAAGGTGCATTGAGGAATTGCGTTTGTGTTTAGGACACGTTGTGACGTCTTGAGAATCAATGGCCCTGTACGCGTACGCAGTACGACTCGATTCGATGCTCTAACATAGCATTTTATAATGAGGTATCTGAAGTAACGAGTAACGATACGAGAGTAATGAGTAGTATTTGTCACGGATACATACCCGAAGTGTCCATGGTCACAATTGTGACCATTTTTGAAATCGCTAAAGTGTCCATGGTCACAATTGTGACCATAGTCACGTGACAAAGTCAAGTGGCACTTAAGGGGGTACCTACCCTCAAATTGTTTATTTTCAACTCCGTCGGACCTCCATATCTTCCAAACTACTGAATATTTAACTTTGAAATTTATATATGGTAAAGTTCAGGACTTATTCTATCGATCATATGTTTCGAAAACACGATTCCATAAAATTTTCTCGATAGAAAAAAACCGCAAAGTTACCTCTAATTTTTTACTAAAACCCTAATTTCTCAATAAATACAGATGATACGATCTTGAGATTAAGCATAGTAATTGAGCTAAGTATAAAGAACATTTTATATGTTGCTTTTTTTTCAATTAACTATTCTAATGTTTGTGGGGAGCAAATAACTACTAAAAACTTGATTTTTGGGCTTACGCCGCTTTGCTCTGTCCCGCTCCTGTGAACGCGAAATCCTATGCCTATCCTCTTCACACAATAACGAGGTAGGGTACCCCCTTAAGTTTGCAATAGTTTACCTACTTATAAAATTTACTATCGGTTTAGATAAATTAAGTCATTGTTGTTATCAAACGGATGGACGCAACAGATATAGCGCTCCGTTTGTATCAGTTCTTTAAAACAGGTTATTCCCCAACAGTACTATCTGGGGTTAACCCATAAAACCACACAAAAATAAAAATACTGAAATATTTAAGAATATTTTGTGTAACTGTAAATTTTTTAAAGAGACTTGCACGCAGAGCGACCTTTAATTCCATTAATAAATGATGAAATAACAAATAGTACATTTATTCACAAAGAAAATTATACTAGTATTTACAATTGAAACAATTGAGCTAACTGCCGACTGTTGCAAACAGTCTACAGATAGCTCAACTGATCCATATCAACACCAGTCGGAAGCGTCCCCAAGACGCTGGCTGCATTGCCACGCTGTATGGCAATGCTGATACGCTGTGCCAGATATTCACCAGCTCTCGGGTCACGCGTCGCTTCGACCAGACGCTCAGATAGTTTTTTGGTTTTTTTTTTAGTTGTTTTTTTCCTCTAAGCATCACACTAATATTATAAATGCGAAAGTTTGGATGGATAGATGGATAGATGTTTGTTACCTCTTCACGCTAAAACTACGAAACGGATCGGGATCCGTTTCTTAGTTTTGATCTGAAATTTTGCATCCAGGTAAGTCTAACCCTGGAATCAAACAAAGGCGACTTTTTATCCCATAAATCAGTTCCCATGGGATAGAAATAACCTCAAAACGTTTCCATAGAAACAACGAGTGCGAAGCCGCAGGCAGAAGCTAGCCTATTATAATGAGGTATGTAAGTTGGTATAGCAAGAATTATAGCTTTAAAACTTCGTCGTAGAACACTTTTTGGAAGAAAACTGGGTATCTATTCTGTTTCTCCGCATCCGACATTCTCGACCGGAACGACATACGACCGACGCACGCAAGTGGTAGCTATTCTTTTACACTGTCGGGTGGACGTCTCATGCTGGCATTCTGGCTACCTTCGTAAACGATAATGTGAATGAAACCACCATAGAGAATAGATCCTTGGATAATTCAAATAAATAAAAGGTAAAGTAAGAATGGGCTTGCGCAAGTGAGTTCCGTACAAACCTAAACTAATCCTGATGAAGTGTCTCGTCAAGGGATGGATCGTTGATTTTCTTCCAGAAGGTTTTCACAGAAACTAGTTACTATATTTTATGGTGAAAACTTTTGTGAGCCGAATGTTAAAAAAATTCACAGACACACTATGAATTGAAAACAATGCCATTTTGTTTCGTGATTATACTAAAACTGACGGGTTTTAGTTTATTTCCTTAATACTAACCTTGCTTCTTGCCAAATTTCATGGTTCTAGGTCAACGGGAAGTACCACAAAGGCTTACGTATAGGTTTTGTTCCCCTGCGAGTATCATTTTGTTTTTATAACTCTGTACCTATCTCTAAATGAAGTTTTCGGATTTTCCGCGTTATTAGTGCTATAAGACCTAGTTTTTTTCTAAATTTAACTTAATAAGAATTTTCTAAAATTAACATGAACAGCTGTAACTTTTGATTGCGTTGACTAAAAGTATGACTTTTCACAGCTCCTAGGTGTTACAGACTTGAGTATTGGATGGATGTGGATGTAAATTTCAACTTGATACCCTCTACCCGTTCCTGACAAAAAGTCATTTACAGTCAGATAGACAGACGGACCACAAAGTGTACCTTTTTTCATTTGGGGTACGGAACCCTAAAAAGAGCCATTTTAGTGCCATGTTTTGGTAAAATAAAGAACTTCTCCGTCATCGGGGGAAGTTGTAGGTTGTAAGCTTTGTTAAGACATGGCGGTAGAGCAAAAATATGGTACGGTAAGAAAATGTCAAATATTATGAGTGAACTTCAATAATTTGGCAAGCTACGTGTATTAAATATTATAAAAATCATAAATTTACCGAAATTTCACTGACAAATGGACAAAATATGGTTAAAAATTACCTTACGAAAATGAAAAGGTAGCTCTGTAACCACCACCGTGTAAATTGACATTGGTTCTGAAAAAAAATACTGTCTTATAAATGTTTCGTTCGTACACTTTGCCTATTAGAATGGAGGTGCCTGCCGCAAAAGCCGTCGCTTCAAATTTCGTGCCATAGCTTCGAGTTTTGGTGAAGTAGAATACCAATTTGACGAAACGATGCACGCAATTGTCAATTTCGGAGATTTATAATAAACCTCCTGTACTGCTTTGAAACGCACTAATTGGGTTTAAAACGATAACTATACGGTATACATATTAAAAACAATTAGATATATTTTATTATTTTTTGAGAACAGCAGCTAGTAGGTATTTGTTATATGAACAAATACTAGCTGGTCTCGGTTATATGAACCGATGACAATATTGGAACATACGAACCGAACTATAGTAGAACCTACCGAAATTGGCGCAAATAGAGAACTTGACGGAGCAATGACCAATAGTGGAGTTGACATATGGAATGTGACTCCTTATTAATATATAGAAAAATATGAAACACTTTATTAAATCACACAAAGACATGAAGCACACTGACAGCAATACAGACAGAAATGCTTACCTATTAGATCCCTATTATTAATATTAAAATCTGTGCTTATGGATTTCGTTCCTGAAAATTTTGGCCCGGATCCCTAAAACTTTAGGAAATACGTATTATCATTACGGCTTATCAAGCTCTTGTTAAAATGAATCATCACGTGTCAAATTATCTCTTCATAATATTATTAATATACGCTCCGTACCAAGCAGACGTTCATTTTTTAATTTTGTGAAATTTGAGTTTGATTTGGAGTCTTTTATTACTAAGTGTATCTCTGGTTTTCCTCAAGCGCGGTTGAGACAAAACTGATGATAGCCTATTATCATCATGATTCTTGGGGGCTCAATCTGTAAGTACATTTCTTTACTACCCACTAGCTTCTGCCCGCGGCTTCGCACGCGCTTTTTAAGTAGCCTATGTCCGCCCCGGAATATTATTTACCTCCCTGCTAAATTTCATTAAGATCCTATCACCTGTTTAGAGGCACGAAAAGCCAAGACGGACAGACAGAGTTACTTCCGATTTTTTATTATTAGAATGGATTAGTATGGATAATTTACTTATCTGTCACACGTTATCAATATTTATTAATATAAGTGCTTCCTAAGTTAACTTAGGAAGCACTTATATTAATAACACAGAAATGTCTTAGGAATATCTTAGGGATGCTAAAATTTTTGAAGTTTGTTAAAAGAAGCGTTATGACACGCTTAAGATACTTCCAAGATTTAACCTAGGTAAATAAATAGGCTAAGCACACCTTCTTTGTTGTTAAAGTATGTAGTTTTAATAACCGTTTCTTCCATTCTTTTATAAATTTTAATTTATATTAATATAATAAATAAATTTATTTTCTTGCATTGGCTACCATTATCCAGAAAAAAACTTTTTGAATGCGCGACCAGAAGCAGTAAGTAGGTAGGTATATCTATTCTGTTTTGATCACTAACATTATTATATATATTTATCGTTATTTACAGATTTATTATTGATGGTTTCGCTTTCTTCACTACAACAAGCAAAAGGATGTCAGGTTTACGAACTCAATAAAGTGAATGGTGTTTGTGCTTTTTCTCTTCAGTGTGATCGACAAATAAGTTTTGATCAAACCTCATTGGACTGTTTAAAGACTGAGAAATGGATTGATGACTTTAATTACTATGACAGGACAAGCGGTAGATACGGCTACATGAAAACTACTTACTCGACGTACTATATTTTATATGTCAGGGTCAAAAATGCTGATGATGAGTATGACATTTTTGAAGGAATTGAAAAAACAGAGAATATTGAAGAAATGGAAATAAGCGACGGACAGATTAATACTGTTCCACAAAAAGTTTTCGAGTTAACTGGAGTAATAAAAATAGTGATAATCAATAATAGGCTTGCAGTGGTTGATTTGAATGAATTTTCTGCATTATCAAAGGCAACATCCATTGTTTTGCAAAACAACAGCATAGCAATCTTGGAAATGGGAACTCAGACTTTATATTCTGCATCGAGATCCATACAGCAAATAGATCTTAGTCAAAATCTTTTGAAATCCATTCCCAATACATGCTTTTCTCTTTTTCCAGAAATGAAATACCTGAATTTGTCACACAATATGATCCATAACTTTGATATTCTAACATTCGAAGGCGTCTTGGGTCTTAGGACTCTAGATGTTTCATTCAACCAGTTGTTCGAAATCGGTAATTCTTTTACGAGGTTTATGAACCTCAATGAATTATATCTACAAAATAATAATCTCACAACGATATCAGATTACAATCTAAGTAGATTGACTAAAGTGCAGAAATTGAACTTATCATCAAATGTTATTAAATCTATTGAAAACATAACTTTCAAAAGTCTTGTCGATTTGGAATATTTGGATATGAGCAATAATAACATTGAAAAAATAACAAAAGTGCTATTTGAAAGCAATAGTAAGTTGCAATCACTCATCCTTACGAACAATCACATCAGCCACATTGAAGATAGAGCTTTTGAGGGGAATAAAATAACAGAACTCAATTTAAAAAACAATCATCTAAACATAACTATTGAACAGGATACTTTAAAGGGAATTCATGTGGCTGAGTTAGATTTAAGTAATGGATTGATAACATCACTAGGAAATGAAAGTTTTAAATATACGAGTGAAGATCTTACTTATGTAAATGTTAGCTGCAATAAAATAACATCGATATCGCATTCCGCATTTAACAGCTTGGCATCGTTGACGACTCTAGACTTGTCCCATAATCTTTTAGAGGAATTGACTTTTGAAACAAGTAGTCTTAGTAGTTTAACTTTTCTTAATGCGCGGAATAATAATATCAAAGAAGTAACCAAATCTGTTTTCGATTATCTACTTTCATTGAATGAATTAGATTTGTCATATAACAAAATAAATGAAGTTGAATTAAAGTGTTTCTGGGGTTTAAAAGGAGTCGAAAGATTGATAATAACGAACAACCCTTTTGTAAATTCCTTGCAAAATAATACGTTTGAAGGGTTGATTAGTTTGAAAACTATTAATTTGTCATACACAAGAACATCTTCTTTCAAAAATGAATCTTTTTCTGATTTACCAAACTTAAGACATGTCAACTCTTCACACGGAATATTATCAACCATAGAATACAACACATTTTCAAAAACAGGTTCTATCGAAATACTAGATCTATCACATAATTTGCTTGAAAACTTTAATGTTAATATGTCGACTAATCAAAATATTGAAGAAATATATTTGAATGATAATGCGATACAGCTCATAAAAAACAATACGTTTTCAGGGCTTAAAAAATTGCGCATTTTAAATTTAGTGAACAATGCAATCCGTAAAATGGAAGTTAATGCTCTTAATCAATTACATCAGTTAAGTCATTTGTCTCTTTCCTCGAACACGCGAATGGAAATAATAGGCGATTCTTTTAGTAACCTTCCAAAATTATATCAGGTGAGCTTAGACAATATAAAAACAAGATTTACTTTCCAGAATGCAAATACTCAAATAGTCAATTTAGATTTACGGTCCTGTGGAATCACGGACTTGAATAAATTATTTATATATAACGTTAAAAAACTTCAAGAATTGAACCTTAGCAATAATGAAATAACAACAATTGACAAATTTTCTTTTCAACGTATGCCTTTTCTTATAAAACTTGACTTGAGTCTCAATAGAATAAATTATATACAACCAGGGTCGTTTCTACACGTTTCAAATCTCCAAAGTCTTAACTTGTTTGGAAACAATATACAAATGTTGCAATTTGGCACTTTCGATGGTGCTCGGGCTTTATCTTTTGTAAACTTATCCAGCAATGCGCTCCAAAGGTTTGATCCCAGATTATTGCCACTAGCAATAACTTTAGCCTTAGATAACAACAACATCAATGAATTAGAATTTTTAAAGTTTTTTGATCGGAATACTATGAAACTAAGCATCGGTGGTAATCCAATTTCATGTAAACTCCTTTATGAGCTAAAATTAGATTATTCTGAAAAGTTCAAGAGCGTCCTCGATACTGCGAATTTAGATTTCCATTCCGAAAATGTTGATGGAATCTCTTGTCATAGTATTCCTAAAGAAAATGGATTAATTTTGCCGATTGGCAATAACACCACTGTTTATGACATCAGACCAGCTTTTAATAAATTTACGAATGCAATACAAGATTTGCGTTCATCCATCGACCTTTTAAAACAAAATGCGTCACAAACTAAATCCGATCAAATGAAAACGGAATTAACCAAGATCGTTGAGTCCATTCAGACCATGGTAATTTTATCAAACCAAACTCAGAAAAGTACTAATGATTATTTGAAACAATCCGACAGTTATTTAAAAAAAATAGAAGACCTAACCAACAATTCACAAATCTATTTTAAAGAATTGGTTTTGGAGTTGCTGAATCACACTGGTATAGCAAAATCAGCTAATTCTGAAATGATTCAAGACATTGTCAGCAGCAAAGATAGTGATGATATGCGTAATAAAATGAAAAAAATGCTCAAGGATGAATTCGAAGCAATAAAAGTAGAATTTGAGAAATCCTTTCAGAAGCGAGGTCCTGTCAACCAAGAGCAAATATCCGAAAAAGAGACAAAAGACGACAAAGTTCTTTATTTTATAGCTGTGTGTTTGGGGATAATAATAGTTCTGTATATAATAAACGTTGTGTATAAATTTATCAAGAAAGGAAGAATGCCTATGTCTCGTAATCTGCACGGTAGTACACGACCTATTACTAGTGAGATGGAAATGGAGTAGGGACTCCATTTTCTTTCTAAGGTTTTTTCTCTCAAATGTTTTAAAGTGACTAGGGGGCGTCCATAAATTGCGTAAGGTGTTTTTTTAAGTTTTCTGTCCCTCCCTCCCCCCCTGGTAATATGTCGTGAGATTTTATTCAACCCCCTCCCCCATCCCCCAATCTCACGTGAGATTTTTCAAAATGTGAGTTTCTAACGTCGAAGTATGAATGAAATTATTTTCTTTCGAACGCATTTGTGAATGATCTTAATCGTATTACAATAACGCTTAAGATTAAATCCTAAGCATGTACAATCTGCATTAAATGGACCAAAATAGTATAATTATTTTTTGTTTCAAAAAAATTGCGTGATATTTGCCGAGACCCCCTCTCTCCAACGTAAGATTAGATGAGATTGGACTCGACCCCCTCCCCCCCTTAAACATCTCACGTAATTTATGGACGCCCCCCTACCATTATCACGTAACAGGGTTACTGGTTTAGTCTACGAAAGAAAAGAAAATCTACTCTTAAAATTCGTGTTCCACCACTAGTCTGCCTTTTTCGCACACATACATTCATTTTCGTAATTTTTTACTTCTATAATATTACTATATTAGAGTAGGAAAAAATTGTAAAAATAATATAGTAGGAAAAACTTAAATCTAAGCTTACCTACTGAGTAAAATAACTAAAATAAGTTTTAATATTTTAAAAATCTTTTTTATATACAACTTTTAATGTATTGTCATCCAAACTAAACGTGTATACAAAATTTCAGCTCAATCGGTTGAAGATTATCGGCTTCAAAATTGATTTGCTAGATTCCACCCGTACAAACAGAGTTACATGCATTGCAAGTTGAACAAAAGCTTTTAAAATATGTAAATAAGTATTTTTTTTAAACTTTAAAGTCCAATATCTCGAAAACTTAAATTTGTGTTATAGTGTACATTGGCAACATAGTCAAACCAGTCAGTTATGGTGGAAATTACTACCCCCTCAAGGATCTAGGTCGATTTAACCAGTACAATGTACCTACTTATGTATTCTGTTCACGTCAAATAGCATAAGATATTCTTTTATTTGTTGTTAGAGATAAACTATTCTAAAAATGCACGCCGAGTGAGTTATGACGTTTTGTGGAGGGGGCGTGCATTAATTACGGATGTAAGCGGGTCAACTACGAACCTTATTTGTGTTGGAAGAACACCAACGTTTCATCGTAAGGGATGAAACATTGGTGTTCTTCCAACCGTATGGTTCATTACGTATCATCCGTAATGAATTCGTAAAATTACGATAGATTTTATAGTAAAAGGGGCGTGCATTTTTACAATGAAAATTTATCTCTAAGTAGGTAACGCGTACTGACGTATCGAACAAAAGCTTTGAAAGATTTGGTTTTACATTATTATGTCGGTAGCGTATACTCGTTAAAAACAAAAGTTCGATAGATTTTGTTAAAGACTGTGATTATGTAGACTTAAATATTTTTTAAGGTTTTTCTGTTTTAGCCAGGTGAGAAAAATAATAGGTTTGTTGTCGACAGGCCAGCATCAAACGCTCCGCAGTGACCGCATCAAACGGATAGTATTCTTTGTATAGTTTGTCATAGCAGTGCGTCTACTAATCCGCACCGCACGGAGTGGACGCATCGGACTGTCGGCAATACCAGCGATCCGCTTAGTGCGGATGACGTCATTATTTGTTTGCAATCCATTTGCTGCGGTTGTTACTTGTTTCTGGACTGGTTTCCGCAACTAGGCCACAGGTGGGCCCTTTTTGCGTGTCGGGTGGGGGGCTGCTAAACTAACCACCCGATGGTTGACGCACCAAAATCTCCGTCTCCGTCCGCCAAGTAGCGCGGTTCGTCTGATGCCAGCCTCTCGACGCTAACCATAAATTAGCAGTGCCGTTTTGAATTGATGCAATTGTTTTTATTATTCACGAACTTAGTTGTTTCACCTTTACTATACTCTAGTCAAATATATTAAAAAGAGGATTTTTTTTGCACTAAGCTTTTATATATCTATATCTTTGAGTAATGTATTTTGATAGGAGCATAATTACGTCACTACCACTACCATATTTTGAAAGACCTGTAAGGGCTGTTATGCATGTCGCTATTCATTATATTTAAATAAATTTAATTATGTACTCAGTTGTTTCATTGACGTCGTGAACGTTAGTGAACGAAAGTCTTCGTTTCAGGTCTGGCCAAAATGGCGTTTTTGTCAGTATGTCCGTACTCCTCTACAGGTCGTATTTTACAACCGATCGGTATGAAACTTTGTGTACAGATTCTATGATTTTATAAAATTTTATTGTCGTCGGGATTTTTTGATTAAAGGCGTACTTCTTCCACAATAAGGCAAAAAGGCGGATTTGGAATATCTCCGCTTTAAGAGATCTCATTTTGATGATTGTACTTTTAATTGAAAGGTACTTTATACTGTTCTTATAAAAATTTGGTAAAGATCTGATGAGGATTTTCGGCATGACGAGCAGAATAGCTTTGCAAAATGCAGTAATATATATAATATAAGAGAGCATTTACAGTACAGCGCCACCTATTAGAACATCTTTGTAACACTTCGAGAATTATATGAAATAGCGCGGTCGCATACACCGTCGTCGTCGGTTAAATAATAAAATAACAAATACTTTGGGCTGATGGATCAACGCCATCTATTGATACTAGGTACAGAATTTCGAGCTTTGCTGAGGAACGTAACTTAGGTACTTTGTATGGACAATTGGTCTAATGGTTGATGTGTTTGTGCAACATTTCGTTCAAAAATTCCGACAACAATCGTATCGCAAGTGAAGTGATCTGTAATACCTACCTACCTTTCCAGGTGCACCTTAGGCCTACCTACCTCACCCTACCTACCTCACCTACCCTACCCACAAACAAGATTGAATCCGTTCAGGAGAAACAGACGCCTATTCTTGCACGGTGGGCATTATTTCAAAGGTAGGTACCTAAGGAAATCATTTCATTAGTTTTGAGCTAGGTATATAATTATACCTACTAAACAATTACCCTTACCTACCAACTAAGGTTGGTAAGTTGCCCAATGCACACCACACTAGCGTAAACCAATATTTAGGTAGGTACCTACCTACCCATAGGATTTTTCTTACAACGCATCCAAAAGTAAGAGGCACCGATAATTACATAGATATTAGGTACCTATAATACTTATGACAAGTTTAGCGCCATTAAAGGAAGGCTGGCGCCTACCTATGCTTGCATGCACTTTTGCTCCGTGATAAGATGCTTTCACACTGGCATGGCGATTTGCAAGGAGTCACCGCCTAAAAACATGGTAGGTACATATACCTAAGTACCTAAATATCCCGTTTTATATAACTTTAGTACTTAATTTAATATAAGTTACTAATATGTTGAAAAAAAGTTAGTGCTTGCGAGGTCTACTGTTCGTAGAACTGCTAGAACATCATTGAACTACTAGAACATGTACAAAAATTTTGAAAAGGTGTTATTTTTACAAACTTCTCAAAATATATTTTTCCTGTAAAATAATAGATCCATATCCACAAACGCTACATAGGTAGGTACCTAGGTACATTTCAGATGGGTCGCTATGCAATCTTCGGAAATGGGGGGGGGGGGGGGGGGGTAAAGTATGAACCCTACAGAAGTTCTCATTATATAGGTACCTACCTAGGTACCAAAATATCCCGTTTTAAATAAAATTACTTTAGTACATTAAGTATTATGTAAATTAATTGTTGAAAAAAGTTAGTGTTCGCGACGTCTACTGTTCGTAGAACTACTATCACCGCCTTTGTCACCAGCTATTCTCGAACCGAATAGTCTGTTGCGTGACGTAAGAGGCCCGATGGCATGACATTAGCCCATGGGAGTTGGGGAAGCCCATTGTGTGGGACGCTACATGCGTCGACACACTTGCGCCTTCCCATCTTCCGAAGACATCAGTGAGGGCGGGTACGGCGGCAGATTTGGCCGAAGATCTCAAGAGGCGCATATATGCAGGTCTCGACAGAGCCTACACATTTGCTCCCCTTGGAGTCGAGACCCTAGGTCCGTGGGGTAACGAGGCTCTTCGAGTTTTAAAAAAAATATCTGAGCGTCGAAGCGACGCGTGACCCAAGAGCTGGTGAGTATGTGGCACAGCGTATCAGCATTGCCCTACAGCGTGGCAATGCAGCCAGCGTCTTGGGGACGCTTCCGACTGGTATTGATATGAGCTACTTGTAGATTGTTTGCCACAGTCTGCAGTTAGCTCAATTGTTTCAATTGTAAACACTAGTATAACTTTCTTTGGGAATAAAGGCTGATGCTCATTTTATCTCAATATTTCATTTATCTCAGTTGTTTTAATGCAGATTCGAGCGGATAATTCGATAAGCTTTACGATCGGCAATTTTATTTGTAACAAAGTAATTTATAACGATTTATTATCAATCAGAATGTTTAAGTACTCCTTGGATTATTCCCATGATTAGCAACGTTTAGAAAAAACCTTTGGAACTGTAGACAGAGACTGACATCATCGTCTACTTCCCATCTTTATTAGAACTCTAGATTAACGACGTTGCTTCGCACTAAAAGTTCTTTATTGGGACATAAAAACGCTACATAAATTCCAACACTAAACCAACCAAGTCACTTTAAATTAAATACGAGAGACATTGACCTAGAACTTGTATTTACCAATAATAATATGTATTTACCGACAATGTATTGGCCTAGCTATTGGGCTTTTTAATAGTCAGTGGACCTTTATTTTACCACAATTAATTTAAATAACTGAAGTGCACCGTTTTGTAATCGGGCTACCCATTTTACGAATGTGCTGGTTCTCCTGATCCGGCGGCGGTGACATATACATACACACATACATACATACTTATAAATTTTGGCCTTTTTGTTGAATTTGACTTAAATAAAGTGTAGAGCCACATGCCAGCCAGCTGTGTGGTGCCGGCTTAGAATTTGCACCACCCCAACTCTTCCCGCGGGTGTCGTAAGAGGCGACTAAGGGATATCCACCGGGAGCGGGCAGCAGCGCCCCCTGCAGAACAATTCTACCATTGAACTGCGATCCTCAACCCGCATGCCCAGCGTGGGGATTATGGGCACTACCCCCATGTGATAAAAGCCAATAAGGCGCTTATCAGGGGAAGGCCTGTGTCCAGTAGTGGACCAATTCAGGCTGTTGAGAGCCACATAACCTTGTGATATGACCAGTAGCAAATCACCATTTGCCCACTGGATTGCGATTGCCGCCACTACTTGCAGGATTAGGAAGTCTAAACACTGCTATCGTGGTGATAAAATCCTCTGCGTGATTTCAACAGAAAAGCTAAAACAGTTATTTTAAAAGAGTTTCTCATGACCTCTTAATTGTATGCTACCCCTGGGTGCCATAACTCGCAATACTACCGTGCCACTGCTATATCCTGTGAGTACGGCTATTTACTAGGAGAAGTTATTTACTTCGAAAAACCGGCTAAAATATTGAAATGCTTATGCTGGTTATTGTACTGCCAGATCGTACAACTTATTTTCTTCCTGTAATTGTGTTCTATATGAACCTACCTATATTTCATCATGACGTGTCATTAGTTTTAGAGTGCCTACCTAACAAATTATTCGACTTCTTACACAGGGAACCTTCCTGAAATCAAAATCAAAAACTCTTTATTTCCATAAATACAATAAATGTACACTTAGAAAAGGTCAAAATATAAAACTAAACACTGACACGGAAATAAAGTGATATTTTTTGATTTCTGTCGCTTCGGTATGAGAAGTCAGAATCGGTCCCTGCAGCACTATAGAGGCAAGATCAAACCAACTATAAGATTTACTGGAAAAAATCGGCAGGTGTCATCAGATGTGCTCAGCGCTCTGAGGGGTGAGTCCGTTCTTGCACGAATCGTTTTGCGTGAGTAGATAGAATCTCAGACTATCTCGATTCTTTATTTTAATTGGTTTTATTTTATTAATATATATAATAATATATATTATTTATTTTTAGTTTAATTAATTTTAATTTAATTAAATTAATTTTAATTTAATTTAATTAATTTAATTTAATTAAGTTTAATTTCATTTAATTAATTTTAATTTCATTTTAATTCATGATCATCACAAGCCATCTCCACCATCAACCACTGCCACTGCTCGGTAGGCCTCTCAGTCTTTTCTGTTCTATTTTCGCATCGGAAGGTGAAATTTTATTTAGAAACTAGCTATTACTTGCAACTTCGTCCACGTAGAATTTAATTTCTTAACTTATCCATATTTTGGACTTTGGACTTTACATTGTCCCAAAGAGGGGTGTGATGATGTGTGGGATATTCTTCAAATTGTAATCGCATTAAAACCATGGTTTCGCGTGCTGTGTGGCAAGTGACGCCGTCTTGTTGGTACTAAATATCCTGGAGATCACGTAAAAAAATGGTAAAAATTTGTCCGTTATCACGGCGCGATAACATGACAGCTCGGACGAATTTCAGAATACGATGTATAAAATGTGTTGGTTTTGTATTTTTTTTTATAATTGTAGATCCACGGGATCTAGTACTCTATGGTTTTTGGTCCATGGCGAGCATTAAAAGTATTTTTTTTAGTGAATAAATTACTAATTTTTATTTTTCGGATGTTTTCCTTTACTTGTGCTATTAGACCTCGCAGCTCACCAAATTTCATGATTCTAGGTCTACGGTCTACTATAACCCTATAGGTTTTGGGTGAAAGTGATTTCCTTGGAAATTTCAAAATATTCGGACATAAACGGCTTTAACTTTTGAGTGCGTTGACTTGTTCTATTTCTATCGCGGCTCCAAGAGATTACGGACGTAAGTATTTCAACTCGATACGTCCACGCGTTCCTGAGAAAAGAGGGTTGACAGACGGACAGACAGACAGACGGACAACAAAGTGATCCTATAAGGGTTCTTTTTTTCCTTTTGAGGTACGAAACGCTAAAAATTAATAATTCAGAAAAAATATTACGTATGAAAGATAATGGGTAAGGCGCACATAGTAATACCATTCCAGATAAAATTCAAATAATGACTAGAGTGGGATATCTTTCGATAATGACTGCCATTCACAGCAACAATACGAGCCTCTGAGTCCCGCTCTATTCAAGACGTAGGTGCTTTATTCACGGGGATTTCTTAGATAGAAACGTATCGGACGCTTAGAAGCAAACTGAGGTAAGTTGGAAATGAAGGAATAATGAGAGACTAAGCTTATATTACAGACAGCGTATTGAATATTATGATATTTTTATAGTGTTGCACAGTTGGACAAAACACAACTGGACAAAACCAATTTTGCTGCTTTGTGTGGCTACTATTTCAATAGCTTGTTACGCATAAGTCGAAATGTTATAACTCCGCTCTGGGTGTGATAAATACATATTAGGTAATTATGCTGTCAATTCAGATGTCCCAAAAAATAGACTTAGGTACCTAACTAATTTGACAGTATGAAAAATTTTGCTTTCCTTTTCATTTCAATAATTATGAAAGGGCGATAATTACGAAAGGGCGATTTAGTCTTGTCAAATTAGTTCAGTTTTGGCGACATTTGAATGAGAAAGATACATATCGTTTATTGTCTAACAGATAACATGTTTTTGGTTAATATCACCTTAAATTGTTAATCTTAAGTTTACCTAGACACTAGGGTTCTCTGGAAATTCTGTAAATTAATAATAATAGACACCATATCCTTTTTTTTTATAAAGGACTAGTTTCTGTCCGCGGCTTTTCAGACTTTGTTTCTATGGAAACGTTTTCTATCCCATGGGAACTGATTAATGGGATAAAAAGTAGCTTATTTGATTCCAGGACTACATTTACCTGTATGCAAAATTTCAGCCCGATCTGTTCAGTAGTTTTGGCGTGAAGAGGTAACATCCATCCATCCATTCACCCATATGTATAATCTAAACATCCAAGCTTTCACATTTATAAAATTAGTGTGATTAACAAATTTTACATTTTATACTTAACACGAATCGTTTTCTAAAATATGTCTCTTACGGTACTTTTCTTCTAGAATCCCGATATCACTATCACAATTCATTATAATGCCATTCAGATATGGACCATTGTGATGGGAGTTCCATTATACTCTCATTTACCTAAGGACAGGGTTAACAATAGCACTCCGTCCAATTAAAATCCGATTATATGATCAGCTTATCTTACCGGAGGTTACCGTTTGGATGGAGTGGAGTGTTATTAAGGGTTGACGGCTTTTGGTGGTAATCTACGGTAATCTAACTTTCAGCCCCCTAGCATAGCGATTTTATCTTTGAATATATCAGCGAATCAGCCAGCGTGGGGATTATGGGCATTACCCCATGAGATAAAGCCAACAAGGCGCTTATCAGGGGGAGGCTTGCGTCCAGCATTGGACCAATACAGGCTGTTGAGCTTGAGCTTGATGCATTGTTGAAGTGTGTTATTATTTTTTGTGATAACCTTACATTCGCGTTAATGTATTTATTGTTATCAGTTTTTGCATAGTTTTCATTCATAAATGTTATTGACAATAATTATATTGATTTCTAGAACCGAGTAAAAACGGGTACTATCAAGAAAGAAAGAACTTGGAGCTACAAAGTTGCAACAAACTTGCTACGAGTTAGCTACGAACTTGCTACGAAAGTAGGTACTTTTACAATGCCTACGATTATACTAAACTTGCTTCGTACATTATTTTACCCTGATGTGCTATGAAATGCTGGAAGCATTTCGTAGAGCTAGCAAATTTACAAAACGGAACCACGCTCGTTGTTGAGAGGTTGTTGCGAGCGGCCGATAGAGGGTGCTAGCAGTTTCAACTAAATTGTTGAAGTGATACTTAATGTTGTACCTAGTTGGCTGAAAAAATATGGGTTAGGGTACATCTGGGCCGAATCTCAAACTGATCCACGGACGAGATGTCCACTTCACTTTTGAGTAGGGGTACATATACATAAGTGTTGAGGTCATAAGTTTCAAAACAAACTAACACATTGCAAGATTTCTACCAATAAATTCTTGGATTAATAATGAGCCAATATCAATTTTGTATTATTTATCTCTATGTATCTACTTCCATGGTCGAGTTTATTATATTAACCTACGACCTCTGTGGCGCAGCGGGCGAAGGTCCGCCTGCGACGCAGGAGGTTGCGGGTTCGATTCCCGCCTCGAGACAAATGTTTGTACGACCTGCAGATATTTGTACAGGGTGTTCTGGATGTTTTCTATGTTCATTAAAAAAATATCTATCTATGTAGTGTATTGTATTAAGAATATCAGTTATCTAGTACCCATAACACAAGCTCTGATGCTTCGCTTAGGGCTAGAAATGCGGTCTGAATTGTCCAGCATTATTTATTTATTATTACTTACACTAGGGGAATTCTTTTGACAACGTCATCTTCCATGCCTATTTAAATTTTTAGAATACCTATGACTTTGTTCAACTGTGCATCTACATATACCGTACGTACATCTATTGTACCTAATATAATAATGGAATAAACAATTTTGATATTGATCATTTCCCACTGTCGCTTCCCCTTTGCGATCCCTTGTCAGTTGTGTTCAGAAATCCCAACTGTAGACCATTGGGTGATTGGTGGATTGGTCCGCGTCTTGGCTGCGTTGCGTCACTTGTCTTTGGCATCTAAATTTATTTATGGCCACTAGTAATAAATAAATAATGCTGGACAATTCACATAGCATCATCTAGCCCCAACCGGAGCAGAGCTTGTTTTGTGGGTACTAGATAACTGATATACTTAATACAATAGATATATTTTTTTAGTGGCAGTGGCGTAATGATGATTTGGTCAAGTTTCAAACTCTAAAGAATACCACAGTTGAAACTATTTTTTGCAAAGAAGATAGATATTAAACTATTTATGTATAATATTATTATAGTAGGCATAGTGTATTATATTTATGTAGTGTATCTAGTATTTTTGTTTGAAGTTTTTCTTTCGAGTACCACCGTCTATTTTGTTCTTACATGTTTAGTCCATCCCAAGGTTGCCGGGAAGAGATTGCTCATAGCGATTAGACTGCCGTTGAACTTCGTTTACTCTTAGAATGTATATCTGTATTATTTTCTGTCTTTTATGGTACAATAAAGTATTATCTATCTATCCGTCTATCATTTTAAAAAACACGTTGCATTACTCCGTTAGAAAAGCTATGGTTTTTTCGCAGCACTTGCACTGGGCTTTCACCTATTTTACTTAAAATTTAAAATACTGTAGTTAACATGCTACACCGGTTGGTATTTTAGTAACAAAAGCGGTTCCCAACCAAGCATCTACATAAACTTATTCAGTGCATTATCTTACGGTTCACCTGACTAAAGTAAGTTCAGTTAGTTGGCAAGTTGAAACAAATAGAAGATTTGAATACTCCTTTACTCTGAATTGAATTCCGTAGACTTGAGCCACGTTTTAAAACGCAAAGTATGTTCGAGTTTGTCGAAGTTTGCAGGAACTTTTTGGAACTGATTTTTCATGCGGTCTCCTTCAAATTGAGATCAGTGTTCGTCTTAGACTTTTTAACCTCTGTCAAGTGCGCGTAGTGTGAATTTCACATAAGTTAATTGTTGCATTCAAAAGTGAGAAGATTGTTTTGATTTGTGGATTTGGTCAGTTTGGTTTACGTTGGTAAAAACCAACGTTGGCGCTATTGTTTATACCCTTGCGAGCTTTAAAATGGAATCGCTTTCATCGCGAGTTGATCAAAACAATTTTTTTACAATTTATGTACAATGAACTATAGATTGTGGTATATCATTTGAAAGGTAATTTTGTTACCTTTCAAGTGATATCAAGAAGATTTAAAATTAATTAAATTGGCTACGTAAATTTTGGGAATTATTGCAATACGTTGAAGTTGCATCTATCGGCTTCTATCGGCGCCGGAGCTGGATGAGCTGAATTTCTCCCTCGTATCCGCTGTTTTAGCTCGTCCCACATATGCCAGATTGGGTTCAAGTCAGGAATAAGGGCTGGCCAGTCTAGTGTGGGAATGCCGACATGGAAGACGTCTGTTGGTACTGTCTAGTCACTGTTGCGGTGTGGCAGCGGACATTATCGTGCATTAAATCAAAATTTATCGTCGCCAATAAATCCTGCGTAAGGGAAAACATAACTTAACTCATAGTTCACTGCAAAGAAATTGTAAAAATTAGTCTTGAACAACCCTTGAAGCGATTCCAGTTTAAAGCTCGCAAGTGTAGAATATCTATAAGTAAGAACCCCATGACATTATAATTAGCGGTTGAAGCTGACCGCTAGACTAACGAGGCAGTTCAAATCCCGGGTCGGGCCAATAGTTGTTATTGGGTTTTCTCTAGCAAGAAGAAAACATGTTAGCAGCTCGGAGTCATTAAGTTGGCGTTGTTACACCCCCGTGCCTGGGAGAGCACGTTAAGTCGTTGGTGCCGTGCTTTACCTCTCCCCGGTCGTGTCGGTTTGCCGTCCGTAGTGCACCTATATAATAATAATAATAATAAATAATGCAGGACAATTCACACAGCATTATCTAGCCCCAAGGTAAGCAGAGCTTGTGTTATGGGTATTAGATAACTGATATACATAATAGTATACGAGTACATAGATAGATATTTTTTATTATACATAGAAAACGACCAGGACACCCTGAACAAATATCTGCAGATCGTACAAATATTTGTCCCGTTATGTTTGCGCACACACTTGTGCACTATAATATATCCTGCGCATCTGGCTAGTCTCAGATGAGCCTGGCTGCCGTGGTTGAAATTCGGCTAAGAAGACATGATAAGTAAGATAAAAAATTAAAATCATAACTTTACGAAACTCCTCTGACTGGTATGCTAGCAAGACGTAAATACCTACAGCGCAATTTGAGAATAATTTTATCAAGGAGGTAATTGATGAAAATGCGTATTAGGATAGATTTACGATAGAAAAATACCTACTCACAAAGAAGTATTATATAATGGTTACATCATCTCATTGCCTACCATCCTAGTTTTAATTTTCTAAGTAACGAGCAAGGGTAAACGGGGGCAAGGGTAAGGTAACGTGTCCTATCAAGGGTTTAAAAGGATACAGTCCCCGTAACAGGCTTTGTCGAAAGCCATTCATTATTTGCAATCGATTTTATCTGTAACCCTCTTTGGGTCCCATTCTTGTCGATTTAATGGGAATTTCGGGAATCCCGGGATTTACGATGTTTTAAGTTGACAAATTAGTGGATACGTGAGTTGGTAGTACGGAGTAAACTGTGAGGGCTATATAATGAACTTGTTTGAGTAGGGGACAAAAACTACAGGCTTAGGTAACTATCGCCATTTCTTTGCGACTATTGCTTAATGTGCTTGTCTTTTTTTTTATTCGGCGAGGAAATTCGTTTACGAATAAACTGGTCTGGGGGGCATACCAGAATTATGTCGGACGTCGCCCTGAGAAGGACGTAATACCCACTAAAAACCTCTCCGGTGTCCCTCTCTCGCCATTTTCGCCAAACCACGGGAACATTTAAAAGTGCCTGCTTACTGTATTAGTCGGGTCAAGATTTACTGCAAAGTAGTAAGTATAACCGGTAGGTATATTTCCGCTAAGTTGGTGGAACTCAGGTAACCTAAGGACCTCACTTTTTTTTTATAGCCTGAACGATTAACGCACGCGCATGATACTACAACGGGGAGAGACAGTACCTACGAGTAACTTACCCGCCAAATGGGCAAAGAAGTTAATCTACATCAAGTGGGCATTAACATAACGTCAGGGCCGGTATCTCCAAAACGCAGCAGAGATGTAAAAATAGCCAATTGGGTAGATGACTTAATTTGAAAAATTACTTAATAATATTCCTTAATACCCATTTTCCTCCAAAAACGTATTATTAAAAAAACGCATATTTACGATATTTATATTTCAATAAAAAAACCAATTTCAATTTCATTCGAAAAGGCTCAAGACTGTCATGGCGTCTTGAATGACGTCACTTCCTTCGAAACATTACTTTTGTATAGGGAGATTGAGTTAAAACCAGCTTGCGGATCGTTTTGCTTTACCACAAAGATCAGTTGCCGGTGTCAATGTTTTTAGCCCACCACAACAACGATGTTTTTTTGGAAGAAGTGACGTCAAACTTTCCGATTGGTGTTCACGGTCACGTGACTTAATGCCTATTATTTCGAATTTTTATTCTAAAAATAATAACAATCTGTATTTTTTTTGATCAAATAGTTTGTTTTTGCCTAACTACGTACCAAAATTAATAATAAGAAACTCTGATTTATTCTTTGTGGACACAAACCTATTTGGTTAATTGCATGTTTACGAGATAGCGTCCAATGGCCACCGAGACATTTATACTTTGAAACTACCATGGTATGTAGTGTTTGCACGTACTAGGTATAGAAATACCTACGTCGCAGTTTCGTGTGTCCACGTGTTGGTTAGCAATCTATCAATGTCAGTTTCGTATCACAATGTCATGTCAGCCGGAGAAGGCGGGAATCGTTGTTGACTGTTGCTGAACCGAGTCACTATTATTATTTTTGAAGTTTACGACACTCCTTACTGACACTGGCAGAGTCGTAGCGAAAAGCAAGCGGTGCCATTATATAAGAAGTTGAAGTTGAGTCACTCTGCAGGTGCAGGACGCCGGAATAACGGGTTTGTGTCCACGGATACCGAGATCAGATTGAATTAGCCACTGATCCCGCCAAATTGTATCCACTGATACCAGGATAGGTTTCCAACAAAAAACAATTTTACCCGCTGATCCCGCTATCCGTGGCCACAAGAAATTAAATAAAGTTGTTTTAGAAACGAATCGCGGTTGCAGTGTTTAGAATTTTATCATCTGGTGCAATGTCGAACTGTGTTCATCCATGCTGCATACTTCGCCAGGTAAAAGATTCACACCACGATCACGTGGGTGACACTTTTTACGTCATGGACAGATATGGCGGCGGTTCTCAAACTTTTTATTTTGGGGAAAAAGTAGATCTAATATTCATTAGACAAACTCGGTGTAGAATGTTTGTAAACCAACCACGACACAAATAAGAACTCACATGAGCGTCGAGTTTCAGGTATAAAATAAGCAAAATTTTTTGTTGAAGGAAGGATCTCAAATCGACAAGTAATGTAAATTGCGTATACAATGACGCAGCAACAGAGTGAATCTGAGGCTATGGGCGGTTTGTTTACAAACATTTTACATCGGATTTGGCTAATGAATAGACTCACTTTTTCCCAAACCTAAAAATTTTGAGAATTGCCCTATCCGCCGATGACGTAGGATTTGTGACACTCTCGGAGTGTCAAACCTGGTTTTCACGGACCATGTGTCCATCTAATGGTGATAATTTTATAAATCACTTATAAACCCTACACCTACAGTTATTAACACTAAAGTCATTTGTGTTGCTGCGTTTCGTTCGATAATGAAACTAATCGTAGTAGTAATTTTCGTAGCAAAAGACAAAGGATGAAAAATTGAAGGTAGGTTTACAGTTAAACAGTTTCTTCAGTCTTCAGTCATTCCGTGATCGTGGCGCATCCAACGACTTACCTATTTACGATTCCAACTATTTACTTAGGCACCTATTCGCGATTCTCTTGCTTGTTGAGGTTACAGTAACGTCCAGGCAACTACCCCGGATCTCTAAGCTACATTTCCTTTTTATGATGCGAGTAAAATACCGCACGTTTAGAAAACAACAACTTTCGATTGCCAATTAAGTATTCAAGTCAATTGTCGCTGTAAAATACGTTCAAGACTTGAAGAAATGGCGCCAACTGACGCGCATGCGCGAACCGGCCCTACGAACCTTCAGTCAGTCTGAATTCTTCAGTCTTCGCGTGGACGCCGCGCCGTGCTGACGGATTTTCACGCACTCCGTAAATCTAATACACTCGCGAGTGCATCGCATCCAACTATTTCGAAGTAATGTCAAAGTTGGTTAGATAGTAATGTGAAATGCACGAGCGTAATGTACGTGCTAGTGGTGCTATTGACAGTGCTACACGTGTGTGTCCCGTTATACCATCACCAGTTTGCGGTACACATTCCCGGTGGACTTGAGAAGGCCCATGAGATCGCACATAGGCATGGATTTGTTAATCATGGGGAGGTTAGTTGAGAGGCTTACAGCAGGTTATATAAATTTCATACATAAAACATCGCCATTTTAGGTAGGAAAGCTTTTAAGTAAAATGGTCGTTATAACGTCGTTGCTGTAATCGTTAAAAATGTTGGCGGTTATCTTAGACAGAGTTCCAAAAAAGTTGTACCTGATTTGCAATTTTATTTTACACAGATATAAAGGTATTCTTACCTAAGTGCCGATGTTATCTAGTAAGGTTAGGTAGCTGCAATAAAGGCATTTTATCGTAAGGTAAAAAAAATATATATCTCAGAGGAATATGTTGGAGAGATTGACTCTGCAGACATTTTAATGCAGAATGTTGCGGGTGCTGTGAGGTTACGAGATATTTTAGGCGCGAGGCGTAATTTTCTCGACAGGAAAATGTACGTTAAATTTAGGTAATATAATAAGGCAAAGAAGTGAAGATATCGCACTTTACCTAGGTACCTACATACACTCTAACTATAAGCATACAAAAGCCACAATCAATGTCCCTCTAGGGATGAAACGTTGGTGATTTTCCATCACAAACTAGGTTCGTAGAAAGCCTGATTATATTTATAATGATGAATACAAGAGGTTTGAATTACATGAAGTTCAAACCCATAAGGTCCTCAAAATAATATTAGTAATGTTTACGTTAAACATACATAACAATAGAAAGGAGAACGTTATAGTACTTATGTACCGAAAGCTCTATTGTAGCTAATCTCTCAATTATGTTTCCAATCAACAACATACAAAGCCAAGTTGTTATCATTTTCAACTGGTAAGTAGACTTTGTATCAACAAAGTGAAATTGTTATTTTATCGTGCCTAATATGAAAATCAACTTGATTTTCAATAATGATTAAGTATTTCATTATTCATCCATTTTGATTCTCTTCAAAAAATTTTATGTTACAAAATGAACTTCTTATAAATTAAGTGAGGTAAAGTAGATGCAGTTGGTAATAATTTCCGAGATATATTTACATTTCCGAGTAAAGTCTCGATAAGTCGTTTTCCTGTTTCTCTAGCTATTGTAGTTGATAAAATAATAAATAAATAATGCTGGACAATTCACACAGCATCATCTAGCCCCAAGCTAAGCAGAGCGTGTGTTATGTTCTAGATAACTGATATACTTATTAATACGTAACCAACAATACATTACACAGAATAGATAATTAAAAAAAAAGCTTTACGTTTCCAAATGAAAAACCTTCAAACAAACTAATTTAATAAACAAAACACCTTAGCATTTGAACAGCAGCACCGATTTTCTTCGAACATAGATAGAACACTTTCAATACACACGCACGTCAAACTCTCAAATTCGGAATAAAATTCAAACTTAAGATGTTTCAGTCTTCTTTTGTTTACATTATACTGTTTGTATTACCCGGCGAGACAGGTTATGTTTTTAGAGTGTTTCTACGTGGTTATCTAATACTCTTTATAACCTCGAAGCATCCAAACGGCTGAATTGATTTTGATAAATGAGGTATCATTTTGTAGGCTTTTGAGCCCCTCATTTTGCGAAAAAAGGAAACCAAGTACTTTTTTTAAATTTTCACTTATTTTATATCTGCAGACACAGTAGACACAATGTTACTTCCTCCAGTTTAGAGCAGTACTTTATCTTCCCATATGAAGTTTACATACCAAAGTGGGCTGAAATTGTTCGCCGACAAGTGGACAAAACACTGTCGGCCTACAATATTCATACCTGAAATGTCGAACCAACCCGCCGGACTGTGTCGCCAACTTTGTGTGTAGACTCTATGACACTATACTAAAATTGTGATGACTTTTACAAGTCTGTCAAATTGTACTTGAATTCAGTCTCGGAAGGACTCAGCCGACAGTTTAGTAAAAAAAAAATGGGCATATTTTTTTGTACTAACATAAATACTGAGGTACCTCGTCTCCATTAACAAGAAGGAAAACAAGCATCGGAAATCCGCAAGTTCATCAGTTTCGCACGTATGGACCATGTCTTCCTTGTAGATAAGGATGACAAAACTAGGCTACATAATATAGGGTGCTAACCGTTTCTAAGACCAACACATCTTAGAGGGTTTGGGTTAAGGCGAATAGTAGGGTGGATAGTGGCGCCACTACATATTTAATTTTATAATTATATATATATAAATAACTATTAAAGATACATTTAAAAAAAGCTTATGATAGATATCGTCTACGCGCTGTCCGATTTTTTGATAATTCCTTTGTATAACGTAATTATAAAATTAAATATGTAGTGGCGCCACTATCCACCCTACTATTCGCCTTAAGTTATAAGGCTTGAAAGTGGATACTGTCATATTATAGAGGTTTTATATGGCTCTAATATTTGAAGATACAATCTTATAATATACTATCCTATGCTATTGAACAGAATAACTATTAAAGGTGCCACGGAAAGGGTGTACTAAGTCGAAAGGGGCTGATTCTGGAGCCCAAGGGGTTCAACTTGTGAATAACAATATTTTTTTTGTATAAAAGTATAAATAAAATATAATAATAATATAATGGGAATACAAGAAAGTCTTATAGTCTATTCGTGTTTTTTACACACACTCTTGCATTATTTAACATTACAAAATATTTCACAATTTTTTTTTGCTGTTTTTTCAGAAAAAAACAGTGTTTTGTTTTTCTAAACTATAACTATAAAATAATTTTAACGTAAGAATACACATAAAAGAACACGATTATTATAAAGAAAAAACGTCTACCAATTTCAATAAAAACTAAATTCAAATAAAAACGAAAATCAAAAAATCGTAGAACAAACGTGGACCCCCTCGATGTCCAGAACCACCCCCTTTTGGTTTAATACTTACACCCTTTCCGTGGCACGTTGTATATTTTTACGGTATCGTTATTATAAAGGCGAAATTCCGTGTTTGTAACGAGACACCGCCAAAACTACAGAACAGAATAAAGCAACCTGGAATAACATATAAGACCGACCTACCTCTTATCCCGGAAAAATGCATGTGAAGCCGTAGGCCGACGTTAGTTCAAGTAGAAGCAAGCGTTAGACGAGTAGAAATAAATTATCTATGAATAAAATCTAAGGTATGGATAATTTCTTCATCGTACAACCACACAAAATACGAGAAACAATTATAGGATCGATAAACTTTCAACATATGTATTTAGTCTAGTGTACTCGTAAATATACAACCAATTATTGTTATTCTGTGATATTACCTTATTTTACACCTATTTATTCGTAGTATATTACCTACTTATATTGGATTAGGGTTTCAGAGTTTTAATATTAGTATTTAACCTTGCTAGGGTCCCTATTCTCATACGATGATGATCCCGTGCCTCGGAAAGCACGTTATGTCATTGGTCCTGTGCTTGATCTTCCCCGGTCGTGTCAGTTTGACATCCCATCGGATTATGAGAGTGAGGGAATAGAGAGTGCACCTGTGTTTGCGGACACACTTGTACAATAAAATATGTCCTGCGCATCTGGCTAGTCTCCGATGAAACTGGCCGCCGTGGTCGAAATTCGGTTTGGAGGACATGATATGATGATTAGTAAATTTTGAAATGATTGCTCGAATTGATGTGAATATTTAACAACACTAAGAAACAGCTTAATGTAGTTTCAACCATAGGTGAAGTATTTTATTATACCATTGTTTCAACTAGATTACTAAATCGAATTTCGACATATCACCTTTTATTCATTATCTTAAAACAATCCCACAATGTCTACCCAAAATATAAAAACCGTATTCCGTGGAAATTTTTAATTTCCGTTGCTCGAAAATCCTGCCGCACTCATTTTCTCGATAGAAAAACTCATCCGACATAAAAATCCTCCTTGAACCCCGAAACCATGTTGAGGCTAACTAATTTTGACAAGAATTCAAGAATCGAGAGCAAAACATAAGTCCCTACCTACTACATATTACGGAAAATGTCGTAGTCGAGGTGGAAGAGCTTTTAAAGGAAATTTAGGTTACCCTAAAAATCAGCATCGACCTAGAACTATTTTGTGTTCTTTCAACACTAATATGGTTCGTAGTTAACCCGCTTACATCCGTTATGAAGAACTAGGACTAGTGGACTTGATTTGTTGCAGGATTCTTTTAACTACCTCCCTACTTATTTTCCTATTTAATAGTCACCTGGTATACATAACACAAGCTTTGCTTACTTTGGGCCGGATGATCCTGTTTAATATGTCCAGACTTTTTGCTTTTAATATAATTTATCACATAATTAGTGCTCACAATGGTAAATAATTTAAAAATTTAAGTATAACCCGCAACCATATTGACTATTAAATATTAAGGGCAATCATCCTTTTCTACGCCAATAGCTTGAAAGACAAATAAACTGCGATTTTTACAGAAGGCAGGTACAATATCATAGCAGGTACTCTCATAAGTTGCTAATTTCATTGCCCTGTCCGGGCAAATGCGAAAATAATGCAAAACAGGCAGATATACCAAAGAGTTTCATTAGAATTTCCTACATTGAACAATTTTTATGTAGAGGGTCACGGCTAGGTCATAGACAGGTTTTTCAGCTTTGAAGTAGTGCTGTTACTCGATTTAGCAGCAAATATATCTTCTGGACCAGGAAACTCAATAAAAATCAAGACGCAAAATCTTAGATAGATAGATAGATAGAAAACACTTTATTATACCACACAAATACAAGAAACAATACAGAGAAAAGCTTAGAAAAAAAAGGAAGTAGGTATAAAGGGCGGCCTTATCGCTGAAAGCGATCTCTTCCAGGCAACCTTGGGATGGACTGGAAATTAAAGAACAAAAAAGACGGTGGCACTGAATAAATATTTAAAGAAAACGAAACAAATACTTACACTACATACCTACAAAGATTAATAATAAACTTACATAAATATAAAATAATGTTGTCTAACTCTTTACAAGGATATATATTGCTGATGAAGCAGATTTTTGAAGATAGGAAGTGATTGATCTTAGATATTTTTACGTAGTTAAAAGTAACTAGTAAGTAATTCCCTATATTGATGGAAAGTTGCTGGAAAGTTTGTAGGATGTCTGATATTTCTTCACGCCCAGACGCATTGTCAATGTATGAGATGTAAAGCTTAGATATTTTTACGTAGTTAAAAGTAGTAGTACGTAATTCCCTATATTGATGGAAAATGGCGGAGGTGCCAAAGAGGTTGGTCTGGAAAGTTTGGATGGATGTTAGTTACTTCTTCACGCCCAAACGAATTTGACTATGGATGTCATAGAATTATTAAAACTTACGCGATTAATAATAGTATAGTAATAATAAATAATGCTGGACAATTCACACAGCATCATCTAGCTCCAAGCTAAGCAGAGCTTGTGTTATGGTTACTAGATCAGTTATTTCTTATATATAAAAAACAATTGCTGTTCGTTTGTCTCGCTAAAACTCGAGAACGGCTGGACCGATTTCGCTAATTTTGGTTTTGAAATGTTTGTGTAAGTTCAGGGAAGGTTTAAAAGGTGAGAGCGGTACGAAATTCGCCAGGTCAGCTAGTACTTAATATAATACCTTACTTATGTAGATACGTTTTTTATATAAAGAAAAGACCCAAAACACCGGGAACAAAATATCTGAGAGCAAGTGAATGAGTTGTCCCGTGATCACGATCGCTGCAACGCGATACGTAGGAACGAAAGTAGGAAACGTAGGGAATATTTCCCTACGTTTCCATCGCGTTATAAACTAATATATTAAATGAACAAAATGGCCGCTTTTTATCCCGGAACAAAGAGCGCGAAGCCACGGGCATAAGTTTATAAAAAAATCTAGTTCAATGATCTGTCACCAGCAAAATTTAAATCCATTACCTTAGTCCCATTCCATTAAACAAGCCGGGCTCAAAACAAAGAGATTCTAAATTGGCTGATAGGAAATCCATTTGAAAATTTTAGGGTGAATTAATTGAACCTGCTGGAAAATATTCGGTATTGATTGATATTTCGGGAATTAGAAAGTTTAGTCGAGTTGAAAATTGAGGATTTTAAAAGGTCAGAGGTAGGTTGACTTCGGCAGAGTTCACCATTTAGTTTAGGTGCTTAAAACTTAGTACACCTGCGAAAAATGTGATTAGGTAGATCTGTAACTTGATTCCAACACAACACAACGAAAATACTGGCAGCTTTGAAAATGCATTTAGGTTGTCTGGTGAAACCTGCCAGTAATATTAGAGGTAAATATTTTCACCCGCATACTTCTTACGCCTACGAGGTGATTATAGGATCTAGGATCCAAGATATTATTACATGAAGATAACAAAAAAAAACAACAGACAACAGTTAGGTTATAACTAAACACACGCAATGCGAAAAAGATGCGCATTCTAATTTAAAAACGAACAAGACCCCAATGAAATGATGAATGAGAGCTGAAAAAAGTTTCGTACTTCGAATTGCTCCGATAATACTCATATCGTAAAATACTTTCCACAAATATTTCTTTGGTTGTGTAACATATGTTTACAAGAATATCTTGGATTCTAGATCCGAGTAAAGCCCTTGTGCTGGTCCTAGCCTGTGAGCTGGCTTTAATTAACTGGTGTGCGTTCAAGCGTTATTTCAATTATTGCCAGCTTTTGTTCCACCGGCGGCTTTGTCGTGTCCGCCTGTCCTCGACACCGCTATGGAAAGTGATCAATATGATATCGAATGGTGTCGGTCATACCGTTCTTCAATCTGAATTCTAAGCTCAAAATCCACTCTCCATACGAGATAGCGCTCTTTAAAATCTTTAAAAAACGATGTATTTATAAAAGATAAATATTAAATGTAGTAAATGATATCTATATTCGGCAAAAATCAAGCCCAATTGCAGTAGAGTGCATTAAGAAATTACGATTAGAGACAGACTAGCTTGGCACATTATAGTTTTTTTACTGTAGAGTCTGTACTATGTTGGAGACTTGTGCTAGATATCGAATAAATAAAAAAAATAACAAATTAAGCTGGACAATTCACACATCATTATCTAGCCCCGAGCTAAGGAGAGCTTGTGTTATGGGTACTAGATAACTGATATACATAATACAATACACTACATAGATAGATATTTTTTATTATACATAGAAAAACATCCAGAACCCCTGAACAAATATCTGCAGATCGTACAAACATTTGTCCCGAGGCGGGATTCGAACCCGCAACCTCCTGCGTCGCAGGCAGACCTTCGCCCGCTGCGCCACAGAGGTCAAGTTACTAATTCTATAAAAAAATATTATAGAAATCCGACTTGGCACTTTGTAGCGCCAAAAAGAAAGCCTTCAAAATGTTGAGCGCTTTGTTACCTCATTCACCAAATTCGGTTTTGCCGTTTTGTTGCTTTGATGTAGGAAATAAAGAGTTCTAGCCACTACATACATACATAGGTACGCACGACAAACTTAAACATACATACTCTCGCCGTTAAATAAACAATATTTATATATGTGATTTTTTTAAACAAATCATGACCCAACTTATAGGAAAGTATTTAAAACAAATTCATAATGATCTACTGCGGACTAATCTACTCTACATGTACATTAATAGTGTGACCACGATCAAGTGATAGATAGATAGATAGACTTTTTAATAAGTACACACACAAACAGCACAGGAAAAATATTACATAACAAAAGTATAGTAACAATATAAGGTAGGTACACATATAAGGTAGGTGAGCAGGTACACAGTTATACAATTATAAATTTAGAACAAAGTAAAATATAAGAATAAAGTAAAAACATAAAAACGTCATTTAGTTTAGAGTAGGCACCTACCAACTAATAGTGCATTCGCCATAATAACAATGATGGTAGTTAGGTAGTTACCACCCAACCAGGGCGGGGGCTACATCCGCGATACTGTGCTGCCGTGGTGAACCCAAAAGGGTCAGTCTCAGCTTTATGCTGTTCTGCACCAGGATAGGCACAAAACAGCGCTGGTTTTCAGACTCAACCTCAACCTCAACAGCCTGTGTTGGTCCACTGCTGGACGCAGGCCTCTCCCTGATAAACGCCTTATTGGCTTTTATCTCATGGGGGGTAATGCCCATAATCCCCACGCTGGGCATGCGGGTTGGGGATCGCAGTTCGGTGGTAGAATGTTCTGCAGGGGGCGCTGCTGCCCGCCCCCGGTGGATATCCCTTAGTCGCCTCTTATGACACCCGCGGGAAGAGTTGGGATGGTGCAAATTCTAAGCCGGCACCACACAGCTGCAGACTAATATTTCTAATATTTCAGACGATAAGACCTTACCAAAATAGTAAAGGTGGTTTTTGAAACTTACCATTAGCGAGGTTTTTCCGAAACGGTGATAATACATATTCCCTCCAGCAAGGAAAATATAATAATATTAGATCACGCCCTGTCTTGAATGGCAACATTTCCAACATCCGCAACATTGTCGTAGGTCGCCGATTACCATAAGAATGTACCCTTTTTCGACCCTTTACCAAAATTCCCTCGCACAATAGCCTACTTTAATATTTATATATTAAAAGTGTTTCGTTCTTTTCAGATTGGAAATCTCAAGGATTTCTACTTGTATTCGCACCCACACGTTAGCAAGAGATCACTTAATTCGAGTATTGATTACGTCCACAGACTCAAAAATGACCCACAGGTAAGCTACCCGAATTGCATTATTATGTATATAATATATATATAATACCTAAATATATATAACTAGCTTGTACCCGCGGCTTCGCACGCGTAGTTTCGGTACAGTAAGTAGCCTATTGTTTAAGTTAATCTACGATCTCAGTGTATGCAAATTTTCATCTTGATCTGTTCAGTAGCTTTGGAGATCCTAGGTAACAAAAATTTCACATTTCACAAACTTTCGCATTTATAATATTAGTAGGATATATGTATAATAGCTAGTTAGGTAAAGAAAAATAGTACCTACCTGTTTTTGTTTACAATTCCACATCAATCAGAAATCAAATCAGAAATCAATTACTTTTATTTCCTAACGCTAATAGAATTTTCATTTGATTTATCATTATTAATTAAGTTAATGACTAAACCCTCAAACGAACTATGTATCTAAATATATTTTAATTTCTCGGTTTTTTGGGTTTATAAACAAACAGTTATAAAATACTGTTTGTTTTTGTTCTTACAAAGAATACAATTGGGACTTAGAATTAATACAAAAACCAATAAGTGCAATGAGAATGCGATAATGTTGATCATCTCTCTCTCTCATATCATCAAGATAAAGCCAATAAATTAAATAGATCGGGCTGAAATTTGGTACCTATACACGTTAAGGGCAGTTTTTATACCTGTATAAATAACGTACGGGGCTACATTTTATTGACGAAAATGGCTTGCGAAACCGCGGGCAAGAACAAGTCACACTATCCCATCACACTAATATCATAAATGCGAAAGTTTGGATGTTTAGATGGATGGATAGATGTTTGTTACTTCTTCACGCCAAAAGTACTAAACGGATCGGGGTAAAATTTCGTACACACTTAGTTCTTGGCCTGGAACAACTCATACTACTTTGTACCATTAAACAGTTCCCATGGGATAGAAATAACCTTTTAACTTTACCATAGAAACAACGCGTGCGAATAACAATGTCCTCCTAGCTGAATTTCGATCAATCTCATCGGAGTCTAGCCAGATGCGCAGGACACATTTTAGTGCACAAATGTGTGCGCAAACACAACACTCAACACGACCGAGGAGAGGTCAGGCGCGGACCAACGGCTTAACGTGCTTTCCGAGGCACGGGAGTGTAACACTGCCAACTTCCTGACTCCGAGCGAGGAAAATTAACAGTACCACTGTTAATTTTCCTTGCTAGAAAAACCCAAATAACAAACTATTAGCCGGACCCGGGATTCGAACCCAGGACCCACGCGTGCGAAGCCGCGGGCAGAAATTAGTGTTTTATGAAACTAAGCACTCTACTTTGCGGGATGACAAAGTTACACACACCCTGCTATGTATTTTAACGAAGGTACATAAAAAAGCTTGTCTGAAAGTTTCAGGTTGTTTTATCTTGTAATCTGCTGTCTATAGAGAGCCCAAAAATTTTAATTAAAAAAGTTAATTAATCTCTTGTCTTCTTTCTAGGTTGAAAAAGAACCGTCAATTTATTTAAAACATATTTTTGACTTTAATTAATAGCATTTACCTAATTTTTAGGGCAATTATCGGTTTCTTGTAACAGGAAGTCTTACTTGGACTTTGTATCGGAAAATATAATATGACACTAATATTATAAATTCGAAAGTTTAGGTCGATGGATGAATGGATGAATGTTTGTTATGTCTTCTCGCCAAAACTACTAAAGGAATTTGACTGAAACTGCATAGGTGTTCACATCGGCTACTTCTTATTCCATAAATTACTTCCCATGAGATGGGAATAACCTTTGAACGTTTTCATAGAAACTACGCGTGTGAAGCCGCATAAACTTGTTCTTGAATAAATAACTGATGAATTGAATGAATGATCCATTTGGTTGTTTCAATGGGTATTCTCATAAGTAGGTACTTCTTACCATAAAAGACTCTTCAACATTAGCCTCAGTTTACCAGAACTTGGCTAAACCGATGGTTATCAAATTATTCATTAGGATTATCCGGGAAGCCATCGAATAACGGTTTAAGAGGATCCGAATAATTGATTCCGCTATCTCAAAGAGACTGTTGGTTAATTTTGAACAAGTTAAATTAGTCAACTGCTGTTTATTCTGTGATGTTAAGCTGAGAAGGCAAAAAGCTTGGTTTCAGAAATCAAATGATTTATGAAGCTTCTTTTTAACTGATTTCGGAAAAAGGTCTATGTTTGGTTGTGTGTATTTTTTATGTATGTACTATATGTTCACCGATTTCTTTTGGTTGTGTTTAGAGCATGATCTCGGGGTCCCGTATGTCTTCCATATGTCTCAAGGTCCTTTATAAAAAATTTTTTCGAGGGACTACTATTTGTTAGTGTATAAAGGGATTTGGAAGTCAGTTTTATGTTTTTGTAAAAAATATCAAACTATAATATAGAGGAACCATAGCAGGAAATAGAATTGTATCAAAATGCCTATCTTCATATTGTTGAGGTAGGAACAGCATGGATCTGAATACTATTGAATTTACAGTACGGATTCTATAATTATTTTATTATTATATTACGTCAGCATACTCGCTTGATAGAACACAATGCGTCTTGAGTTCATTTGTGCTGAATTATCTAATCCTAAAATTCAGCGAGCATATTTTCGCTGTTTCAACCCCGCAATTTTACGGAGTATTGGGAAACCATCCACTTGAAGACTTTGTAGCGGGCGTAGGTATAGGTGCTATGTGTAGCAGTGGAGGTTTATGGGCTGCAAGATGATTACATCTATAATTAGAATTATTTATTTATTATTATTATTATAAATAACGAACTCTTAAAGGTCGACCACACAACTGGCGTGTCTCTGAAGAACCTTGTCACAATGAGAAAACAAACGCCACTTTTGGCATTTGTTACTGTGACATGGTTGTACAGAGACACGCCAGTTGTGTGGTCTACTTTATAGCACTTCGAATGCGTTCAAATGTCTAAATTCCTTCCTTTCTCAGGTGAGATGGGCGGTACAGCAGAAGGAGCTGCGTAGAACGAAACGCGATTACAAAGGAAGCCCTCGGTTGGTCATGAGGTCCAACATGCCTTCCTTCCCTGACCCTCTGTTCAAGGCACAGTGGTATTTGGTAAGTAAGGTACGAGTTCATCTGGTTTTTAGACATTTTTGCAGGAGTTTCATTATCTACCTCACCTCACCTCAACAGCCTGTATTGGTCCACTGTTGGACGCAGACCTCCCCTTGATAAGCGCCTTGTTGGCTTTTATCTCATGGGGGTAATGCCCATAATTCCTCCATGCGGGTTGGGGATCGCAGTTCGGTGGTAGAATGGTTCTGCAGGGGGCGCTGCTGCCCGCCCCCCGTGGATATCCCTTAGTGGCCTCTTACGACACCTGCGGTAAGAGTTGGGGTGGTGCAAATACTAAGCCAGCACCACACAGCATTATCTAACAGACTCCTCTAAATAATCTCCTATGGATATAAAGCATTTTGAGTTTGATGACAGAATGATAGAGCCTAGAAAGCCGCTGAAAATATAAAATTTAACTTAATGAATTAAATAAAATCACACTTATTACTGTTTGAGACGTCGACGTTTCATTTTTGTATGGGATTTGCGTAGCTCGTCCGCTCGACGGAGGCGCTGCCTGTACCAAATACTATAGAAAAATGAGACGTGATGATGACCTCTCGATTCTATCGAGAAACCAAACCCAGGGCACTGTTTGTAAATAAATACTACGACATATGGCCTTGATTCTGAGCAAAGTAAATAAAAATTACTTGTTACAAGAATGTTACGATGTCGATGACCTCACCGAGTGAGGGTAAATATAAATACAATAAACTAAATACTGTCTTTATTTCCAACAACCAGAAAGTAGAAGTGTTTCTCCCAAAACTTCCTATTTATTTGAAACATTGCCGAGGATTTCATTATACTTTTTCTTGAAAAATAATGTTTTTGTTGTGGTTGTTAGCATAAGTACTTTTAAGTCTGTATCGGAATCAAGATTCGTTTCTTTACGCTTCTATTATTACGACGCTATTAAAATAATAGAAGAAATATCCGCATATGGTCAAACGTTTGTCCCGAGGCAGGAATCACACCTGCAGGCTCCTGCGTCACAGGCGGACCTTTGCTCGCTGCGCCACTGTTGTCATAATTATATTAAATAGATGGATGGGCACGGATCGACACGCGGTGGGCAAGAACAGGTGCTGAGGCATACCTAAGAGGATAAGAGATAGAGACTAAGAGAGATCTGGACCATTTCTGGTCCATTGTTGGGACTCAGCAGGCGAGACGGAGTCATGGTAAAGTTTGGTAGAGACCTTTGTCCAGCACTGGAACAGTGTGTTAGTGATGGAAATAAATACTCCCGAATACTGTTACACTTGAGGTTTATTCAGATTATAAAAGATTCAATTTTATTACAAAACATCCTTCACGGTGGCAAGTGTGCAAGAGAGAGAGCAAGACATTTTTGTTAGAGCAGTAAGCCAATACTAGACATTTGACGTTGCACACACATTGAAGTTGACATTGACATATTTTCAACAGTTGGGCAATTTTAGTATTTCGTAGAACAACGTCGACGTCTTTTTTTACATTAATCATAAAAATGTCAATTTAAAATTTGTCCCTTCAATTATTAATAACACTCGAACCACCCGAAATAAATGTATTATTTTATAACTTTTTTGTTCTAAGAAAAATAAGGCTAGAGAAACATGGGTAGCAATAACCCGGTAAGTAATTAGACATTTAAAAAATTGTGTGGAAAACAAACAGTTGTAGCTAGTAATATTTTGTAATGCGCGATAGCAAGGCTTTTATTTATTCACGGTTATTCCCAGATAAATAAAAAATCGTTATTAATAAACTTGTAGCCGTACCTGCGGGTTTATCCATTAATTACCGGACACCCTGTTTAATAGAGTTAATAGAATAGATTCATAGGTTTATTGTTATGTCTCTAAATCCATGATTACTTTCAGAACAAGGGCGCTGCAGATGGCCTGGACATGAATGTAGGCCACGCGTGGAGGAAGGGCTACACAGGGAAGGGCGTAGTTATCACTATTTTAGACGACGGGCTTCAGCCTAACCATCCGGATCTTATACAGAATTATGTAAGTAGCTTACTACTTCACCCATCAATTTGATAAAATAAATAAAAATATAAGTTTACCTTCGCAGTCAAGAATTACCCCTTTCCAGCTTAGACGACCCATAACGTGGCGCCCTGTAGAATAAAAAATAATTTATTCATTGCACGTACAGAAAAACAGCTAGTAAAAACGAACAAGATACCCATTGATTACTTAAATACTTCAACAATAATTAATTATTTATTTTAATGTATTGTAGTATGTTATTTATTGTGTAATTGAATTCAAAATTGATATGTCTATGTCTATTATTCTTCAAAAACAAACATAAAATAGATCCAATTCTTCCAATACAATTAATAAACATTCCTTTGGAGGTTTGCGACAATAAACTTATTGTCTTAGTAAAGTTGATACCTACTCGGTTAACGCTTACAAAATTACAAACAAGTAGTGGGTACTTTCATTAGTAAGTAAAATACTTACCACATGAACGAGGCACGCCACCGACAAATCCACGTTTGTAGAAATATACAACATGAAGTATGAGAAACATATCCACACTCTGCACCAACCCTTATGAAGTATTATACATATTGTATGTATGTATTGTGTAATTCCCATCGCATGTTTGCGTAGTGCAGTAATCACCGCTTACCGTCAGGCGAACTGTTTCCTATTCCACACTTTAATAATGCCATACCTGTGTTAAAGCTGCCATAGTAGTATTTTGTGCTTTATCGGTTTAAAATTATTCTATTTCACTTTTTCACTTTTGTTAGTGGAACAAGTGATATTTTATTTAGTCGCGTGAGAGCTAGTCGCGTCCTGGGGTATGCGAGTACTGCATGAGTACATTTTTAAAAAAACTTTTTTTTCTTGCTATCGCTGCTCGCATACTTTTTCAGGGTTTTTTTTTACGCATGGGCGACTGGTCGAGGAGTTTAATACCATTCTTAACTTTTTGCCTTGTGTTTGTGAGTTAACTAAAAAAACAATGAAAATAAAAATTTCTTAAAAACTCTTATTCGGCTAAAATTGATGTTGTTAGTGTTTATGTACTTAGTTGAATACGGTTGAATAAACAAATAAAATCTTTTCAAACTATTTTATAAATACTTTATCCGAAAATCTTCGTACAAGGTTTCATTAAAGTCGAAAAGGTAATTGATAATGTCGTTTTGAAATAAAGTCCATTTGCTAGACTCTGTCTCTCTGGCATAGGTACTTAGTAAAAGACGCCCGGCTAGGTGGAATGACGAAAGATTGTAGGCAGATGCTGCATGTAGTAAGCTGAAGACAGGGCGCCAGGGCGCTTATTGGACAAAGCAAACTAGCATCTGTCAATCAGCAATCGGTCTGTTGAAGATGACTTATTCTTCTGTCTTCGCAGGACCCCGCGGCGTCAACGGACATAAACGGCAACGATACAGACCCGATGCCCAAGGATGACGGTGACAATAAACACGGCACACGCTGCGCCGGAGAAGTGGCTGCCACTGCTTACAATAGGTATGACAAAGTTTATAAATAGTATTGACGACCTCAGTGGCGCAGTGGGCGAAAGTCCGCTTGCGAAGCAGGAAGTATCGATTCCCGTCGAGAGACAAATGTTTACAAAATCTGCAGGTATTTGTTTCCGGGTCTGGGTGCGTGTATTAGGTATATCAGTCATCTGGTATCCATAACAGATCTAATTTTATTCCTACAACAACGGAGCAAATGTTTGTAGCTACGATCTGCAGGTATTTGTTCCAGGTTTGGGTAGGTACTCAAACCTGGAACAAGGCATAGGTATATGTATGGTATATAATTATTATGTAATTCTATTCATCTGGTATCCCATAACAAGCTGTGCTTACTTTGGCATCAGATGATGTTGTGTGAAATGTCCATTATTATTCATTTGTTTTCAATCAAATCATTATCTTGATGAATCAAAATACTAGTGGTACCTCATCCTATGCAATTCTACTTTCCTGGTACTTTGCGTGAGATAAACGTAGTTAGAAAAATCCCACGGAAACAATACGACTGAAGTGTGTGAATGCTGACAGTACAGACGGTGACGGCTAGTCTTCTGTTAAGAATCTTAAAGTGGGACGACTTCTGTTAAGAATCTTAAACAGGAACGATTTGTGCATGAAATTTGATTTTCCGCATTCGGACTACTTTGGTCCAAACGCAGTGAGACGAATGCGGAATAAGTCAATATTATAAAAGCGAAAGTAAGTCTGTCTGTCAGTAACCGTTTCACTCCTTAACGGATGAACGCTGATCGATCGGCTAATCTTAATGAAATTTGTCAGGTACCTCCCGAAAGAAGTAGTAAAAAAAGCAGTAGCCCATGTCTGGGACTGACATAGACTACTACTACTTGAAAAGCGCTTGTGAAGCCTCGGGCTTTGCACGTGTAAATAAAATATAATATATACGTATAAATAAAATAAGTAACACAAAACCTTTCGAGCCGCATAAAAATAATAGCTCACTCCTCAGGTATTGCGGTGTCGGCATAGCATACAACTCTAGCATAGGCGGCATACGTATGCTAGATGGTAACGTGAACGATGCCGTGGAGGCCCAAGCATTAGGGTTCAACATCCACCATATAGACATATACAGTGCCTCCTGGGGACCCGAAGACGATGGCAAGACTGTGGATGGACCCGGACCATTGGCTAAGAGGTACGTTTGTTTTACAGATAGTAGCATTCTTTTTTATCTCGACTTGATTCACGAAATTTGCAAATGCGTTATAGAATTTGCAAGGAGAGCCCGCCCACCATTCAGGTCATTGAACGGAAAATTTACTCATTCATATGATATTCAAAAACACAACAAAGTTTTTGTATTTTAGTAAAATCAGGGGTGAGTTAATTTTTTTCCTATAACTTGCTAAACTTTAAGCGGTTACAACCGCTTAAATTAGTGTGTAATTAATGTAGTGACAGCTTAAAGTTACGCGTGGCCGTCAGCTAGCCATCAGCTAATGCGTGTTGCAGACCTTAGCCTAGCTTAGCGCGCAAAGCTGACGCAGTTTTTCATACCATGTAGCTTAGTTTGTATAGTTGACAGTCTGCACACAAATGTGTGAAAAACTGCGTCAGCCTTGCGAGCTAAGCCCGCAGCTGAGCTAAGTAAGCTTAGCTTACGCTCTGCAACCCGCATAAGTGCCCGGAACCACACCGGCAGTTGAAAATGTCATAACTTCCAGTCATCTACTTCAGTTGACCGAAATGATCCGTCAGCATGTCAACAAAGCATGAGATCGTTAAAATGCCGAAAAGTCTTCCAAATACCTGTCCCTAAACTTTATGACTCGAGTTTAGTGCGGGTTTAACTGCCTCGGGCCGTTCGCTCATAACGTCAATGGTTTACTCGACAAAAATACCTACGGAACCTTACCAACTGCCAAGTAAACAAGGAACCGCATTAATCCCTATTGAAACAGAACACAAAGCCTAGGTATTGAACCACAATACAATGTGACTTCCTTTTCTACGTCAACCAGTTTGCAATTCAATAGAACCATCCAGCTTTTATTAGAGGTAGAATTTTCTAGATCGAAAGCTCATTAAAAACCTTTGTTGCAGAGCCTTTATAAATGGAGTGACGAACGGAAGAGGGGGCAAGGGTTCTATATTCATATGGGCCTCAGGAAACGGGGGAAGGCACACAGACTCTTGCAATTGTGACGGTTATGCGAATAGTATATTCACGATATCTATATCCAGCGCAACGGAAACTGGCATGAAGCCATGGTACTTAGAGGAGTGTTCCTCCACGATAGCCACTACGTACAGTTCAGGCACGCCAGGCAGAGATAGGAGTGTAGCCACTGTAGATATGGACCTGCGTTTGCGGCCGCAACATCTTTGTACATTGGATCATACAGGGACGTCTGCTTCCGCACCGCTGGCGGCGGGGATAGTCGCACTGGCTTTAGAAGCTAATCCATTGTTGACGTGGAGAGATGTACAGCATTTAATTGTTATGACGTCAAAATCGACGCCTCTAGAAAAGGAAGGAGGGTGGATTGTAAACGGCGTGAAGAGAAAAGTTAGCCATAAATTCGGATACGGGTTAATGGACGCTGGCGAAATGGTCACCCTAGCGGAGCAATGGACGCAGGTCCCACCGCAACACATTTGTAAATCGCAAGAAATAAACGAGGACAAGTCGATTGAAACATCTTTCGGGTACACTATATCCGTACACATGGACGTGAATGGGTGCAGTGGCACGCCGAATGAGGTCAGATTTTTGGAACACGTTCAATGTAAAATTTCACTAAGCTTTTTCCCGAGGGGAAATTTACGGATATTGCTAACGTCGCCGATGGGTACGACTTCCACACTTTTGTTAGAAAGAAAACGTGACACGTCTAGCTCCAGTTTCGACGATTGGGCATTTCTCAGTATTCATTATTGGGGCGAGAGCGCCGAGGGCCGGTGGACCCTTCAGATACTAAACGCGGGCAACAATATCTCCACGCAGCCGGGCATATTGAAGAAATGGCAGCTCATATTCTACGGGACCGCCACCGACCCCGTCCGACTGCGCAGTAACGGGTATGACAACTCGAATAACGTCTACCAGGAGGAAAAAACTTATCATATCAACGACGTTTACGACGCGTCTGAATACTCGCAGTACCTCAACGAGATCGAGCTCGGGGTTACGGACCGGCGCAATTACCCCAAAAACATACCCTCGGCGCAGCGGAAAAATGTTTTAGCGGACGCAAACGACAAGCAAGTACAGAGAATGTGCGACCCCGAATGCGATTCCCAAGGTTGCTACGGGAAAGGGTCGACTCAATGCGTAGCTTGCAAACACTATCGGCTGGATAACTCGTGCGTTTCGCGATGTCCCCCGAGGAGTTTCGTGAACCAGGGCGGGGTGTGCTGGCCTTGCCACGAAACGTGCGAGACGTGCGCGGGCGCGGGGCAGGACTCGTGCCTGACGTGCGCGCCATCGCACATGCTGGTCATCGACCTGGCCGTGTGCTTGCAGCAGTGCCCGGACGGGTATTACCTGGAAGAGGGCGCCGGCGCCTGCTTCCCTTGCTCGGAGCACTGCGACACGTGCAGCGATAAGGCAGACATGTGCTCATCCTGCGCGCATAGCTACGTCCTATACAACGGCTCCTGCCTGGCAACCTGCCCGCCCGGCACTTACCAGAAAGATGACTTCGGCTGCATGAAGTGCCACGAATCGTGCGAGTCGTGCCGTGGAGCCAACGCCTCGGAGTGTGTGTCGTGTAAAATAGGCAATTTCGCACACAACAGCCGCTGCCTAGCTAAATGCCCCGCAGGACATTATGCGGATACACAGAGAAGGGAATGCCTTGCGTAAGTGTTATTGTTATGGTAATTCTTTGTTATTCCGAACATATGTCTTCTAATATAAATATTACACGCTGTTTGGCTTTGGTTTGATAACCTTTACAGTATTTTAAACGTATTTTTTTTAGGTGCCCCATCGGTTGTTCTATTTGCTCGAACGGGGTATGCTCCGTGTGTAGAGAGAAGTGGGTCCTAACGAAGACTGGCAAATGCCTGCCAGAAGGGAATGATAAATGCGATACAAGTGAGTGCTCCTCTTGGCATTGTATCATTTTTATTGTTCCGTGATGTAATAAGTGGTTGTTTACAGGCGAATACCACGAGGGAGGTCGATGTAAGAATTGCCATTCGACGTGCGAGAAATGTAGCGGGCCCAACGAATGGGAGTGTTTGTCTTGCTCTAGCCCGCTGTTATTGCAGGGATCGAGGTAACTAACCCTATTTATCCACACGTTTCCTTATAACCGTCACACAAACTGTGCAAACTTCACCCTATTCAGCGCGGGCGGACAAAAACACACCATTTATTTTTACAAGCGCTTTCATTCGATTTATTGATGAAAGCTCTTTGATGTCCTATCAGCTGTGTTCGAGCACTCAAAGAAATGCTCGTTTTTATGTTTTTTTGTTGACGTGTTCGGGTTTTTTTGTACAATATAAACGTTTATCGGATACAGTAGGTACCTACAAAAGGTCGGTAAACTTTTAGGGTTTGTTTAAATGGACGTGGCTTCATGTGATAAATAGCTGCGATTTCACGAACCAACACCTCTTGGTAAAATCTGTCGTACTTTCAATATAATTTTGGATAAAAAAACATGCTAGATTATTTTTTCTGTTATCTTATGTTTTTTTCGACTTTATGCTGTATTTTGCTCCTTAGATAAATAGATAAAAAAAAAATTGGTACTACAGACACAATACAATTAACAAAGGTAATTTACAATTTTAAACACAAGTACAATAGGTGTACCTTAGCTCGTTGTAGATACAGAAAAAAGTAACTAGATTATTTAAACTCTTGAAATCCACACTAATTATTGACACCAAGATGACTATCTCTCTGTCATCTCTTCACTTTAAATATAAGAACGAATGGATTTACCCTGAATAATTGTTTACAATGTAGACAGTGTCTAGTAAATCATAACACAACCCTTCTACATCCAAACCTTTCACCCCAGATGCGTAGCAGAATGTTCAACCGGATACTACCAAACCGCTGGCAAGTGTACCCAATGCCCCCACACTTGCACCAGCTGCGTCTCCCGCCTCAACTGCACATCTTGCGCTGGTGCCTTGCACTTACAATCGGGGACCTGTCGATCCACTTGCGCACCAGGGTACTACCCCGATGTTGGGACGTGTTCGAAGTGTTACCTCTCCTGTCAGACGTGCACGGGACCTAGGAGGGACCAGTGTGGCTCTTGTCCCCCGGAATGGAGACTGGCTGCTGGGGAGTGTAGGCCGGAGTGCCCGCAGAACTTTTTCCCTTGGAAGGTTTGTTTGGTTTAATGTATTTTTTTGTTTTTTCTATAATTATTGATTGGGCCCCTAATTGACACATGTATATTACAACTTTCAGGTAACATGATGTTCACTGTTTTTACTCATTTAGAAGTCATGAAAGCACCTTACCGATTGTCTTTTGTCCGACTTTAAACATAATATCGATTGTGGTGTATTTTGAATTTTGTCCATAAATATCATATCGATCGTCATTTGTCTGCACACAAACTTACCAAATGATTGAGTGTTAAGTTCTCTGAGTTACCCTAATTTAGGTTGCTCATTTTCTACCATTTAGGATGCTCTCTAGTCGCTTCCATACTAAAGTTTATTACTAAGGTAGTATTATAATATCTGTGACTAAGGTGTGCGAGCACTTTGGAGCATTTCAGTTGTAATTTGTCTGTTGTCCGCGTAGAACCATACCAGCAGTCATTCCTTTTGGTCCTGTCCATTCCATTCCATCTTGCCGATTTTCATATATTTCTCATACAATACAAATAAAAATGTTTATTGTCGTTCTCTTAAATTACTTTATACATTGTTCAGTGTTCGAGACCTCCTTTTAAGTATAAAAATATCTGTATTAAGAGGTAACGCTCTTCCTTATCATACATTATGAGTTACAATAATGTTATTTCAAAAATTTTCTCAGAAATAGTGTAAATAGAATCATGAATAACTGTTTTTTAGAAATGTGTTGATCGTAGGTTTCTGTTAACCTTATTCTATAGTAAGTTCATAATGTTGTGTGGTACAAGTGTAAGTGGAAGCGAGTTGTGTTTGTGTAGTGAATGTGTGTTATATATTTCTTCTTCATCACTCAGGAAAGCTGCCGCCGCTGCCACCACTACTGCCAAGACTGCCGTGGCGCTGGCCCTGAGCAGTGTACCTCCTGTCCCCCTCACTTCAGCCTCGAGGAAGGGCTGTGTGTGGAGTGCCTTAGCTCGCAGTACTACGAGCCTAGGTCACGCGGATGTCGACCTTGCCACGACTCCTGTCGATCTTGTTCCGGACCCGGGCCTAGCAGCTGTGTTACTTGTGCCCACCCTTTGCGGTTAGATAGGTGAGTGTAATCATATCACAGCACTGACCTCTTTACTTTAGGCTGAATGAAGTCTGTGTTTGGAGTGCCATAACTGAGAGTACTACGAACTATGGATACAAAAAAAGTTCTTCTATTTAATTTTTTATCGTTGAATTCCATACCAAGGTAGGGAAAATTTTCAAACTAAAATTGTAAAAATTTGCCATTGTCTTTCATTTTCAAAAACGTAATTTTAATTTTCTTTACCAAGATTGATTTTTATCGGCACAAACAAATCCGTGATTGCAAAAATACGGGGTTCCTATATTTTTTTAATCAATCTCTTCGATTTCCTACTGAAGTAAATATTTAAAAAACTACATGGTACCAATGCAGTTTTGGTTTTCTTATAAATCGAGGTTATGACATCTCCATTCACGACTTTTCTCTAACTCTCATGGTTTTAGATTTGCCCATCCCCTCCACCCTGTATCTGGGGCTGATTGTGACTTTAATTAGTTACAGACAGTTAAAACAGTGTTTTGAACAATTTTTGAACTAATTTTTTTTAGAAGAACACGTTTCATAATTTTATACGTACATTGGTATGTGCTTCGTTGCCTCTACGCCGTAGGCCTCTACGCCGTAGGCTGCTACGCCATAACTTTTGGAATCTCTACGAACCACTTTTTTTTGTTTTGACCATTGAATAAATGGTTGACTTTAATTTTATTTTCAGGATAAACCACAAATGCCTGCCGTGCTGCACAGAAAGCATGGTTAATTTTATGTTGAACACTAACCAAACGTCTGACTGTTGTCATTGTGATAAAGATGGTAAGTTAGTAAAGTATTACAACTCAATCACTCATTATATTAACTATTCATTCATTGTGTAATCTCAAACAAGGCGTTTTCCTCTAAAATCAGTATACTATCATTTTAATTTTTTGTACCTACCGTTTACGTTCAATTTTTTTCCCAACTTAGTATGAAAAGTTTGAAGGGCATTATGCACAGCTATGGCTTATAAGGCTAAGAAGCCAAAAAAACATTCTAGTAGTGTTTTTTTAAGTTTCTATAATATTTAACCGATTACACAGGGGGATGCCTTAGCATCTCATCCGCTGGCAAGAGACGTATCTCCGAGACAATCAAAGCGCGCGTAACGCCGTCATACTTCGTGGCGCGACCACAGGACCCAGTGGATACACTGGATAGAAACCTGCTAGTAGCCTGGAGTGTGGCAGCCACGGTGCTGGCTGTGGTCGCTGTGGGGGTGGCTGTGAAGGTTGGTATAATGCTTGTAAAAGCTAGAAACAATTCAATCTACACTAATATTGCGACGAGTGTTACGAACCTTTACCTTTACTATTTACAATAATATATACAACATTTGTCTGAGGATATTTTTTTTTAGTTTGTGTGTCGAACCTATCATCGGAAACCTCTGATCCAATTTTAAAAATGATGTATCTAATCGATAAGCTACATTTTTCCTGAGTGACATAGGCTACACTTATTACGGATAGTCACTGAATCGAAAACGTAAGAACAGGCTAGTCTAGAGTAACAAAATAACGAAATATGATGTAAGTGTAATGTCCAATCCGCCTGCCAAGTGTAATTAGGAAAAATCCCTCCTTGTTGCAAACAAGGAGGGATTTTTCCCCGAAGGCCCGTTCTGCAGGACTTATGTGATCTGATGAAGTAGGTAGGTGATATCCGAAAAATAAAATATTTATAAACTAATTTCCCACAGCTAAAAACAAGAAGAAGACACGCCCTATTTCCGAGAACTCAGTATTCCCAACTGTCACTGGACGACGACTTAGTACCGATGACGTCACTCGCAGCTTCGCGGCGAAACAAAATCACCCCCTTAAATAACGAACTCGAAGAACCAACATAGCAATTCAGACCTAAAAGTCAATGTAAGTAGATAAATTTTACACTGCAGACTGATATTTAGATGTTTGAAATTTTATTGTGTAAATAATTGAATTATTAATAATATTCATGTGATTCATTTCTAGTCCGTAAGGTTGTGTTTTGACTGGCGGTGACCAAGCGTAGCTTGCTTGTATGAAGTCATACTGTTATGTTATTTATCCTGCTGTCCCGTTCTGATCGGATTTGAACTGAGCAGGACAACATAAGCGATGACTTCATTCTCAATCCCTTTCTTTAAGAACGCAGGTTATAGGTATTCTGTGCAAATACTGCAAATCGTAACGTGTCTTTAATAAGACTAACAGCAATAAACAAAACACTGTTTATACTATTTTGTTATGTAAAGCAATTTTTGAAAGAGAAAGAATAGCTTCGAAGAACGTTTTGTAAACAATTGAAAGTCTGGTCTAGGAAACAAAAAGGAAATCTTCAAGAATCAATTTAAATTCATGATTTTTATTTTTATTTATTTAAAATGTATTTTGTGTGCTTGCCCGCTCAGTCAGTTTACTTCTACATGTAATTTAGGTGAATATAATTAATCAAAAATTAGCCTAATTTAGTCCCATACATATTTATTCTATATGCCCATCTGAGGAAATAACCTATACAGTGCAGATTAAGTTTTAAAATTATAAATTATTAAAATGACGCGCACAGCGTAAGACCATGTTAATAGATTAGTGTTTTATTGTGAATTTGTTTGCATCCGAATATAAAATATCCTTATGCATAAAAAGTATTAGATAGAGTTTAAATAAAATAATCAAAGCTCTTTCATTCGGAACCATAAAATGCTTCCCTTGAGAATTTTATTTCAGTATTAGAAAATGTATAAACTTATTTAGTAAACGTCGTATCGATTATGTTACGACAAATCCGATAAGTGTAAAGTTAGTTTTAAGATGGCCTACCTTTTACGTAAGCGTTATTATTATTTTTTAAGTTAAGTTATTTATTTTCTATAAATGTGAATGTAACGCACACTTTTTAAGTCGAAGAAATCGAAGGAACCGAAACATCTTACTTGTTATTTTGTTTCATACCACACAAAATCTCGTTTTTAAAAATGATGATTATTTCGTCGGCTACGATTCCTTCGGTTCCCTCGGCGTGTTAATACTTTCACTACCCAGTCTTTGCGGGTCTACTCGGGAAGGGGCGTACCGCAGCCAGTGTGCTGAAATCAGCAATTATGGACAGTCAAAGAGTTTTATAAACTCGAATATGTTCGTTCAGCTTATATTACATTATTTATTATTAAACCAAGAAACGTTAACGTTTTCTATTCGTCTTTTACTATTTAAAATTACTTGGAGAACCTATTGTTTTTGCACTTTATCGTTGTTGCATTTTATTTAAGTTTCTGTCGCAGGCAAAATTGCATTGAATGCTTTGAAACCCAGGAATTTAACGAGTTCCACATATTCACACGACTTTTATTTTAAAATTTTGGATTTTACTCCCAGCTTTTGAGGGTGTCAGATATTGGAATTTGAATTCACGGGTATAGAATGTTTTAATCACCGTAGCACGGCTTTAAGCTCAATCGATTTAATAATAACTTTTAACCCGTTTAAAGCCCAGCTGATCGATTCAAATGTTTTCGTAAGTGTATCACTCATATTATTGAATCAGGTTTCATAGTAGCTCGATTTCTTTTGTTTTTTTATTCGTAATCAAAATGTAGCCGACAAGCAGCGAAAATAATACATCTCAATTGACTGGCTGTCGTGTGATCAAACTTTGTAGTAAAAATACAGAAAAGAAAATATGTACTTATGTGAACATCTTAAGTTTGTTTTTGTCAACAATTTTATTTGTTGGTTAAGTCAATTGACTTAATCCTCAACAACTGCCGTATTCAATGCAAAGTCGTTACTTTGAATGGGCCGGAATTAAAATGGGACCCAGTTTCGCTATCCTTCGATTATGTTACGTATTCTCAATTTCATAGAGTTTATATTCCATATCTCGAATCCTTATTTTCTGGTTCCGAGTATGTACCTACTCAATTATTAATGTGAAATGGAAATGTAAATATGTAAATACTTTGCAAAGTGTAAATAAATTGATGGTTTTTATGATGGAACTTTGGTTTTATTTAGATTTCCCAGTGGGTTATTTACCTAGTAAGTGGGCAGTTCAAAGGCTTGGCTATAATCTGATTACATACCTTGATAGGTTATGTGGTGGACCCAGGCTTATGATTACTTGAATTTTCTGAACATTCACTTACAAAAAAAATTAAATTATACAGAGTGGAACCAACGAACGTTACCTATAGGGCGGATCCAGAAATACTAATAAAAAATTCCTTTATTTTTAAAAATTACTTAAACGGTCTTCATTGAATTTTAATAAAACGGGTTTTCGCCAGAAACCGGAACCACTAAAATCTATAAAAAAATACGATGTGTATTTTTATGACACCGATGGATATAATACCAATTGTAATGATAAAAGATATCCTAAAATGTCTAAAACATTGCTTAATAAATTAAAGAAAGACCATGGAATATGTCAAAAACTGGGATGAGACGAAGCACTTTGTATGCCTAACTAGGCATACAAAGTGCTTCTTAAAAAAATTATAAAACTGCCATAATTAACTAGCTAACTAGCTAGTATGCCACTTTTATAATTTTTTATACGTCACAAAGGAATATTTCTTTTGACTCAATTTTCGTAGAACAATTTCAGGTACTTGAGTTTCAGGTAACGGTCGTTTAATCCAGTAAGTCAAAAATTTAATTAAGAAGAGTAAACAAAAAGAAGGAAAACAGGTAAAATGGGACTTCTAACTAGAAATTCTTGGAATTATGTCAAAACCTCGTAGATTCTTTCCTAACAAGGTTTATGTCCCGGGACGACATTTTGTAGCAAACAGTTTTCCCACTCCAATACAAAAGCCTCATGCTCTTTTATCTCCCTTTTCCAGGAATCGATGGCAACACGAATAATTAAAATCCCGTACACAATCCACAACATAAAAAAACCCAAAACAAAAAGTAAAGCTCTTGTAATTCGATGCATAAATCGTGTTTCGCATTTAGGCACGAATTTATCGTTAAATATTTACCTATTTACTGCGAATGTTTTCAACACTCGCAACACTGACACAGCTATGGGACAGTGGCTGGATAACTTAGACAAAGTAAAATTAAGCGAATCAAAATTCACGCTTTGCTAACGCGTGGTAAAATCCATCTGGTGGCTAAACGCGCGATTTTATTTATTCGTGCGTCAATTTTTTTCAGAACGGACTTGGGACGGGCGTAAGCACGCGCTTCAAAAGCCTGTGAACTTTCTCTTATGGTTTATTTAACCACTAGCAATATACGATTTTCCTATACCTTCATCATTCGCACTGCTAAGTTTTGGAACACGCTACCTGCTGCGGTTATTCCGGCCTATTCCGACCTTAGTCTCTTCAAAGCAACAGTGAATAGGTAATGTCTTCTATCTTCTGTCTAGACCTTCGTGATCGAGATACACTGTCGGTCACATTTTATCAGTTGAGATTCTGCTAAAATGAAGGTCTGTTGAATATAAATATCGAAAAGTGATTTGATAGCCTGTGCCTTAGGAAGTGACGGCTCTCCTTAAGCTGGCTAGCCTTGGCCAACATGCGGACGAGCCATTAAATTTATACAGTGTGGTTATTCAGATACATTAGATCGATTCGTGGCTTGGTTGGCACGTTTATAAAGTTTTCACGTAGCTCTTTTTCCTATCTTCTGCTAAAATCGTCATTGCTACGGGGCGTAGCTTGCTATGGCACAGCAGGTTATGACGTAGCTTGCTACGACGTGCTACGGCTTAGCTTGCCACGACATGCTACGGCGTAGCACAAAGGATTAAGGACATAAGTGTCTAGAGCAATGAAAATTTGACTTTGACCTTATTTTATTAGAATTGAATACACCAGCGTATAACAATATAGGCTGTGACTTCCGTATTCATCCGCCTAATGAATTTGTTTGTATAAATATTGCTTCCTTAAAACACTGATGAATGAAAAACCATTGAAACGGTAAATCGAAGCGAAATTTTCTTTTCACTTTTTGGACAAGATTTTATCGGAATGGAAATCTTATTAAATTTGTACTTTTCAATCATCTATAAATAGGCCAGTTGAAAACCTAACTTTCTTATTATTTTTTTATAGTTGCAAATTTTTTGAAAATCAAGAGATTTATCCTTACATGCAACTTTAAGAGGTGGAAACTGAAAAACAAACCACATCAAATTGTCGATAAATATATTTACTGGCACAAATGTAGGTGCAAATAAATACAGATTTTAAAAAAGCAGAGCAATGGGCATTCTGAGATCCAGAAGGCAAAGAGGATTATGAAAAGGTAAGCTGTAAAAAAACATTCCAAACTTGAACACACACTTTCCGAACGAAGGGATCGCATAAAAAAAATTCTGTACTGCATGAAAGGTTAGTATCTAAAATCATACGAAACCTTGCGCATAGTCCAAAAGAAAGATAAATGGATTCGGAGTAGTGTAAGAGTCAGAATTCATTCATTTAGATTCTACTCCTTCGGATTTCTCGACCCATTCGATTCGGATGATGATCCGTCCTCATAGCCGACTGTCAGCCACGGTGGTTAGTCCGTTCCTTTAAATGTAAGTGTAGAGGTTCAGATTCGATCATAGAACACAAAAAATCATCAGAAAGAAATACAATAAATCAACGTCCTTTCCTTGGATAAAAATACAACCTGTATAGTTATTTTGTTCAGTTTAATCGACCCTATGCGATGATTGCATGTTCGTTTCCTTTTCCATTTCATTTTATGTTTTTTTGCACAATAACTTTGATAACTTTTCGAATCTAATAGATAGGGTGGAAGTTTTTGATGTATGCCTTTTATTACTGAACTACGAAAGTGGCATGCACATTATTAAGGGGCGGTAAAAGAAACTGAATTATAGGTCCATTGAGCGACCTACTTTCCACGGAATACTAAATTAACTGAAGGGCATAAGTAGTGAGCAGTTTTAGTGTTCACAATTACCTTACCTGGGTTATCAGATGACTGTAAAAAAAACTTAATGCGACTTGCTGGACTGAATTTTGAACGACCATAACCTATGTTAACCTAATTTTATGTAAAAACCCTGTTCTCAAGTAAGTGACATGTAATATTTGTCTTTTTGAGAATAAATGATTTAAAACAAAAAACTATAAAATTATCCAAAATACACTAAAACTTAGGTAAGTTTACCGAGCCTGGCCTATCTAGCCTAGGAAAGATCACTTTTAACCGATAAAGCCGCCTAAACACATGATGTTATTTATTTTTATTGGTGTAAAATTAAGTATTCTTGTATAGTATTGTATACGATGAAATATTTTTTTACGAACGAATCACTGTCCCGCCTTAGCTGCCCTTACATCCTTTTGATTGCCTGCCTTGTGTGTCCAGCGGTCGCTAGTTCAACCGCTGATAATGAGGTCCCGGGTTCAAATCCCGGGTCGGGCCAAGATTTGTGTTATTGTGACTGTTCTAGCAATATACATTCACAGTAGCACCCCAAGTCAGGAAGTTGCTGGTGTTACACCCCCGTGCCTCGGAAAGCACTTTAAGCTATTGGTCCTGCGCCTATCCCCTCCCCGGTCGTGTCGGTCTGCCGTAGCATCGAATTATGAGAGGGAGGGAATAGTGAGTGCACCTGTGTTTGCGCGCACACTTGTGCATAATATGTCCTGCAGTGAGCACCTGGCTAGTCTTTATTGATATTGGTCGCCGTAGCCAAAATTTAGGAGATAATCATCATCCTTCTAATGCAGCATCAGTCATAGGCATAATTATTACGCTGTATTAAAAAGAAAAAAGAAAGATTAATTTAGGTAACATTATGTACGTACTTAAGTAGGACAGAAAGCGTGGTATCTGCATAATCTCATAAGCAAGTGGTGAAGCTTGAATTGCTCAGCGACTTATGTTGAAATTTGGTTCAGCGAGTTTAATGAATTCCAAGTATTCAAAGTGCTGACCTTGTTCAGCTAATTAATCTGCTTTTAGATTTGCTACAAAAGAAAATCGAATGAAAATTAAAAAAAATTGGTTGGTCGTTTTCTTAAACTTTATTAAACATATGATTGATTTAGATTCAATGAGAATGACTTCAAAGAAGAAACGAAAACATTATTATTTTTAATTTGTGTTGATATCTCAATTACGTTTACGCAACAGTCTGCAGTTAGCTCAATTGTTTCAATTGCAAATAGTCAACCTCAACCTCAACAGCCTGTATTGGTCCACTACTGGACGCAGGCCTCCCCCTGATAAGCGCCTTATTAGTTGTTATCACTTGGGCGGTAATGCCCATAATTCCCACGCTGGGCATGCTGGTTGGGAATCGCAGTTCGGTGGTAGAACTGACTTTTCCAGGATGTAGATTAGCCTATGCCTTTTCCAATTAAAGGACGGCTCATCTGTGCCGTACAGCACCAGAAATGATTCAAATATGAGCCTAAACTCACTCTCTTTAGATACACTACAAACTCAGGTTACCGAATAATAGTCACCTGAGACCTTACAGTGACAGCATAAATTAGCAGACAGCTTTACCTTGCGACCTAACCACTCTTTGATTTATTTTATTATAAAAAAATATAATTTTTTTTTTTACCTCTTATGAAAATATACTTCACACTTAAATATTAACAGATTATCTTATGTAAACTAAATAGGTACCTACTAAAAGTATGATTAGCCCCGTTATCCGTTTGTGTGCAGTTTACTTCTTGTCTTGTCTCCTTCAATGGCTCGCGCGCTATAGTAAAGTTGAAGTAAAAAGATATATAATTATTTTGCCAGAACAAAGACGAATAAGATACATAAACTAAAACTGACAATCGGTATCCACTCAGCATGTGCTATGGTATAGAGCAGATCAGACCATAGCTTCTTCTGGGCTTCCGTGCAGACCGTGACCGTAGTCGCACGGACCGCTAGTATCACGAAAACCACGATCAACGGGCTGTTTACCGACCATGCGTTGACAACGATCTTGCTTCTAGCCATCCATCTATCTCTTTTACAAATGAATATTTTTTGCGGAGATACAGGTATGGTTACGCTCACATTTATAATATTAGTCAGTATGTATAATTTTGCTTTAGCCATACTTACTAATATTATGAATGTGTTTCATGATTAAGTAGCTGGCATTAGTGTCGCTACGATTAAACAGATTACCAACACTCTTTAACGATAACACTTTATATGGAATGGACACACGGAATCAGAATTTTTACATGTTTGTCACTTGACAAACTTACTTGCTTGACAAAAGGACGTATCACACATGCTTATGTGTGATACGTCCTTTTGTCAAGCAAGTAAGACAAAAGGACGTATCATAGTCACTAGATTCTGCCCGCGGCTTTGCACACCTTATTTCCGAATAAAGGTAGCTAGCCAATCATTTAAGTAAGAATCCTTGACAGGTTAACTTCAACTATATTCTACAACCAATATGTGGCGAAATTTCATCTTCATCTGTTTAGTTTTAGAGGTTCTTTGGTAGGTATGAACGGGTCATAGCCTAACCAACTTTTGCCTTTATATAATCAAAGAACTGACCTACTAAAGTCTTCTACACGAAATCTTCTACTAATTTCGTACCTAATTTATAATGTTTCGAGCGATTGACATTTTACCTTAAGGTGAAATGTCAATCGTCAATCTATGGGTCGTGTGTGGTGCAACCCTAGGTAGTCGGTTAAAAAATGGCTTTAACAAAAACAAGTAACCCGCTCAAGTCAGCTGTGTGTCACAAAAGCTACTAACTCTGAAGACAAACCGTCGCGCATCCGAAATACATCTTCTGGAAGGGAACAAATGCTGCAAGAATATAAGCCTTTATTTCCATTGTACATAGGGATGACAAGATAGGCCGGACAAATCAAGACAGGTTGAAACCAAACTTAAAATTTTAAGTCGTACAAAAAATATTAGCAAGAGTTTAAATCTAATTAGATTTAAACTCGCTAATATTTTTTGTTACCTTCCCATTGGTTTGTGTTAGGCTTCGGTTTAGCCTTTTTTTATCCTTTTATTTTTCTTAATTTATTTTATCTTTTATATTTTGTTTTGTACAATACAATACAAAAATGCATTATTGTACACCATAAAAATAACATTACAAGGAGACATTACATATGACAAGTACAATGTGCGGCCTTATCGCTTAGAAGCGATCTCTTCCGGGCAACCTTTTATTTATTTAATTATTTGATTTATTTAACAATACGATTCAAATTAATCAATTACAATTAATTTATTACAAACCTCCTTTACTAGCCTCAAAAAGCCGGAGTCATTATATAAAGTCGGACACCAGCCACCTCTCCCCGCGAATCTAGGGGACAATGTGTTAAATGAGTGTTTCGATGAGAATAGAGCGCAGATCTAGAATTAGATTCCGTCCTTTATGTCGCTTTAGTGAATACTCTTTTGAGGCTTTTGTAGCTGTTGGGTGCTTTTTGGTTCGGTGGTAAAATTGCGTAAAGGGTATAAAGAATTAAGCGTTGGTCGGCCCTACTCACTAACGGGACTATGCGATTACAGCATCTATGCGATCACTAATGTATAAACTGAACATTGAATTGCTCACGTTGTGAAGGACGCCTGCGAGTTTTTCCGCTAGATACAGGTGCGTCTACGTCTACTATTTCATAGCCTTTATTTAGTAAACAAACTTGTACCACGGAACAAAAAATAAGGCTAAAGAACGATCACGCTAGGTCAAAAGGGCGATCTATTCCGATAGAAACCCACCCTTTAACTGGCATAGATTCAACATCAGCAACAAGACCTCGGTAATAAGGCAACTTAGCTAAGTAAAGTTTCATTAAAACCAAGGAACAGGATACAAGCTGTGCAGCGATGGTACAAACCGCCTCTACGCAGCTGTATTTTTTGGTCAGAGCAAAGCAAGGTTTTAAATTATGAATGCGATAAGATAAGTGTGCCGTTGTATATTTTGCACGAGGGCCGAAGTAGGCCCGTGATCTATGGCATTGCCTTTTTGTTATTCTTCACGGAAGCTGTGCTGACCTCGGAAGAATTCCATAAAATTGCTACGCATCCGAATGGAGAAATACCTAATGGTTGTATGGTTATCACATTCGTATAAGCTCCGAGACTCCAATGCCTTATAGAAATAAGGCATTGGTCAGTCACCAAAAGTTCTGCTCCGGTACTTCAAGGAGCTGGGCTGGTTAGGGCCTGTTTAGGCAGGGGGATAATGCACAATACACTCCCATGCGAGATGTCCGTGCAGTTCTCAGTTCCCCCCAAACAGAATTAGAATTAAAAGGCATTGGAATCTCGGAGCTCAGGGCAGCTTTCTAGAACCGACATTCTGGTCATTGTTTTATTGTGTAAGAGTCGTCATTGTTTGATGGATAAAAATATACTGGCTGCTGCCCACGGCTTCTCACGCGCTTTTTAAGTAGCTTATGTCCGGCCGAGGATACCATTTACCGCCTTGCCAAATTTGATTGAGATTCGTTTAGCCGTTCAGCTCGTTTAGGCGCGAAAAAGTAAAGTTTCTAAAGATAATAGTAATTAAGAAAATTGTCAGCTGTAATTAGGTAGATGTATAGGAACATTAAGAAGGATTGCCATGCAGCGTGGCAATGCAGCCAGCGTCTTGGGGTCGCTTCCGACTGGTGTTGATATGGATCAATTGAGCTATCTGTAGACTGTTTGCAACAGTCGGCAGTTAGCTCAATTGTTTCACTTGTAAATACTAGTATAATTTTCTTTGTGAATAAATGTATACTTCTATTTAGTTAAGAAGGAAGACTGCAGGCAGATGCTGGATGCGGCAAGCTGAAGACAGGGCGATATTTTCGATATTTTCTGTTCATGGTAAAAACACGTTCGATTTGAAAAAACCACGTAGAAGCATTGGTAAACCACAAACCGAAAACCTGAGCCTAAAACACACGGTGTCTATGTATAAAAATTCATGAACACTCCAAACCACGGATTGATAGAATTGTGCTGTCGATCCCTCTCACAATTCCGTATCTAACAGGCTTTGCTGGAGTAAAAAAAGACAAGTGTGAGTACACACAATGCGGGCGGGATCTCTATTCTTCCAATTAGCAGGCCTTGTGTTTTAGAGATGAGAGACTTTTCCTACACACAAACATGTTCTTGTAGTGTGATTAGGTAGCTACAGAACCCTATAAACTGTGAATGTTATTGCATATCTACATACCTGAAGTAGGTACATATCACGAGTCTGAGAGAAACTGTGTATTTCAAATGACGGACGTGATGGCAGTGAATGACCAAAATGAAATCATGTAACGTCATGACACATGACGTTACATGATTTCATTTTGGTCATTCAGTCTGTTTTTTTTTGATCGATGGGTGGAATTGAGCGGGAACTTCTTGATAAGTGCGTTTTATCGTATAAAATTGATAAGATAAGACGCGCGACGTATTGCCTATGGCTGGTGAGTATCTAGCGCATACAGAGGGGCAGTTCAGCCAGCAGATTCCTGGGGACGCTACTGATAGGTATTGATTTGGATCAGTTGAGCTACCTTTCAGTATGAAAAAGTCTGCAAATAGCTCAAATGTTGCTTGTGTATTTTGTCTATTTGATAAATACCTACTATTATTTTTATATTGTATCTTTCTTTGTAGGCAAATCAAAAGTTAAATAACAATAAATAACTTTATTGTTACACATTCATTTTTATTAATAATAAATACGTTACATTGTTAAAATGATGTTATTAGGTTAAATAATACGGCCAGTAAAATACGACAACCGTCTTTTTGAAGCACTGTCGTAAATGTGGGCAATCTGCTACCGCACCTTGTCACGTACGATAAATATTTGGTACGCACTCTCAAAAATTCAGCATGCCAGAGCATGGAATGTAATACTTTTAAATGTTTATTTACAACACTATTCATACAATATAACAAGTTTTGGTAAAATAGCTCTTTTAGTGAAATTATTCTAAAAATATAAATATAAAAACTCTTTATTGCACACCAAGATACCAAAATACAGAACAGGTTAACAGGTTTCTAATATCTAAGAATCTAAGAAATCATATTGCAAAAAATTTCGACTTCGACGGGACTTAAACCCGCGTCCTCCCCTCAGTACGGGAATGTGATAACCAACTACACCACGAAGTCAAGTGACGTGGCAGTCGAAAATCTTTGCGAATATCTACGGACTCAAGCGCCGTTAGGCCGTTAAAACGTTAGGTTAAAGGTTATCAAATTCAATTCAAATTCAGTTTATTTTTTTCGGTTGTTCGCCATAAATAATAGTACAACGACCTATATACTATGTTAGTTACCATAAAAACAGATTTCAATTATTCATGTCAATTCCCAGAATACATTCAATAAATTATCATCATTATATTAAATTAAATTATCGGGTGCGGCGGCAGATTTGGCCGAAGATCTCAAGAGGCGCAAATATGCAGGTCTCGACAGAGCCTACACATTTGCTCCCCTTGGAGTCGAGACCCTAGGTCCGTGGGGTACCGAGGCTCTTCGGGTTTTCAAAAAACTATCTGAGCGTCTGGTCGAAGCGACGCGTGACCCGAGAGCTGGTGAATATCTGGCACAGCGTATCAGCATTGCCATACAGCGTGGCAATGCAGCCAGCGTCTTGGGGACGCTTCCGACTGGTGTTGATATGGATCAGTTGAGCTATCTGTAGACTGTTTGCAACAGTCGGCAGTTAGCTCAATTGTTTCAATTGTAAATACTAGTATAATTTTCTTTGTGAATAAATGTCTTTTTATAAATTATCATTACAAAATTAAATTAAAAAAAAACTAGCTATAATAAATTTAAGCATGTATCAAATAATATTAAGCAATTTACCAGTGTGACAGACAGTGTGGTGGTTATTCGGTCGTCATTGTAAAATGTCTCAAAAGGTAACGAGTTTTAGCTCATATATTTTGAATCGTGTGTGGTAGCGGCATTGGAATAATGCAGAGCTTTAGTCAGACAAATTCAGAAATAGCTATACACTGGGCAGTCTTATCGCTAAGAGTGGTGTTTTCCAGGAAACCATTCTACCACCACCCCTATTACTGCCGCCAAGGTGTGTAATTTTCGTTTTGGTTAGAAAGGGGGTTTACTATAGGAATAGGGTACTTATTATGCATGTGACTTCTGTTTTTCGTTTTTTTCTACATTATTTAAAATATTATTATAATTTTTTTGTATATTTTGATGTTTTTATTGTAAAATTTAATAATTGAAAAGTAGATATTTTAAATCACAATTGTAATTTTGTTTTAACACAACGCTATTGGCAAGGTAATATTATCCTATAAGTAATCCGACTTCATACAAACGGGCGAAACGCGAGCTACACCTACGCGCCTCGATCTCGGCATGCGCTCAGCATGCAGACAGTCGCGGCTGTGCCGCACTGACGAACGGATGGTGTGATGTATTTTTAAGAATAACCGCGCGATTTTTTCTCTAAAAATAAGTTCAGGTACATATTTAATAAAGTAGCTGCAGGTATCTATAACCAAGTAAAAGATATTCCTTTTTCTCCAAAAAAATCTCCTAAAATTTAATAATAAAGCATTTTGTAGGTATGTCTCAGTCGAGGCGCAAATATTTTTCGGTCGCAAATTTATAAGACCGATTTGTTATTCAAACATAAACAGGTTTTTTAATTAAATCTACCAATCAAAAAACAACACGCATTTTTATTGAACACTTCCCATTCAATTCACAAAGTATTTTATTTGTTTATATAAAAAAAGTACGTTCCTATATTTACAATAACAAAACTAAATGGAAACACAAAGTAGGCAAATGTAATTAAAATGGTGGAGGCGGGCAGCAGCCCTATCGCATGTTTACCTACCGCGCGGCTGTAGGCATTTATTTCAAAGATACGGCCGAGTCCAAATACTGTTGGATAATATTACCGTGCTATTGGCCAGAGCGAACCGTGACGTCACACTTCACGTTTTGTATTGTCATGAAGCTTTGGCGGGATATCTTTTTGTATTATTTCGCGGTTGTTTAGTGTTTTCTGTAATGTTAAATTTAAGTTCTTATCATTTATTTGTATCTCATTTTATTTTGACGGAGTTCCTCTTCGGTCACCTTGTAGTTCAAGCCTGAATCACAACCTCAATGGCACAGCTGTAGAAGGTCCGCCTGCGACTAAAAAGGTTGCAGGTTCAATTCCCGCCTGGGGCAAATGTTTGATTGATCTGCAGATTTTTTTTGGGTTGTTTGTGGTGTTTTTTTTCTATGTTAGTAAAAATATCCATATGTTATGCATGTATTGCATTAAGTTATCTTTTACCCACAACACCAGCTCGGTTAACCTACTTGACAGATCATTTTCAAAATCTTACAACTTTGCTACATTTAAAAACTAGTACTTCTTTTATTTAGCTACCTAATTAATTAAAAACCATGCGGAGGACATTTTGTAAAGCCGACAAAAGAAAGAACAACCGTTTTGTTTTACGGTGCTTATTAAAAACGACTTTGAATGTTTGCCGACTTGAATTACAATTCAGAAAAACAATGGGTTCCGCGCTACAGTACCTACAATATACATTGCAGTTCTTAATTTTTAAAATACATAGCCCTTTATGAGTCATTTTCATTTGAACTACCTATTTTATATACATATAGATATGTAACCCAAGATACGTGTATATTTCTAATACACTTTAAGGGGGTACCTACCCTCAAATTGCTTATTTTCAACTCCGTCGGACCTCCATATCTTCCAAACTACTGAATATTTAACTCTGAAATTTATATATGGTAAAGTTCAGGACTTATTCTATCGATCATATGTTTCGAAAACACGATTCCATAAAATTTTCTCGATAGAAAAAAATCGCAAAGTTACCTCTAATTTTTTACTAAAACCCTAATTTCTCAATAAATACAGATGATACGATCTTGAGATTAAGCATAGTAATTGAGCTAAGTATAAAGAACATTTTATATGACGTTGCTTTTTTTTCAATTAACTATTCTAATGTTTGTGGGGAGCAAATAACTACTAAAAACTTGATTTTTGGGCTTACGCCGCTTTGCTCTGTCCCGCTCCTGTGAACGCGAAATCCTATGCCTATCCTCTTCACACAATAACGAGGTAGGGTACCGCCTTAAGGTCAAACCACACTTGAGCGGCGTGATGCGGCGCGTCGCGGCCAAATATTATTTCTAGTAGTAGACTACTATTTTCAATGATGCTAACCGCATTACAGCGGCGCGGCGCTGCATATTTGGGTCCGAAAGAATATTTTGCCGCGCCGCGCCGCTAGTGCGGTATTACTGGCGGTGCGGCGGGGCCGAATATTGTAATCAGTTATACGATTATATTCAGTTATACGGAGCTATATGATTTAAAAAATGAACATTATATGAACCAAACCAGAAGAAATAATATTTGTTATATTTATTATTACAATATTGTACTTGTTTCCAACCAAATACTAATTCTTTTCATCTGTAATGATGATCCATCTTTAGTGAAATCTGGCCAAGTCTAGGTTTTTGCGCCGCGCCGCGCCGCTCAAGTGCGGTTTAAGCTTTATTGTAACTACAAGTAGGTTGTTTTTATCCTTTTGGCGGATTAAGACCAAAAATAGAAATGACCAATATTAATAATGACCGTTACAAAAAATTTGCACTTCTGGAAATACCATTTCTAACAACACCCATCCCTGAATATATCAACTTTTTTAAAATGACCATCAATATAATACAATGTTAAAACAGCCTGCGAGTGAGAAGTAGGCTTAACCTGACTAGATTAATTTTCGTAGAATATCTTCATCAGATTTTCCATCTAGGAACAGAGGTCCTTGATGGAATTACTATGCCCTCTCTAAACAAATCTTGTTTTGTCCTTATAAACAAACTATTTTGAAATTAAGATTGAGCTAACTAATAAGGGTACCTAGCCATCTAGCTAGCTAGTGACTGCTGTATGCAAACACTTACCTGAATTAGAATTTAATATTTTATGAGTTAGATCTAATCTTATCTGAAGACACTGTCTGTGTTTGTCTGGGCATTAGAAATAAGACACGGGATAAAGGAGACAGAAGAGGAGGTTAAGGAGGCTATGGCCACCTCCATCCCAGCGGGATGCTTTGCCATCCCTTGTCTTATTTTATAGTGCCCAGACAAACATAGACAGTGTCTTCAGATAAGATTAGTACCTATTGTGATGATGATGATAACATAACAAAAGTCGGGTTACAAAGCTGAAGCTTAAAATAAGCCATATGGGTCACAATTACTCACCAATCCAATTACATATACGTGCCCACGCGGGCCCTACACGAATGACGGACTTAAAAAGTTTCACAGGTGTAAAATTATAGATTTTTCAAAACGCCTAAGTGCCAATTTGTTATCCTTTTTACCCGGTTGTCCTTTTACCTCGTAAAATAAGTGAAACATTCCGGTGTAGCCGGGTCAGTTTGGCGTTTCTAAGCAACGGCGGCAAGGTGTGCTCTTTTGAAACCGGTTTTTAGTGGTTCCGCTCAATCTCGACCTACTGCTAGGCAAAGACTTTTTTTAATTTACGCCATCGGGCCGCCTTGGCCATACGTGGCGAGTGTTTTGCTCACTGTGTCAATATTATAGGATAATAAGGTACCTACTCAAAATAATAATAATAATAATAATGCTGGACAATCCACACAGCACCATCTAGCCCCGAGTAAGCTACTCAAAGCTTGTGTTATGGGTACTAGATAACTGATATATTTAATACATTATAGACATAAATAGATATGTATTTTTTTATTATACATAGAAAACACCCAGACCAACGGAACAAATTTCTGCAGATCTTACACAATTTTTTTCCGAGACGGGAATCGAACCCGCAACCTCTTGCGTCAAAATATTTTGAACTGGCCGGTATATCATTGGCTGTGTTAAGAGTTTTAATAGTAACCAAATAAAACATAATAAATAGGTATATTTAAAAATAGCTACATTTAATTTGCCGGAAAAAGTGAAACCGGAATTGGAAGCCTTAGTTATATAGGATCAAAGGTTGACCAAAAAAATAAGGGCAAATTCCAAGAGGCATTTTCCCTTTTAAACATTTTTTGGGTTTGAACAAAGGCATGGCGGTCTTAGTCCGGGTGTTTTTAGTATAATTTGAGTGTTATTACAAACTGCTAATGATTGACAGATAGACAACCCAGTGTTTAGTATGAGTTGCACGCATTATTTTACGAATATTTTTGTCGTTTTCGGTTTAAGGATGTTTATTTCTCATAAATACGAACAATATTCGCTATAATATAATACAAAACGTTTTTAAAAATTATGCTTAATCATACTTGCCGTATCTATCATATTACAGTAATGTTTACCTCTGTCTAAAGCCAGGATATTGCTATATTTATTTTGGAAATCGTCAAATTTTAAAGCTAATTCTTAGTTTTTAGGCATCTCTATTGTCAGATCTTTAGTTTCAAGCAGGGTTCGATCAAGACAAATCAGTTCATTAGTCACCCATGACCCTTTTGTGTGCTCAGGTGAGACTTTTCTCATAGGAAAACCAGTTTCTAATTAATTTTTGGATATATCAGTAACTGCTTTTTCAAGCAGGTCAGGCGAGTTTTTATATTTGTTTAATGCCATATCGATCGATGATCGTCTATAAATATGAAGTCTACGAAACAAATTTCAAAGCTTTATTCTCTAGATTAGCACGTTAATTTAAATTTCTATAAATAATAATAAATAATGCTGGACAATTCACAGAGCATCATAAATAATATTGGTTTTCGTAAAGGTCATGTAATTTGACAGTTGTTGTTAGAATAAAACGAATGGCGGAGTTGTGAACTTAATACGAGTCTGTCACGAAAGCCCCTGGCCTTAATGCGAATATACTTTCAGATAAGGTCGATTTACTTCAAAACTTTCTTCCAATTAAGGTGTTATGGTTAATGTATGGCGTCTTTAAAACTGCTAATAATTTGAAGCGAAACAACAAAAACCAAAAAAAGATTTAAAATTCCGGAAAATTTGATGACAAGGGTCCACCGGGGGACAAATTTTGTAAACGTTCGTAGTAGAGAAACTCTACTACGAACGAAACACAAAAGCGAAATAATCATCAAAATCGCTTAGGAATTAGCGAAGTAACGAATCTAAGAATGAAAAAAAGCACAAAATTGAGTTGAAAACCTCCGCTTTTTTTCTGCCTGTAAAAATCTCTTTGCCAGTATTACTACCAAATGTGGGCCCACATATTGGGCAGGCGATATGGTTAGGTAACATATATAGCCATGCAGAATACTTCAAAGATACCTTTTAGTATTTTGTATGGCTTTACTGGGAAGTTTTACGAATTTTAGTCGCCTAATATATCACTACACCTCCGCATCGTAGGCTGCTTTTTAGGGTTCCGTGCCTCAAAAGGAAAAAGGAATCTCTATAGGATCACTTTGTTGTCCGGCTGTCTGTCCGTCTGTCAAAGTTCTTTTCTCAGGAACGCGTGGAGGTATCGAGTTTGAAATTAACATCAAAAGGTTTGAGTAGGTAACCTCTTGGAGCCGTGATAAAACTTCTAAGTCAACGCAATCGAAATACTTCCCGTTGACCTAGAACCATAAAATTTGGCAAGAAGCAAGGCTGTGAGAAAGAAGAAGCACAAAACATAAAGGAAAAAATCCGAAAACCGCATATTTGTAGATTATTGACAAAAATAAATTCATTTTCGTCCAACCAAAACCTTTATGGAATAACTACTTTCCGTTGACCATGATGATTATGATATTTGGCAAGAAACAAGGTTTTACAATTATACAGAACCCTTGGTGCGCGAGTTTGACTCGCACTTTTCGTTTTATTTATACCTGTATTTTTAAGAATAGACTGTCTGTTCCAGTGGGTCGTGAAGGGCTGATGATGATGATGATGATACTAGATTTTATTGGGTTTTTAACAAGAGTGTGCGCTGCTCTTTGTTAAACATACAAACAACCAAAAGAGCAAACTCCACAAAAATTGGACTTCCAAACTTGAAGATAATAACTCCATAGAATCTCTATATTAATTACAGACATAAAAATGATTAATGACCGAAATCTGGAAACAATGCTAAGAAGGATATTGGAGGTCTTGGGCCGGTATTTGTCATTATGACAAATTATTGGCCGGCGCTTTTCTTATGATTTCACAGGCATTATCCGTTTGTTAGAAGAAAACACGCGGTACGGTTTTACAAAATTTATATGCTTCATCGATTTTTTGTAGTGTGTTGTCCAGCATTATTTCTTTATGCATTTATGGATTTAAATGTGTTTTATGAATTCATTAAAAGTGAAAACGCATCCGATGCATGCATTTAATTTAAAGTGAATAATAGATTGTATTCGTTTTAATCGAGTATTTTCTAACATAACCTAACATAACTTTATCAAATTATAAAGTGATAGCTTGTCTAGTCTATTCAAAAGGGAAAATGTACGAGCGGATATTTTAAATTATTTTTCTGCAATAATCCGTTCGTGGAACGGAACCCGACCTTGTTTTTATGCTTCATTTTAAAATAAAGTACAAAAGCCTAAACCATTTCCGAGAAGAAAACCAATTTCTATATGAGGTTTTATTAAAGCCTTCGCAACAGGCTAATATTGGTGAAAGCAGACGGGCTACTTGCTAGTTATAGTTGTTCTATCTCACGAAGTCCGTTGGGCTATGTATGTCATAGTGAATGCATGTACAAATTGTTTTAGTGTGCGTAAGCTCAGAATCAATCAGTCTCGCCCGAGACGCGGTCCGGGTCACTAGTGCTCATTGTATTCACGTCAGATTTTGGTAGCGAGTACCGTCAGCATGACAACTAAGCGCAAAGTCAGTACTACAACCAGGGCTAAACGAACTTCGTAAAATAGAACAACTGTACCAATACTGTACCTTCAGCGTTTGGGTATAGGCCTCTCCAAGTTAGTGCCATCCACCAGAACTCAGTGCTAGCCGTATCCAATCCCGCGTCCACCCCGCGACGCAGACTATGTCGTCGACCTATTTCACGATGGGGCATCCAACGCATCTCTTGCCCATCCCCGGGACGGCTTTGCTAAACCTGACATTCAAATTTCAAAAATTGCGACATACTTGCGGAAAATCCATGTGTTAGCAACACTGTCGTTTAGTTTTTGAATCTACTAACATTTGGTTTTTCATGTGTTCCCGTGGCGTGTAATAGCGGAGGCAAAATACTTCCCCGTTTCACACTGAAACCATGATTTACATGAAAAGTATAAGCTGGCTAAAAATGTATTTGGCAAAAATAAATAAATTTATGATGCCTCTCCATAAGGTACCTACATATAAGGTCAACTCAGACGTAAAAGCACACATGATAGCCCCAGCCAGTGTTCGTAACTCGTTTGCAACGACACTCTAAACCATGTAGGTGTAAGGGTTAAATTTATTTGGGTCTCTATACGAAAAGGTCTTTTGTTATTCTGCATAATTTGATCTGAACGGAACTTTGGTTCAATAGATCAAAAGCTGGTGTTTGAAAGGAGGAAATGCGTGTATTTAGAAGTTGGGAAACTTTATAATCGAGAAATATTTGCAAACCAGTGACAGGACAAAAGCCATGTAGGGACTGTTCATACGAGAAACTCATTAACGGTCTGGTAACAGTTGTCAAGCTCGTTAATGCTTTAGTTGATATTGATGACTAAAGCCCAATTCTATATCATTTTATTTATTGTTTACTTAATTAAAATGGTTATCACAGCCAATTACATTAATATTCTATTTAATCACACTTATATTATAAATGCGAAAGTTTGAATAGATGGATGGATAGATAGATGGATGGATGGATGGATGTTGGTTACCTCGTGCTGAAATTTTGCACACAGGTAATTCTAATCCTGGAATCAAACATAGGCATACTTTTATCCCGTAAATCAGTTCCCATGGGATAGAAATAACCTCAAAACGTTTCCATAGAAACAACGCGTGCGAAGTCGCGGGCAGAAGCTAGTTTCTAATAAATATTTTCCCAGTGGAAAAGGCTTCTACGCTAAAAAACTTAAAAACCATATTTAATCGATTGTTTCTTCCCGCAAAATACCCCAGGTTATTATTTTTAAACGCCTAAAAATACCACATCACTAAAGGGGAAAGTCGATATGAAGCAATCCTATGCACGGCAAACACGTTGGAAACAGTAAAGTTACTTTATATCAATACTTGCTTCTGCTCGCGGCTTCGCTATAAAACATAGCCCATACTGATCAGGGCTAATGTAGGTTGCTATAAATTATAGAATTTTCAAAATTGGTAAAGTAATTCCAGAGATTACTCACAAACTATACCTACTATAATAATGTATAAGGGCTGGCCAGTCTAGTGTGGGAATGCTGACATGGAAGACGTCTGTCGGTACTGTCTAGTCACTGCTGCGGTGTGGCAGCGGACAATCATTATCGTGCATTAAATCAAAATTTATCGTCGCCAATAAATCCTGCGTAAGGGAAAACATAACTTAACTCATAGTTTACTGCAAAGAAATTGTAAAAATTAGTCTTGAACAACCCTTGAAGCGATTCCAGTTTAAAGCTCGCAAGTGTAGATAGTTTTGGGCATGCAACTTCAAGTGGTTGTTTTGAAAATATTGAAACCTTCTTCAACCTCTTTTTGACGAGACAGATAGTAATCCTTCAAAAACAATATTTTAACACACAAAAGCAAAAGAACATCAAACTGACGGCAAAATTGGTGTAAAAAAACATGCTTATAGCCGATATGAACCTCCTTTTCAACCGACTTAGAAAAATCAGTATGTTCTATATTGCTGTATGTTGTTTTTGTCGAAGTAGGTTAATAAATACATGTCTACGAGCTTTGTAGCATTCTAAATGCAACAAAATTGTAGCAGTATACTAGGAAGTCTTCTAGAATCTTGTAGCAACCGTAGACATAAATGTATTTTTGTGTTTTTTCCATCTTTTTCGTGCATGGCGTGTTGATTTGTTAATCTTGTCATGATAGTGAATTATTAAACGCGATGAATACCCGTAAATAGCTATTATTCTAGTGAATTTTAATATTCGTCAATTAAAAAATTAACAACACGTTACAACATTCGGCAAGATACAGCACAAACTTATTTCATGTTTTCAGTGTTTATTTTACTAAATAAACATGCAAAAAGAAGATTGTAGGACTCCTTTCTTACATAGGTAAGGTTTTCTAGTCCAAGTTCACTTTTAGTTAAAAATTCTAATAATCATATACTTAGGCAGACAAAACCATTCTAAAAATGCACGCCCCTACCACAAAATGTCATATACTCGGCGTGCATTTTTAGAATGGTTCTTCTCTACCTATTGTTGTGTTCTTTAGCCATTTATTCATTTATTTAATTATAAGAACGACAGAATCACTAAATACACAAATTAATTGTCCTTATACGGTTCATTTTGAATTTCCCTAATTTTTAGACCCTGTTGCATATACTCAATACTTTAGTGCACGCAATAAAGTATTGAGTATATTATATTTTCTGTGTTTATCTAGGTACTCACTTAGTAAAAATGTTTGTCTCAAGTTGCCCCTACTGCTCGAAAGTATATCTTCCGTGCCCATTGGCTTGGAAAATTGAGAAGTGGATTAGGTAAATCACTTTTCATCCCATCCTAAAGAAGTTGCCCTTTTAAATTTTATTATCTACAAGGCAGTTGTTTGCAGATCGCTCGACGTATTGAATAGCAAAAGTTTGGTCAACCAAAGTCAAGTTGTCTTTGAAAGAAGGATGATATTGGTGAAATTGGTCAAATTAGCCCAATAGTACCTATCGATAAAATATTTGCCGTGATGGAAAAACCTAAAGATTTTGACCAAAAAATTAGTTGATTAAAAAAAAATCTTTCAATAACTTTACAAATGGAAAAAGGGGGTTTTTGAGCTTTTTCGTTCGTAACCGAAAACTATTACAAAAAGCCGACCGCATTTTGGAATTCGTAAAAACAAACGATTTTTGTTGAAATATATTGCGGTTGTTACCAACTTTGTGAAATAGATTCTCTCAGAAAATAAAGTTAAATCCAGAATTTACATTTTTTTCATTAGAATTATGCTCATAAATATAATTTAATACGACGATAAATTCTTCTTACTCAAACATGTAACTGAAAATTCTATCATCGGTAATAGGTTTCGGTTTTGAGCGCATAAAGTTAAATAGTCTTGAGCTTAAGTCATTGCTACAAATTAAATACTTCTATTTCTTAAATACGAGTACAAACGTCATCATCATCATCATCATCAGCCTATATTAGTCCACAGCTGGACATAGGCCTCCCCTAATGAGCGCCATAGCGCCCTGTCTTCAGCTTGCCGCATCCAGCATCTGCCTGCAGTCTTTTGCAGATCGTCATCCCACCTGGCCGGAGGGTGTCCTACACTACGTTTGCCGAGTCGTGGTCTCCACTCAAGAACACGTTTACCCCAGCAGTTGTCGGTTCTTCGCGAGATACATACGACATACATAGAGAGTGCATACGTAGATATCAATAACTCAATGAAATTATGAAGGATTACTAATTCACCCAACTTCTTCAGATTCCTTCATCTTCATTTTATTCCCTTGACCTTATTACATAAAAACACATAGTAAACAGAAAGGGCTTTGACTTGGTCCCATTTCGTTGCGTCATCACACGAGCTATGTAATTGAGCGCTACTCAGAAAAAGTTACCCATGAAAAACCGATTTCATAAAAAAATCAAATGCAGGAGAGCGGTAGCCGGCTACCGCTTGGGGTTTGAGTGAACGGTGGAGTGACGTAAGGCGCGGTGGCCGGCTACCACTTGGGGCCTGAGGAGTTGTATTTAGTCTTTTGTTTTTGTGAAAAGATTATCCGGAACGCCAGCAAAATGGCTCTGACGCAAGACCAGTGTTGGTTGCTAGATTGCTAGCAACCAACCCATGCTGAGGCAGAAGCCATTTTGTGCCTTCGAGCTTACATTTACAAGTATTTTTGACGTGACAACGTCTTATAATTCGATAGAGCCGGCTGCACGCACGAAAAACATGACGTCATGCGGCGTTACCTCGCTCTTTTCTTAAGACGTTGTCACGTTCAACTATCGTCAGTAAACCGACTTTACAGACAACCAATTTTTTTATTTTGTTTTAAACCGTAGAAAGGTTGTAAGTCTGATTGCACAAATAAATCTATTTTATTCTTATTCTTTACGTATGAAAGGTGAACATTATGTCACCAAGAATGCTGTAAAAACCATCAAGTCTCGTTATTTTGTAACTTAATCTAACTAACAAAATTTGCCACCTACAAAACCTTGCAGTAATAATGCGGCATCGAAAATAATTCTTTGCATTTCTTTCTGTATTATTTACTGTCTTTGTTTTGTACAATAAAATATTATCTATCCATGAGAAATCGGCAATAAATTTGCGGAACAAAATACCTTTAAGTGAGCTCAAAACGCAATTTTTTTAAAAACACTAAAATATAAAGCCTAATTTCAGCTGCATTTCGCAGTAGCACCCCGACTTTCGCATATGACCAAAATTATGGCGCTCTCGATGTTATTTAAACTGAAACCTTTGATCGCAAGCACGAGTGGAATTTAAAGAATAAACGCCCTTATTGACTTCGCATGTTAAGCAAATTATGGACTTTATTATAACTTGAAACGGGATATTTTGGTCATGATTTGTCGATGCGTCGTTTGATCTAAAATTGAAATCGTGTTCGATAGTCAAATTATGATTAACAGCATGGTTTACCGTAAACCGTAAATACTTTATATATTCGGCCTTTGTTCCCTAAAAACTTCAAAGACTTTGAATAATTCAATGTTCTTAGAGGGTTTAACAAACGGCTTTAATATAATATACCTGGTCTAGTTTTAAATTGTATGAACTTAGTTTATTATTATACCGCGTACCTGGTTATAAAAACAAAAATGTCTAATTTGGTATAACTCGTATTTACATGAAATTGTAAATGTTGAGATTTTCAATCACCAATACTTTATCTACACTACTTACATCATAATTTTCAGAGAGAACCCCGCGGGAGTCGTCGCGTGCATCCAGATTATTAATTTTATCGACAACATAACCTTTGCTATGTTTTCCTTTCTAACACCCAATATGTGAAGATCTACGGTCCATGTAAATTAGAAGAAGGCTCCTATTTATACCCAAATAACATCGTTAGACCCGTTAGGAGTATTTGACAAGGGTCGGTATCATTCGGGCATTCCATATTTCTATACTTTTTTGTTGATACTATGCGACCTCCATATATTAGGGCAGCAGTTGGTGATGCCCTGATACTTCCAATGTTTCTGAAATAATGATCTGTTGCAATTTGTTTTGTCTATGTCTAATATTCTGAAATAACCCTAGTTGAATTTCAGCCACGGTCAGTTTCAACGGATCTATGACTTATCAATGATTGCATCTATTTTACCGGCCAACTAAAACCCGAGTCTCTTCAAAACGAGAGTGAGGTCTTCTAGACTTTCGTGATACATCTTCGGCCACGTCGCCACTTACTAGGTGAGATTGTGGTCAAACGAAGGTCTATTGTCTATTAAAAAAAAACAATCCAGGAGCGCAGGATATATCACAAATGTGTACGAAAACACAGGTGCACACACACTATTAATTATAATTTTCCTTTATTTTCTTTTCGTCTTGTAAATATTTAAATTTTGTATACCTTCTTTGTCTTTGTTTATTGTTTTACGCGTGTGTCAGCTGTTGCTGCTGCGCCCTCTAGGTGTCGCATGCAACCAGCGCACAGTACCGCCATCGTTAATATGCATCATGCTGAGCGACGACCTTTTTTGATGTAACGGTTGTAACTTTTATTTGTTTCTACCAGCTTTACTTGTAATTTTTGTGACACAGAATAATACTTTTTACTTACTCACTTTTACTATATTCCCTCACTCTTATAATCCGATTCGACGGCAGACCGAATCGACCGACGGGAGTTCGGGCGTTGGACCAACCAACGGCTTAGCGTGCTCCCAGAAGAACGGGAGTGACTCCAACCGCCTACTTCCTGACTCTGGGCTGCTACTGTGAATATTAAAGAATAAAACCAGCTAGGTCGTAGGCCGGAATAACTACGTCATGATGCCTACGCCACGACTAGCTCCCTCTACAGGACAACTGCGTTAGGCGAAGCACCGCTACAGGATTTCTACGTCGGGCGTAGCAGAGAGATAAAATTATTCATCTCACTATATCGTTGAGAATGACCCGTCGTTGTAGGTAGTAAACATTGTTTGGGCCCAATATTCTGTTAAGAGTTTTAGACTAAAATCAGCTAAGTATGACGTATGACAACCTCTGTGGCGCAGCGAGCAAAGGTTGCATGTTGGATTACCGCCTCGGGACAAATAATTGTACGATCTGCAGATATATTAGTTCCCGGCGTTTTTTATAATTATGCTGCTGTGTGGTGCCGGCTTAGAATTTGCGCCACCCCAACTCTTCCCGCGGGTGTCGTAAGAGGCGACTAAGGGATATCCTCCGGGGGGGCAGCAGCGCAGCAGTGTAGAACAATGCTACCACCGAACAGCGATCCCCAACCCGCATGCCGCAACCAATAAGGCGCTTATCAGGGGAGGCCTGCGTCCAGTAGTGGACCAATACAGGCTGTTGAGATTGAGGTTTTCTATATACACTAAAAATATCTATCTATGTAATGTATTGCATTATGTTTATCAATAATCTAGTACTTACTCATAAAACAAGCTCTGCTTAGCTTGAGGCTAAAGGGTGAAGATTGAACCGTCCAACATTATTTATTTTTGTTATTGTTTTACTGGAAACCAGACTTACTATAATTTATTTAGTACGTAGGTAATTATCTCCGCTTTTGATGTCTAAAACAACAATACTTCGTATCTGGCAACAAACCTTCTAGCCCATAAAAGATATACAGATACTAAACAACAAATCTTTTATTCATTATTCCATTCATTAAATTACCAATCACCACATTAACTTAATTAGTCAATAAAACGTCGAATAACTCCTATACTCGCAACAAAAGTTAAGAAAAGCAGTTGTTTATTTATTCCCAAATCAGCTAGCCGTAAATTGTACAGAACAAAAGTAATAAAAACGGCCATTATAGGACAAAATGCCGGATTAGTTTCAGAGGCGAATTAATAGATTCTGTAGCAACAATAACAGTTAATATTCATTAATAAGGTTTTTTTTTTGCCTCGTTTTGTTTTACCTTTTAGTAAATAATATTACATATCATAAGCCTTTATTCACAAAGAAAATTATACTAGTATTTACAATTGAAACAATTGAGCTAACTGCAGACTCTTGTAAACAGTCTACAGGTAGCTAAACTGATCCATATCAATACCAGTCGGAAGCGTCCACAAGACGCTGGCTGCATTGCCACGCTGTATGGCAATGCTGATACGCTGTGCCAGATACCAGCTCTCGGGTCACGCGTCATTACATAATATTCATTCTACATAATATTTATTAAAAGTATTACTTACATGGTAGGTACAACCGGCTGTGCATTTATGAATGAATTCAATGTCTATTTCCTTGCCAAGTAGACAATTTTGACTAAGGCCCATGCAAGGATTACTTTACGATGGGTATTACGCGGGATATCTTAAATAAGATCCAGATTCGCAACCACCGGAAGTTTGCGCTTCAGAAAATGAATAATCCTTTCCATTCCTACCAGAACAATAGGTTCCATCAAGAATAACGATGGTATTAAACAAAACAGGCCATTTCTCACTCAGTTCGGCCCTTTCACTTGAAATTGTGTCGCTATTAATCTAACGTTTCACGAAGAATTAATAACTTCTACTGACTTAGAATAATCTTTGATGCTGGTTCTAATTGAAAAACTGTCCGTTTGTTTGATAATTCAAGTGCTTCGGAAGCTCAGTATGCCATTCGCTCTGCAACTGACCTCTCCCCAGTTGTATCGGTCTGCCGTCCCATTGGATTAAGAGAGCGAGGGAATTGAGAGTGCACCTGTGTTTGCACAGACACTTGAGCGCTATAATAATGTCCTATTCAAATGACTAATATTCGTTGACACTTGCCACCCTAGATGAATTTCGGCCAAGCACTTGCTTCAGAAATTCTGATATAAATTATGCTCTCGAGCTCATAATCGGTGCAGACAAGAACCCGAATGTCTATTTGATACGATTTCTAATTTTCGGTTCCTTTGGCTTCCTCTCCTTGCGTTTGGCTCAGAAAGGTCGGCCTAATGAGTGAAATAAAAAGCACCAACAACGTTCCGTTCTTGACCGAACACGTCGAAACACGTCGGGAAGTGCGGGGAGTATGTGTGCTGAACTACACTTTCTCCAGTTACGATTGAAGTTTTTTAAACTTACACGATCATTATTAAAAATATTTACAGGTATTTATCTCGTTAATTTACATATTTTTCACGACGTTTCAACAGATTTACACTCTGTAGTGGTCACGGGATTATTGGAGTACTGGAGCTACCGCCTCTGCGAAGCGGTGGCAGCATTTCTTGCAACTAACCTCACTTGTTCTTCAGATAATAGGAATGTCAATCTGCACACTCGGACGACACATGACACTGTGTTCGCGACGCACTGAGAAACCGGTCTACGACGAGTACACTTAGCTATAATTAATGATTAAACGAACTTACCTGTAAGTGAAATTCTATCATAATTACACTAGCGTCCCGTTCCTCTAGATTAGTTACATGTAGTAATCGCGTATGCACCTTCACCACTCACTGAGTTGAGAATTAAAACCTTCTTCTTTTTTATTTTCTTTATCTCTTTCGAGTGTTCTCTATGGTATTCGGTACTCTATGGTACTTTGACTTGCCTGTCATTCGCATTTTAGTGCTCAAACCACTCAACATTTTTTCAACTGTATTTTCGTGTTTTTACGCAAACTTCCACTAAACACCATGACAGAGTTTAAACCTGCTGAAACGTCGGTAAAAACAAGTAAATAAACGCGATAATTACCCGTGAATATTTATAATACAGTTACGATTAGTTAGTTAGACTATCGCGAGTGAAGTCGCGGCAAATAAACGGTATTCCACGTCCGTGATACCCATTGTTTGCTTTCACAGACGAATTTTCAATTCGAATGGATTATGATTTTGATCGGAGGGGCAAATCTTTTACGTACTTTTGGGAACAAGTAATCTTCAGAATGATTTGACGTTCACTCGCTGGATCTCGTGGTTCATTCCTTTTGTAACAGAAATCCTGGAATCAAAAGCTCAAGGATATTAAATTCTATAGGAATTCAAGAGTTCTGAGATATGAAGGCTTAAGGGCTCTCTCACACGGGAGCTAATGTGCTGACTTCGTTAGCTTTGAGTAGAGTAGAGGTAGAGTACCTAGAATCTCGGAGTCTTTAAAACCAGAGTAAATAAATTCCTTCCGGGCAAGCATGCTCCATCTTAGACCACATCTTCACTTTCTTAAACGAGATTGCAGTCAAACACTTTACCATTTAAATAATCAAAGAAAACTAAGAGCTAAGTAGGAATACGACCCACATGGAATATTCTTGCAGGAAGTAGGTAGAGCAGAATTCGTAAACAACGGAAAAAGCAAAGTTTTTGTTTTAAGGGAAAACCATTATAGGCTGATCGTGTATCAATCATGGTCCCCCAATGATTGGTCAGTCGGGGAACCGGGGATAGTGGGCCAGATGAATTTTTGAGGCCAAGTGATCCGGTGATTAATGAACACTGGCCCTCTTGGGAACCCGCGTGAGGAAAATACCGGTATTGATTGAAAACATTGTTCGAAAAAGGTTTTGTTATGATTTAGGTCAAAGGTCCTTATTGAAAGTTCCTCGGTGTTTCTGCTAGCCTGGTACATTCAAGATCGATTGGCTGTAAGCTTACTGCTTTATTCATATGTCTCGGTTACTATATACGCTAAAAACTATAGAGAAAGTAGGCAAGTATATCTACGGCAGTCAAGGTGATTTTTCATTTCTGGTTTCTGGCCGCCATTTCGCACTCATTTTTCAGGGATGGAAAGTAAGTTAAACCAGGTCTAGAACTACATTTTTGAGAATCTTCAAAAAGAGTCATTCAAATTTGACCATGCAATCTCTAGTATTACCCACAAATACTCAAACGCAACTCAGATTTGAGAACGTCTCAAGTCGAGATTTATTGACAGTTTTCTATGAAAATCTGTCAAATATTCGTCTTTTGAGACGTGCTCAAATCTGAGTTGCGTTTGAGTATTTGGGGGTGAGTGTGATATAATGTGATTTGAATCTCCTGTAGTTACTTTTTCATGCAATATATAATAATAGTATTTTCGTAGTAATAATAAGACTTCTACTGGCAGATGATAGATATTTTTAGAGCGTATAGTACGAGTAAGATGTCCGCTGCTGTAAGAGTCTGTTGTGTTAAGCATTGTTGACCTTAGTGCCATTGTTCCGAGAGCCTGGGTAAAGGGGTTCGCCTTTTATGAGACTGCGTAGCTTTATTATATAGCGCAGTAGCTCTGCTTAGCGGGTCGGCCAGGATGTCTTATGAATCACATACAATAACTTGCCCGCGCGGGCCGTACGCGAATCAAGTTATCTATACTAGCTACGCCGCGCAGCTTCACCTGCGTTGAAATTTATGTTTCCAACTTTCTTAATTTTTTCTTTCATAAGAACCTTCTCCTGACAATAAACAAAAAAAATTGAATTAGCGAAAAAAAGTAAATAAAAAATTGAACAGCCGTTCACGCGTGATGTCGTGACCAAAGGAAAAAGGGATTCATTTTTATAAATATAGATGGATAGATAGATATGTACAGACCGTTGCGAATGGCTTGTTCATAAATAATTTTTTTATTAATTGAAAAAGATTGTTTAAAATAAAAGAAGAACGATATCGAGTAGATTTTTTTACCTTCTGCTATACATTTACTGTGCCAAGTTTCCCCGAGATTTCTGATAAATTTACTTGCCTGCAAGTGAAATTAAAGCCAATGAAAAGTTAGCCACGACTGTTTTTCGCGGTTCGCCTAATGACTTGAAAGATTTTAAGCGCGGAATGAAGTATGGCAGAAATTCTCGGGCTTGTGGAAATTTTCAGAATTTACGCTTGGAATTTGGCTATCATTCTTTGATAGGGATGCAGGATTAATGGTAGCAGAGTGTTTAGCATGGGCTGTACGCATTATTTTACGAGTACTTTCGTTATTCTCGAGTCCTTCCTATACACTTAGTGCCTTGCAGAACCCCTACCAGATCGAGAGGAACTACTTTTTGTAGTATGACAACGATCCAATCGTTTCTTACAAACTCGATGATAGTTATCGAATGATTTTAGTGATTTGTTGCACTTTGACATGACAGCGGCAGTCACGTTTGCGGCATTAATGTTATAAAAGTTACTAGTAGAGCATTACCAACATAGCTTGATCATAGAAATTCCTTCAATTGTTTTCCTTTGAAAAAATAAGAACACAGAAAAACATTTCATGCATTGCGTGTGTAATAAAAGTGTTTAAAGGTTTATAGAAAATAATTAAACATTTTTAACATAACAAGTTCTTCCCGCGCGACTCCTCGCGCATATTTTTCGCCTTTTTGCTAAATATTTCGAAAAATATGAAACGTACAGAAATTTCAAAAACTAAAAATTTTAATTTTAATTTATCATTTATTTTCTTTTTTTCTTCATATCTGTACAGGCGTACAAGATGTATTATTTATTTGATATTATTTTAAATGTCAAGTTAATAGCTGCGGTAGTTGCTGAGATATTAAAGAAGGAAAAAAGGACAGACAAATCGAGACTATCAGGGTTTCGAAAGCGATCTCCGATCGCGAAACCCAAAAAATGGAATGAAAAAGTGTTTTTCAAAATCAATTTTTAACAATTCCTACCAACTCAATACTCATGCTTTGTTTAAATACTTAATCAAAGGTATACAAAAAAAAGAATATCTACCGTTTGTATACAGTTAGTGTATAATACTAACTGTATACAAACGGTAGATATTCTACCGTTATACAGGGTTATTAGTAATTCACTTACTACGTGAACTGCAGGATCTGCCCATAATCACGAACACGTTTGTGACGACACCAGGTCCTAATTCACTTTTTTTTTTGTAAACGACCTCTTCTGAACAATAACACGTTTGTCCGGAAGCCAATGAATTACTAACACCGACCTCCTAATCGTTATGAGGAGATCGGTCTTTAGCCACTGTTAATTTAGAGCTGAGCCGTTTTTAAGTTTCCTTTCAAATAAAGCCTCTCTTAGCCTAGCTTAGGCTTTATTTGAAACTATTATTAGTATTGTGTTTTAGTAGGTAACTCCATCCATTCAATAATTATTGAATGAATTATTAATTGCATTAATACTCAGTCTAAGCATTAAGGCCTGGCGTCTTCACAAAATAAATGTATTCATGATGATGGACACAACCATGGTCCAAGAAAACAAGGTCTGGCATTCCGAGAGTGACACCAATTCTACGAAATGGCGGCTCTCAAACTTTTGACGTGACAACGTCTTATAATTCGATAGAGCCGGCTGCACGCACTAAAAAACATGACGTCATGCGGCGTTACCTCGCTATGATGTCATGCGGCGTTACCTCGCTCTGAGGCGTTCCATGTAAGGTTTGAAGTGCAAGCGAGAGCGCTCGACATCCGTCTCTCTCCTACTTGAGTGAGCGATGCGTCTGCGTGGACAGCTGCTATACTATAGTACATTTACATGTATGTTTCGAGTATCAAATGTTACCATTCCATCAGTATTTTCTTATGACGTTGTCACGTTCAACTATCGTCAGTAAACCGACTTTACAGACAACCAATTCTTATTTAGTTTGGGGTAAAGTAGATCTATTCATTAGGCAAACTCGATGAAGAATGTTTTTTAACTAACCACCCTAACATAAAATTCACTCTGTTGCCGTGTCTTCATATCAATCTACGTTACTTGTCGATTTGATTGACCTTCCTTCCTTCAATACATATTGCTTATTATACTAATACATATTGCATTATATCTGGAACTAGACGCCAATCAAGTAAGTTTTTCTTTGTTCTGTGGTTTGTTTAAAATCATGCTAGATTGAGTTTGGCTAGTGAATACATCTGTTTTTAAAAGTAAAGTAAAAGTATATTTATTGCAATTACATGTAAAAAGATGGTAAATACCAGGTTTTTCAGGAAACTAAAAAGATTGAGAGCCTTGTCCGCCAAAATTGTAGAATTTGTGTTACCCACGTGACCGTGATGTCTCGGAATGTACCTGTAAGGTATATTATTATCCCATGGACATAATCATCAGTTCACACGAGATAGAAGCTGTATGATGACATCTCGATATGACTAGGTTGTCAAAAAGACTAGATAGCTGTAAGACTAAAGCTGAATAGAACAACATCGCGGTACACAGAGTCGGTGAATTACCAAAAACCCTGTTTAATACATATATTTTTGGACTCATATAGGTGTTTTTTGATCTCGGTAAAATACGGGTGTAGCCGCGGGCGGAACCTAGTATTCCATATTTGTCAGCTAAAATCAAAATCTAAAAGTCGCTAGTAAAAAACCAAACCCGAATTTTAAGCAAAGTGACCTTTGACATACAAAACTTCCATTCACAAATACATTTATTTTTCGAACTAATTCAGTTATTTCAACACTATTCTGTAGTTTTATAAAAGACAGCTTGTCCACTCTACTTTTTAGTCGTTTTAATACTACGAGTGTTCGGGTATTATTAATTTTTGAAGATTATAACGTACGTACATAACGTTGGTACATACTCTTTATTAGATTTTTATAAACATGACTAGCTGCGCCCCGCGGCTACGCCCGCGTTGATATTTATGTTTCCAACTTTCTTAATTTTTTCTTTCATAAGAACCTTCTCCAGACTATAACAAACACAACAAAAAAAGAATTAGCGAAATTGGTCCAGCTGTTCACGCGTGATGCCGTAACCAAGGGAAATAGGGATTCATTTATATATTAGAGATAATGATATCGACAAGACAAGGTCTCCTTCTAGCCAACTTTCGCTTACAGCAGGTGGTCTCAATGGAGACTAACCATGTGCGCAGGACGTTATTATAGTGTACAAGTGTGTGCGCAAACACATGTGAACTCTATTCCTTCACACTCATAATCCGATGGGACGGTGGCAGACCGACTCGGCCGGAGGGAGGTCAGGTGCAGGATCAACGGCTTAACATGCTTAACGAGGCGCGGGGGTGCACCACGGCCAACTTCCTGACTCCTATCGCGAATTTATTGTAATTAGTTAAAGTAAAGTAAAGTAAAAATTATTTATTCTGTGTCACAAAAATTACATGTAAAGTACAAATAAATAAAAGTTACAACAGTGACATCATAAAAGGTCGTCGCTCAGCATGATGCACAGTATCGATGGCGCTACTGTGCGCTGGTTTTATGCGACACCTAGAGGGCGCAGCGGCAGCAGCTGACACACGCGTAAAACAATTTACAAAGACAAAGAAGGTATACAGATAATAAGAAGGTATACAAATATTTACAAGATGAAAAGAAAATAAAGGAAAATTATAATTAACCTAATCTAATCAAATAGGTACAAAAAGTGAGAACAAAATTTTATAAAAAGATAGTAGTTGTAATTCACTTAGTTGCTGTACTTGATTTAAAAATAATTCTTTACTACTGACTTGGTACTTCCATAAAGATGTAGTCCAAAAGATACCGACCCATTTTTATATGAACTCCATGTAGTGAGTGTTCCATGTTTCTGCTAGAGAAATATCGTCACCACATCGCTAATGAATCGTTCTGAATAAAATGCTATCGGAATAAATCTGATAATGAACCAATAACAAATTAAATTCGATTAATTTCTTTGAATCCATGTTGATTATCGGATTGTGGGCTTTTACAATCGACTCAATTTGATTGGAACTGCTGCGTCAACTTGCGGACAGTATGAAAGTTAATTGAATCGCTTTTAAAGGTTTTGTAATCATACAAGGAATCTATAAATAAATAAAAATAAAAAATCAACACAGCATCATCCAGTTCCAAAGTGAGCAGAGCTTGCAAAATTGGTAGTAGTCATCTGATATAGTTTTATTATTTCCAACCGCGTCTGTAAAGATAGCCTAGATTAGGAACTTCCTTCATAAAGTTTTTGCTTTCGTAAGTAGAACGGGAAACATTAAAAAAATCAAAGAAGGGCCATGCGGCGAAAACATGTTTTTGAATATACGAAATATTCCAAAAACCAGAGCCGTTCGCCGCATGAAACGACCATTTACATAACTGGGTACATAATGAGGATCCGTACCGCTTTAAGTTGAGAATGCAGATTTATAGAGCTAAAAAATCTATAACACACAATGCAAAAATTTTTGTTCTACGACAAAAATTGACGAAGTTATGATCAAATTACTAGCGAAGTTCACTGAGTGACCGGCGCGGATGCGTGTGACGTCACTGGCTCGGTCGCCACCCGTTAACCGTAGGCAGATATCAGTTTTTAGTGATTTACTCCGAAACTATAAGTTTAGGAAAAAAAAACCCAACCTTATAGGCTCAGTTTTGAGAGACCCATCGAAAGTTTTTATTTTTTTTTCATATCAATTTTCCAGTTATAAGTAGCGAATATTTCGAAAATGTCTATAAAATATCACCAAAAAGCTATCTAAAATGCTACCAAGACTTTAGCCAGTAGATTTTCGATGCATATTGTTGCTTCTTCCAAGTTTCTATTGAGGATATCCCACGCTGAGCCGCCTAAAAGTATTAAGAGCAATCACAATAAAATGCCGGGCTTAACTTTGACTGTTCAAACTTCTGGTGGGAAAAGGCAGGGAGAGGGGTGGTTACTTTAATACGACGATTATGATAAATATTGCTCCTATGTTTGTGTACACACTCGAGCACTCTAATATGTCTGTCAAAACCGGCCGCAGTGGGCGAAACTTCGACATCACGTCGATTACGGAGAAAAAGCAAATACATAAATCGCAACAATAACCTTTGTCGCAATGACGAAAAACAAATCTGTCTGAGGGATTTTAAGTCGCCTTGTGTGATGTGATTGGTGTTTTCGTGAAATTCGTAATATTAAAAACATAGTCAAAACGGTTATGTACCTATATGAAGAAATTGAACCATATTGAAAGATTTTTGAATTACTATACCTCAACCTCAACAGCCTGTCTTGGTCCACAGCTGCACGCAGGCCTCCCCTTGATAAGCGCCTTATTGGCTTTTATCTCATGGGGGTAATGTCCATAATCCCCACGCTGGGCATGCGGGTTGGGGATCGCAGTTCGGTGATAGAAGGTTCTGCAGGGGGCGCTGCTGCCCGCCCCTGGTGGATATCTCTTAGTCGCCTCTTACGACACCCGCGGGAAGAGTTGGGGTGGTGCAAATTCTAAGCCGGCACCACACAGCAACACACAGCACAATGACTATACATTCTACGTTATTTATATAATATTTGACGAAACGATCGTCCCCTTCTACAGTTTACAAAATTATACTCTACACCGAAATGCTTTAATACATTCACACTTTCTTTAGGTATCTAAATATTCTTTCAAAGTTCACTAACTTGGTGCATCAAAATATTCAAGGATTAAAAATTTACTTTTCATTTTATTATTTTATTTATTTTTCAAAGTTTCTATTTATTATCTATTTATATATATTTATTTATTTAATATTCTTTTATTTTGTCCATTGTAATTTTAATTTATTTCTTTCAACAATGTATGGTAATGAAACACAGGCTCGTGGTATATTTCGTAAATTTCCAAGGAATACAGAACAGTTACTAGGTACACTTCAATGTACAGCTGTAATGAAACGTTATTGTACAAGTTTTTGAGTGTGAACGACTTTTGTTGGTACAAGGCTTTATGACTCTGAGGTCTTGTATGGAATTCGAAAGATATGTAGTCACAGCCTGTGATATTATTTCTTGAAAGTTTTTCTTTTAAAATTAGTCAAGTTTAACGTGACGTGGTAAGAGGCCCGACGGTATGACACTAGTCCCATGGGAGTTGGGGAGGCCCATTGTGTGGGACGCTACATGTGTCGACACACTTGCGCCTTCCCATCTTCCGAGGACATCCGTGAGGGCGGGTGCGGCGGCAGATTTGGCCGAAGATCTCAAGAGGCGCAAATATGCAGGTCTCGACAGAGCCTACACATTTGATCCCCTTGGAGTCGAGACCCTAGGTCCGTGGGGTACCGAGGCTCTTCGGGTTTTCAAAAAACTATCTGAGCGTCTGGTCGAAGCGACGACGCGTGACCCGAGAGCTGGTGAATATCTGGCACAGCGTATCAGCATTGCCATACAGCATGGCAATGCAGCCAGCGTCTTGGGGACGCTTCCGACTGGTGTTGATATGGATCAGTTGAGCTATCTGTAGACTGTTTGCAACAGTCGGCAGTTAGCTCAATTGTTTCAATTGTAAATACTAGTATAATTTTCTTTGTGAATAAATGTCAAGTTTAAGAAGTCAATTAGCAATGTAAACGGATTGACCGTTCGGTATAAAATACCATCCCTGATTGGTTTTTGTTTGGGGTGTTATAAGTCTGACGTGCGGTCTGGGAGTAGTGTAATAACCTAGTTACTGGTATAACTATAGGTACAGTCAGCTGCACAGATATGTATACACTTCCAAGGTTTAACCTTTATTTTACTCGGAACTTTTCAAATAAAAGGCCACGCACCCGTTTTTCGTACAAAGTAGTCATCGTACTTCGTCAGAATGCGGTACAAAAATTATCATAATTACTATACATTTACTATTTAGTCAAATTGAAAACTTGGGAGTGTATACATATTTTTGCAGCCGACTGTACCAGATAACTAATATACTTAAACTTAAAGCTCGATATACCAAGCCTTAAGTTTGAGGCTTGTTTTCTTTGATGCCAGATGATGGTGTACGAAAATTTCCCGTATTTAGGTTGAAGCTGGGTGGCACTGCTACCAGACACCACAAAAATGAGCATCCATATGGCCCGATAAAGTCGATAAATTTTACAGCGACAAGATAGAATAGCAGATAGTGGTATGTGAGCTTGCCGCACCCTAGCCACTTGGTTTACCTCTTGCTTAACGCAAGCCCGCCCGTTAGCAGCTCGGACTGCTCGCTGCTAGCGGTCACCGCGTGGACAGCGCAGTATGAAGCAGACGTGTGTAGTAGCTATACTGTACTTTACAAGTCAGATGTCCTTTATGTATTTAAACACAGTAGAATACGTACGGCTTCATGCTCTACAGCGGCTCAACGGCTTTGCTACGCCGTAGAAATGGTCTACGGCGTAGCAGTCTCGTAGACATAGAGCAGTAAACCAGTGCCGTAGATCATTGCTACGGCGTAGCAGTCTCGTAGACATAGAGAAGTAAACCAGTGCCGTAGATCATTGCTACGGCGTAGCAGTGTCGTTAAGTCGCTAGTCAAAGTACAGGCACATGTTCGAATTCACTTATGCGCACGTAAATGTCAAGGAAAAAAATCTAGTATAAAATATAGTAATAAAGTTTATAGAAAAAGATTATTAAAGTTATTACTTCGTTGAATGATTTGTATTTCAATTATTATTGTAAGAGAAGGATCTAGAGAGTCGTATGTAGTCGTACCCCTTTCGAAGAACCAATATAGAAAAATCCGCTGATTTTTATTAGAAACGTTTTATATTTAGCAAATATCCCGAGGAGGGCAAATAAAGATTCATCTCAGGGCTTCCTTGTCTTTGTAAATATATGGATTGCAATTCGTTTAAACGATGGAAAGGATGTTTGTTAGAAAAGGTATTGCAGCCGTTATTAAAAGTAGGATCTTTGTATTTTTTTGTTTGTTGACAGGATTTTATAGTTACTGAATAAACCGGTGACTTTAAAGCACCTTATAGGTGGCCTACCTAAATATTTTATAGTTACTGAATAAACCGGTGACTTTAAAGCACCTTATATAAAGGCTTACTTAGAGAGCTAACAACTAAGACTTCATTAAAGTTTAAATCGTATTGCATGCGCGACCCGTAGGGATAAAGAAAGTAATAGAACTAAAACACAAATGAGAAACAAATATTTTTACTCAAAATATATTTCCCTCTTAAGAATTCGGAATTCTTGCAATAGTCTAAACTGAACTCTAAATTTGGCCTTCTGAAGGCTCTACTTATTGTGCCCGAATGCTGGCCCGTTTCCAAATATGCAGAACGTAGATAAAGTGATTCTATACTAAGGAACTTAAACCATAGAAATACGACGTTATCTCTTCGGTTCCCAGCGAAAATCCTCAAAAGTTAGATTAAATAAAGTTTTTGCGGTTTGAGTTGAGGAGATTGTCATTGATATCTACATTGATTGTCAACAAAAATGTAATAAATAAAACACGATTATCGCTAAATGATCTGCATCGTTATTTAGGTCGCACTCCAGACTTAAACTTGTATTACGACAGTAATATTTGAAGCGCCACATTTGAAACGCGACACATTTATCGCCTCCGTATATTTGAGTACAAGCATGCGTGCGTGCCAAGGTCACATTTTTAGTTTTAAAAGAAATAAAGACATTTATTCACAAAGAAAATTATACTAGTATTTACAATTGAAACAATCGAGCTAACTGCCGACTGTTGCAAACAGTCTACAGATAGCTCAACTGATCCATATCAACACCAGTTGGAAGCGTCCCCAAGACGCTGGCTGCATTGCCACGCTGTATGGCAATGCTGATACGCTGTGCCAGATATTCACCAGCTCTCGGGTCACGCGTCGCTTCGACCAGACGCTCAGATAGTTTTTTGAAAACCCGAAGAGCCTCGGTACCCCACGGACCTAGGGTCTCGACTCCAAGGGGAGCAAATGTGTAGGCTCTGTCGAGACCTGCATATTTGCGCCTCTTGAGATCTTCGGCCAAATCTGCCGCCGCACCCGCCCTCACGGATGTCCTCGGAAGATGGGAAGGCGCAAGTGTGTCGACGCATGTAGCGTCCCACACAATGGGCCTCCCCAACTCCCATGGGACTAGTGTCATACCGTCAGGCCTCTTACCATGTCACGCAACAGACCATTCGGTTCGAGAATAGCTGGTACGTTAGCGGTGACAAAGGCCCGCCGGATGATGTCGTTAAGGCTAGTGTGGCGAGATATCCGACCGGCGGCCCTAGTGCACATAATCCGTGATGATCAAGCTGTTCGACAGCAGTACCGCACTGGCATTGATGAGGCCCGCAACACCTTGCACCCAACCGGAGACATGTTGCGATACGGAAAGTTACGGGATCCAATAAAGTACCAGTGTTATATGAAGGAAATGCTTGCAACCAATGTCCTGACTCCCATTTAGAAACGGCCAGGAGGCGGGCATGATCTGCAGAGCTGGAGCACGTTTGTAACAAACAGTTCCGTGAAAACGGATTTTGAGGTGAACGATTGAGAATGTTTTTTTTTGTTTTCTAAAGAAACGAATCTGAGCTAGTGAAGACTCAGCAATGCACTAAGCTAATACGGGGACGACCAATACGGGGACGCTCGGGTATGTTTTTATAACCAATAATATTAACTGTATAACGGGTATTTATCTTTATTTACCTACTTTTCTCGACGATTCAACAGCTTTACAGACTGTCGTGGTACGGGATGACTAGAGTACTGGAGCTACCGCCTCTGCAAAGCGAGGGCAACATTATTCGTTACTACCCTCACTTGGCACCCGCAAAAACCCGTAAAAATAGTTATAATGACTGTGTTCTAATCGAGTTATTTTAAAAACTTTATTGAAAAAATAAGTTTTTATTTCAGATATTTTTTTTCAGAACATCTCCTATTCTAACTCATTTCATTTAGAATTCTTGTCTGCATGTAACCTGTTTTAAATGTAGCAAAAGTTTTGATACTGCAACAGCATTCGCATTGTTTGTAACAATGCAGTTGTTAAACTAAATAGGAAATTCAAGTTTTTTTAAATTCAATTTTGTGCGAAGCTACAGAACTCTAAAAAAAACGATGGAAGTTCTTGATAACCAGATCTCTTAATATACTAACACATTCATGGCCCAAGACGCAGATGTCTTCATGTTGTTCAGTGGTGCGAATGCGCGCCCCTGTCGCACCGCCAAGGCTCGGCAGTGAATGCGTTAAGCAAACTATTTGCACGTGTTTTCAAATGATAATCACAAAAGTTTTTATATACCTATTTCTTTGCTAAATTTCATGAAGATCCGTTTAAACGCTTTGTCGGGAAAAGGACATTAGCCAGAGTTACTTCATCATTTGTTAAATCAGATAGGTTTAAAATGTCCACGTATACATGCTCGTAAAACCAATAACCTTTTCATGTTAAATAATCATAAAACTAATTATGCAGGCAATTCTTACATTCCTAGAGTAAGTAGGTTGCACAATGAACAATTTTCTAAATGTGACATATTTTCGCTCTCTAAGATTAACTTTAAAAAACAACAGTCGCAGAGATTTTCGACTCCCACGTCACTTGACCTCGTGGTGTAGTTGGTTAGCACATTCCTGTACTGAAGGAAGGATGCGGGTTCAAGTCCCGTCGAAGTCGAAATTTTTTGCGATATTATCTGATTTCTTTAAAAAACAAGTGTCTCTCTTAAGTTAATTTTGTGTATTTGTACTTAATTTGTCTTTGTTTGTTTATTCTCCAAATTAACGTCTGTAACGTTGTTGTGTTTTTTTATAAATAATGTTTCTATTAGTGGCATCTTGATTGGTTTATACGTAGCTATAATTACTGTTACTTAAGGAAAACCTTAAGAAAATTGTATACTGTTTGTGCCTTAATAAACGAAAAATGAAATAAATAAATTTAAAATGCATACGTACCTATTGTAGTGCTATGTTAGTATGGATAGATGGATGGTAAGGTTGGCGACGGAAGTATGGATATCTTCTTTTTATAGGTTCCTAATGGTTCATCGACCTGAAGTGTGTCTTGTCCTCCGTATCTTTATCCGTATAAGAGAAGTCACTTGGTCTGTCCTCTGCAGTTTCCCGCCAATCCTTTCTTGTATGAGTAGATATTAACAATATTTAGCCTATAGGTATTATTGTGTATTAAAGCAAGAGCAAACGACCGACACGACAAAATCATAAGCCAACACGGTAAACAGTATTTTTTCAATTCCGTTCAGTGAAGCGGTCAGTCCCGACCTCAAGGGAAATCTACTTTCCTGTAACATACAATAGAATTTTTTCCACCTATTCACATCCTTGTGGAAGTTTAAATAACAATAAAAATATTGTTTGAATTATTTGCGAATGGGAAATAATATTTGCGTTCGCAATATAGAGAGATTTCAAGCGCAGTTAAGCTTATAGTTGGTCGATCGTTTTAAATTGTTAATTGGTTTTGTCTGATCATGGATTTTAAAGTATTTTCATCGTGATTATTGTGAAATCAGCGGTCGAAATAAAATAAACGGGTGTGTATTGTTTGACATATTCAATGGGTAATTTATCGTATTTTTATGACAAAATGGTCGTCCTCGGTTACAACTGAATCGTAAATGTTTTAATCTCTATGGAGAGACCTCTTATTGTCCGAGAACGATGACCTAGACTAAAAATGCTACTATGTACACCTCCACTGAAAACCAAGGGCCTTGACCCTGAGGAAAAGTTTTAAACTAAACATACCAAACTATATGTATATCTGTACCGTACCATCGTTTAGTTTCGTAGAACCATCTAAATCATTTTACAGAATCGAGGTCCGTACTCAACAATAGACCAGACAGTCGGAAAGTGGCAACGGGACTCGACCGATATCTAGAGTGCCTCTCTTCATCACGTCAGCTGGGTCAAGAGTTCAAAGACAATACTGTAGAGGCAATAAAAGGTGTAATTTTTTGAGTAGGTAAATTGTGTTAGTAATCCTAGAGAATAATGGGGCTAGATAATGCTGTGTGAATTGTCCAGCATTATTTATTTATTTATTTATCCTATAATATTATGAACCAGTTTATGCCCGCAGCTTCGCAAGCATTTTTTTTATGAAAACGTTTAAAGGTGATTTCTATCGCATGGGAACTGATTTATGGGATAAAAAGTAGCTTATCTTTGATTCCATTATTAGAATTACCTGTATGCAAAATTTCAGCCCGATCCGTTCAGTAGTTTTGTCGTGAAGAGGTAACATCCATCCATTCAAACTTGCGCATTTATAATATTAGTGTGATGCGAAATTTGGATGTTTGTAGAGAAATCACACCTAAACGTTTCTATAGAAAAAACCGTACCAAGCCGCGGGCAGAAACTAGTATTAAATAAAACGTCCTGTGTCTCAACTGGTTGCGGTAACTGGTAACTGGTAACTTAAAGAAAACAGTCAGATAAAATAACCTAAATCTGCGTCTAACTCGAATAAAACAGGGCCAAAACTTCCCAGAAAGCTTCAAAAATTCCAACGAAAAGCCAACAAACCAACTTTATTCGGAACATATTATTTCAAATTATCCAACAACTACCTTTCTGAGGCGTAAATTGGGCCAACCGCGAGCTTTTTACGTCAAAAACATATGTCTAACTTCCCGTAATTGACATCCTTTGAAAACCACTTTGCATGTTTATCAATAAATCAGTTAATGAAATTGGAAAATTGTTAAGCCTTAACTAAATGGTTTCCTATGTAAAAGTTTATTAAGATTTGTATGCGCTTTTTCTGCGTCTAGATTAATAAATAAATAATAATAAATAATGCTGGACAATTCACACAGCATTATCTAGCCCCAAGGTAAGCAGAGCTTGTGTTATGGGTACTAGATAACTGATAATACATAATACAATACACTACATAGATAGATATTTTTTATTATATGTACATAGAAAACATCCAGAACGCCCTGGACAAATGTCTGCAGATCGTACAAACATTTGTCCCGAGGCGGGAATCGAACCCGCAACCTCCTGCGTCGCAGGCAGACCTTCGCCCGCTGCGCCACAGAGGTCGTCAAATTATTACTTAAATTATTAATAAAATTATTAAATATAAATTTTTTTATCCGCCCAGGATCTTCCTCTGTTAATAATGGGTTATTAATAGACATACTAATAAATTAAAAAAGCTCGATTTTACACTTTGCTTTTGTTATTTGAAAGCCTTGGATTTAAAAGTTTGATCAGATTTGGTCTAAGCCTTCATTTGTATTCGTTCTACATTCAAGACGTCCCAAAGATAGGCCAACAAAATGTTTTACAAACAATTTTATCAAGATTCAAACGTTATCTTCTGTCGGACTAAATTAGCTCGAAGTGTGAATAAATATTTTTAATGGTTGCTTGAGTTTGTATTTGTTGGTGAGTTTGACAGTTGCTTTTTTATCGCTTACAAGATTAGTTTGGGCTCAGTGTGTTTTCGGTTATAAGAGGTAGCGGAAGCGGATATTTGGCCGTTTTTGATGTCACGATTGCCCGCCGCGCGTTGTATTTCTTTTAAAATTAAAGAACATAGCACACTTGTAAAGCATCGTTAAAGCATAGCTAATGCACGTGGTGGCGTGCGTGAGCTGTATAGTAAAAAGTAGTAGTGCAAATGACCGCACGCTATCCAAGCGGCTCCAGCTAGCAAGCTGGCCACCCACGCATCATCGTCAAGAAACCGTAAAGCTTGTCGTACACCTGGAAAGCACCGTTCACAAAATCGTGCATTAAAATATAAAAATCGATATCTTTAGATAAATTTTACAGTGGCAATTGAGCTGTGTGGTAGTGGTATTGGACTAATGACCGCAGAGTAAGATTTAAGATCGCAACGATCAAGCTAGGCCGTTCGCTGGAATCTTGCGGTAAGCAAGTGTAAGTCAGAGAGGGTCTAGGTTGCGGCATGTTCACAAACCGCACGCAATCTGTTATTTTGTCACTGTTAAGCTGTATTTGATAATTACACTAACAAATATGGACCACTTCGACCCATTTTATATAATTATTTATTTCATTTTATTTTTATTTATTAAGTAATCCGACAGCGGTACATTTTACATAAAACAGTATAAGACTAAGATAAGCTAAAACAAGGCCAATTATAGGATTACATCGAAAAAGCAAAGATTTACAACAGAAAGGCGAGTGAAATTGATACATAAAAAGAAACATTATCAAGAAAACAAATAGGGAGTACAAAAAAAACAGCAAACTGTGAATTTTATTTCAGTGGCTTTAAATTCTCTTTTTGTGCCGTACTATATCACAGCTCATCACATCACACTAATATTATAATTGCGAAAGTTTGGATGGATGGATGTTTGTTACCTCTTCACTTCACGCCAAAACTACTGAACGGATCAGGCTGAAATTTTGCATACAGGTAAGTCTAACCCTGAAATCAAACTTAGGCGACTTTATATCCCATAAATCAGTTCCCATGCGATAGCAATAACCTCAAAACTTTTCCATAGAAACAACGCGTGCGAAGCCGCGGGCAGAAGCTAGTATCATATATAGCCTTTAGAATCCTCTTTCACTGTTCACCGAAAATACTACCTTTATGTACAATTTAATGAAATGTATAAACGAAAAGACAATTGCATTCTGATGAAACGCATTTTAAAAGGTAGAATTTGTAGTAATAACCTGAGTATTAAGCCGTACTGTAATCACGTAGGTACATTCACGTGTGGGCCATGTCCACCGGGTGACGGGTAATAACGCTTTAATCTCCAGCTTCAATATATGCGGCTTCAGATTCAGCCTTCCTGGAAAACCAAATTCCAATTTTACCCGACCGTGTTGTGATGCGAAAGGTTGCAATATTAAATTAAATTTAAATTAAAAATTATTAAATTTAATTTAAAATTAAATTGTTTTTATTTAACACTACCCGTACCTACCCGCGGCTTGGCATGGGTTTTCTTTGTTATTATTACTCACTCTTTTACATAAATACAAAACCTACGTAGGAACTTACTTACGTAGTTACGTAAATGAATAAATAAATAACGCTGGACAATTCACACAGCATTATCTAGCCCCAAGCTAAGCAGTGCATGTGTTATGCGTACTAGATAACTGATATACATAATACAATAAACTACACAGATTGATACTTTTGTATTATACATAGAAAAACATCCAGAACACCCGAAACAAATATCTGCAGATCGTTCAAACATTTTCCCTGAGGCAGGAATCGAACCTGCAACCTCCTGCGTCGCAGGCGGACCTTTGCCCGCCGCGCCACAGAGGTCGTCCAATAAAAGTGATCTAGAAAACATTTTGTAAGATAATAAATAAAATATTATTTTAGACAATTTAGCATTTAAGTTGTTATTCATGGTTGTGGTAAGTAATTGAATTTTCTCTTGACGTCGAAAAACAGTTAAAAATTAATTTAATTTAGACATTAACAAATTCCCTAGACATAACACTGCACGCACAGTGGTTTGCTAGTGTTCCATAGGTACAGTCGGCTGCAAAAATATGTATACACTCCCAAGTTTTCAATTTGACTAAATAGTAAGTGTATAGTAATTGTGATAATTTATCTTCCGCATTCTGACGAAGTACGATGACTACTTTGTACGAAAAATGTGTGCATGTCCTTTTATTTAAAAAGTTCCTAGTAAAATAAAAGTTAAACCTTGGAAGTGTATACATGTCTGTGCAGCTGACTGTACATAGGTACACGAACCTTTAGGTAGACGCGGTGTAACTAATATCTTGAAATCCACTTGGGCCTGAATTTTATCCAAGGTGCTCGTAGGTAGCCATTGGATATGGAAGCTTTGAACTCGATAAAGCTAAGCTTGCTTAACCTAAGCTTTATCGAGCTCAAGGCTTCCCATAAAAATTTGACATACGAAGATCTCAGTTCAACTGAGTTCAAGGGCGGAACTCGGTCGTGAGAGTAGTAGGTTAGACACCTACCAGTATTAGGCATCGACGTTCATTTTCTGTCTTCTATGATGGATCTAAATGATCGGCACGGTGCTATGAATCCTGAGTTAGGCTTTTCGATGGTACCATGGCGTTATTGAAACGTTCCATTTTTGTGGGATACAGCGTCTCTAACGTGCAGACATAGAACTATGCAAATCCAAAAAATTGTATGGTACTATAGAGAAACCAAACTCAGGGGTCTATTCGGAAATCGAAAATCAAAGTCTCCGATTCGTTTTCGTGTAAAAGCGTAAATACTCTTATGTGACTAACTAGTACTAAGCTGTGCGGTGCTAGCTTAGAATTTACACCACCCCAATTCTTCCCTCGCGTGTCGTAAGAGGCGACTAAGGGATATCCACCGGGAGCGGGCAGCAGCGCCCCGTGCAGAACAATTCTACCACTCAACTGTGATCCCCAACCCGCATGCCCAGCGTGGAGATTATGGACATTACCCCCATGAGATAAAATTAAATAAGGGGCTTATCAGGAGGCCTGCATCCAGCAATGGACCAATATAGGCTATTAAGGAGGTGAGGGTGAGGTATTAAGTTAGAGAGCATTTGCACGAAATCGAATAAAAAACCTCGATTTTCGTTTTTACGAGTAACTACGGGCCCAGGGCTCTAGCTATCTCCTAATTAAGAATTTTTTAAACTTGTATTAATACAATCTATACTAGAAAAGCTCGTTCAAAACCGCGGACAGATGCTAGTTATTGGAAAAAATAGCAAACACCGATTATATTTGCCAAATAGCGACAGAATTGGCCATAACGGCCGCGAAATGTCTTCTTTTAGTGTGTTATTGTTTCCTGTATCCGTGTTTTTACTAATCGTTGGACGAAATTATGGTGATAACAGACTTTTTTGGCGACGAAACGTTCAAATAGGATAATAAAGCTGATAATCACTTGGCGACTTCTGCCGCTAACTAGTAGGAACCAAAATTGTATCGCCAAATATACCTACTGCGCGGGATTTCGACTGAGTCTAAAATTAAGTAAGATTTTCCTTTTCTGGTACCTACATAATTTTAGAATGAATGAATTTATTACAATTGAAATAAAACATCTATTATAATCTTGCAAATTGAAAGTGACGTCTTATTAGCAACACTTTCAACATAATTTCCATATACTCGTGTTATTAGAGTTAACTCACTTTATTTTTAAGCGTGCGATATGTTATAATTTTTACAATTACTTTGTAACCAGGCATATTACGACTCACAAGGAATATGATAATGGCTCTTGGCGGATTCTGCAACGACTCTCAAATATCAACTAACCAGCCAGAGGTTTCGGTACTTTTGATAAAAAGTGAAAGTGTTATCAGCGTCGGCCCTCAAAAACCCTAAAAAGTACTTCGAAACCAACTCCGAGATTGGCACATGCCAGGCTGCTCTGTTTATTTAGAAGAAGATGGATTGCTCAAAAATAACTTCCTTGACATTTGTAACTTTGGAATAATGTCATAAGATAAGAACTGCTGGGACAGGAAACATTATTGTTGAGACAAGACGATTATTTGTCTAAATATGGAAGCATTTTCTTTGATTTCATTTTTTGCGTTGTGTAAGGTTTAATTTAAAATTTATTAAAAATTTGCTTTTTTGACTCTTTCTAAATGTCTCCTTTGACACATGTTCTTCCATTTTCCGTCTAAGAAAAAAGATGACGGCTAGCCATCTCCGTTTACTGTACTCGCGCCTCTCTTACCCGTGTCTTCATCTTTCTCTAAAAAAGGCTAGTCGACAGGCTGCCGGTATTCGATGCTCCGCGCTAATCGCATCCGGCGGGTTTTTTGAGCATAATGCCGGGTGGTGCTTCCACTGTAATCGCAGCAACTGAATTGCCGACGCGACCATGCAAACGAATTTTCAACATTGACATCTGGATTTTCGTAGCAAGCAGACGAATGAAAACCCAGCGGTGGCGCGGAGCACGGGAGGGGAGGAAAGGCTGAGGTGCGGGCGTGTGGGTGTGTCCACTGATCGGCAATCCGAATGATATCATCCGCACTAAACGGATCCCCGGCATTGCCGCCATGTGCCAGTCTGATGCATCCGGTCCGTGCAGTGGACGCATTTCTATGGCAAACCATACAAAGAATTTGTAATCTATATTATTATAACTGCTTGTGTCCTAAATAAAAACAAAACATAGGCAAAGACTAGTAAATTCCGATTGATGTGGTCAGAGCGGAATGTCCGATGCATTTAATGTCTATTATCATTCTCTAAATGTATATTGTGTACAGATATTTAGGCTAGCGTGCGTTTTTCTAGACCTCTTAAATATATCTACTTACTCTATGCAATTTGCAATGACAATATCAGGCCGATCCGTTCAGTGATTTTGGAATGAAGACAACAACAAACATCCAATAATTCTAAACCTCTAAATATCAATATTTTTTTAGTTGTAGCATTGTTAGATCTTAGAGTATTTTGACATAACCTTTACATGTTTATTTTTTAAAACATCTGCAATATCCTCTATACAAAGTGTTCATAGAACTAAGAAATCCTCAAAAATAATGATCGATACAAGAGGAAATTTTAAATTAAACTCATCGACATTCTCCCCCGGAGTTTTGCCCTATCACAGCTCATCATTCGATCAACTGGTAAACTTAATTCATACCCAGCACTTAAAGTACCAGATTTTTTGTTACTACAATCTTAATTCTTCTTAATATAAAGAAAAAAAGAAAAAGAAATTTATTCAACAAATCAAAAAGTCAGGTACAAAGAACTTAACTAGACTTAACTTGGTAACATAATCGATAAATATATTTCGGCTTTCTAGTATGTAGCTGTACCTTAGCAGAGCTCTGTCCCTCGCACTAGGTCTCTGAAGAGCCTGTGTGGCAAGGTTACAGTGATTCGCTTCTTCTTTCTTTAATTCTTGTCAAAACGTTTATTTCCACGTTATAAATTAAAACACAACGCGAGTTTCACCAGGCTGTTTCATTCATAAAAATATCGTTTTAATGAAATCATAATAACCTAGGTTCTTATAATTAAAATCTTTTATCGGGTTAATTCAGAAGCTCTTGCAACCGTAATAAATAAATATGAAAAACGCAATTCACACAACATCATCTAGCCTAAAGCTAAGCTTGTGTTTATGGGTACTAGAAAGCTGGTATACTTACGATATATTTCACAGATAATTATTTTTATAATACAAAGAAAGAACCCAGAACACCACAATCAAATATCTGCAGGTTACAAAAAAAATTTCAGAGGCGGGAATCGAACCCGCAACATCCTGCGTCGCAGGCGGTCAGGTCATGGTTACTGATCCTAATTGTTAATTACGATAAAAATTACAATTTGAAGTAGTAGTATTAGTATTAGTTTTCACTGATAATAATCATAATTATTTTTCATAAGAGCTTTTTGTTACGCTATTACTATGTGTTTCTTAGTTGAAGAGGAAGAGCTGACACTAAGGTCTTACTTAGAGATGCGACTGTACCTATAGGGTTTTCTTTTTTCATTTATATACCTACTTTTCTTGAACCGAAGAAATGTCGATTCAAAGCCATAGACTTTGAACCGACATTTCTTGTGGTGGACATGGTGGACACACAAGTGTTCATCCGGCAAAACGCTGAGTGGAGGCCATATTTGCCTCAGATTCTGCTGCACATAATAATATAAGTGTACAGCCTTATTTAGTACCATAAGTGGTATTTCTTTCTTTCTTTCTTTCGAAGTTCAAATATGTCATACATGGTATAATAACATACTTCGCCAGGAATAGCATTCGGAGACATCACGATCACGTGGGTGACACTTTTTACGTTATCAAGGATATGCGCGGCGGTTCTAAAACTTATTAGTTTGGGGAAGAAGTAGATCTAATATTCATTAGACAAACTCTATGTAGAATGTTTGTAAATCAACCACGTACAACAAATAAAATCTCAAATTGGGCGTCGAGTTTCAAATATAGTAAGCAACATTTATTGAAACAAGGATCTCAAATGGACAAGTAATGTAAATTGCGTTTATAAAGACGCGGCAACCGAGTAAATTAGAGGTTATGGGTGGTTTGTTTACAAACATTCTACATAGAATTTGGCTAATGAATAGATCTACTGTTTCCACAAACTAAAAAGTTTGAGAACCGCTGTATGCGACGATGACGTAGAATTTGTGACACTCTCAGAGTGTCAGACCTTGTTTTCATGGACCATGATGTCAGCAAGTGTGAGCTGCCTCACATGAGCTGTGTATAGACAATATTCATTACAGTCTTTACTCGGCCGTAGTGTTTTTAATTAATGAAGTCGTTTCACGAAATTAATGAGTTCCGTGGCTGTACTTAGGTTTATGATGTTATAAAGCTTTTATTAAATTTGTGAACGCATAAAAACTGCCTAAAATGTGGAGTTCCATTTTCGGGGGACAGAAATATAAGTCTATAGTAGGGACCTTTTATTCCCCAACAAATATAAATATTTTTTTAAATAGATAAGACATAAAATAATGGACGGATTCACTATCAGTAATTTAAATTTAGCAGTTACAATTTCGCCACGGCTATATCGTTGTTGACAGACAGACAAACAGTTTTAACAGCTTCTAAGCGAGTCACTATTAAACTACGCCTTGGAAAGCACGCAGTTGTTTCTGCACCTTACCTCTCCCCGGTCGTGTCGATCTGCCGTTCTATCGGAGTATGAGAGTGAAGGAATAGAGAGTGCACCTGTGTTTTCGCATACACTTGTGCACTATAATATGCCCTGCGTACATGGCTAGTCTAGGACATAATCATTGAACTGATTATCATTGACTGGGTTACTTGTCCGTTTGTGTCGAAATATTCGACTTCCAATTTTTTCTGACCGCAAGGTAGATCTGAAATCAGGATTTATAAAACTTAGCAATAAAATAATATTTCATTCGTCTCAATAGAGCTGAATGCCACAAGTTTAGTGTCAAAGACATCTGCATGACAAATGGATTTCCTCCGACCGTCTGCTATCCGCCGACGTGACCTTTACATTAATCATTTCAAGTACTGGGTACCACTTATTTTAGGTGGAAGAGGACTCTTTTTAGGGTTCCGTGTGGTACCTTAAAAGTAAAAAAGGAACCCCTCAAAAGGAAAAAGGAACGTTTTCCGTGTGTCTTTCTGTCATGACAATTTGAAAAAAAAAAAAATCTAAGTCGACGCAATCGATACAGTCGTGTATACCTGCATTATTTTGACATTCGCAAAGGAACCACATGCGCACAAAATCTATAGGTTACTTCCCGGTGACCTAGAATCATGAAATTTGGCAAGACGCAAAGTACATTATTTGTTATAATAAAATTCAAAGAATATTCCCTAATTGTGTTTACTATAAAAACTAAAAACTTTAAAAGCAAGGTATTATAGCACAAGTAAAAGAAAACACATTATCTTATTTGCCAGAATTTTAATCATTACGATATCGTAGCAACACGTACCGATAGAAATACCTACATTGAATCATACATATTTATACCTAAAACACCTTTGTTCCTGTATTTCATGCAGTAAATAATACTTTACATTACTTTCTTACCTAGGTATTTGAATTGGCAATTTATTTGGATTTAATATTTCCTCGACATTGTTTTGGTTAGGTACGTCAGTGGCCAGTATAGGTGTGCGTTATACCAAAACGGAAAAGTTACCTACCGTTTACTACAACTGAGTTGTAAAGTTTTTCAAAATTCTAAGAAATCAAATAACATCGCAAAAATTTTCGACTTCGACGGGACTTGAACCCGCGTCCTCCCCTCAGTACGGGGATGTGATAACCAACTACACCACGAAGTCAAGTGACGTGGGAGTCAAAAATCTCTGCGACATCCTACGGTCTCTAGCTCTTTTTCAAAATTGTACTGCTAATCACTCAAAGCCATTCGAAAACATGAATCCAGTATTAGATCACAATACTGCGAAAAGTAGTTCCTCTCTACCCAGAAGAGCGATCAAAGGCGCTAAATGTCCGAGGAGGAAAACTTTTATAGTTTTGGTTAAACATGCAAAACTCATCCAAGGTCTTATAAATGAGATAATTAAAAGTACTACGATGTGTTCCGTTTCAATCAAGAACAGCTATTTTCTGAATTTAGTCACCTAAACTTCAATGCAGGAACTTTTATTTAAAAGTTTCAACCGAATGTAAGTACATTTTCACCAACGTAATTCGGATACAGGTGCGTATCGAATTTCGGCACAGGCAAGACAATTTGTACAGAGAATTGGTGCAAAATAAAATAGTTGGCTTTTTCGACAGCAAACGCGATCGCAACATTTTACATTGCAGTTTTGTTCATGACTATGTATTATGTATGTCTTATTTTAGTTTTATTTTACGTTATTGTCATGAGTCGTGCAAATCCATGGTAATATTATAAACAAAATGTTAGGAGGTACCTAAGTTTCTATTAATCGTTAGCTAAGTATAAATCGCCATATTTACACAGAAGCGAATAACAGCAAAAATACATGCAACATGGGTATGTTGGATGTATTTATTATGTGTAAATTAATATGTTGGTATTAAATTGTACTTTACAATATTAACTACTTATCCATACTAGTATTATCAATTCGAAAATAACTCTATCTGTCTGTTTGTTGCCCTTTCTAAACGGCCGAACGGATCCTTATAAAATTGGACAAAGATTTAGATAGTATCCTAGGGAAAGTATCATAGGCAGTATTTTTAATTAATTATTTATTTTATGCCGGGAAAGTGCGTGCGAAGCCGCGTGCAGAAGCTAGTAATAATATAATTTAAAAAGTCTTTAAGCATAATCAAAAATGTAAAGTAAAAGTGTAATGGTGCTTTAAGGTTATAGTTATAGAGGAGTTTTGTTGGGGAAATAACTCTACATTATTCCAAAGTAGGTTTGTATCTAGCTAGTAGCAGTATACTAGCTATATACCGACCTACTTTGGAATAATGTAGAGAATACTAGCAGGTATCTAGCTAGTAGCAGTATACTAGCTATATACCGACCTACTTTGGAATAATGTAGAGAATACTAGCAGGTATCTAGCTAGTAGCAGTATACTAGCTATATACCGACCTACTTTGGAATAATGTAGAGAATACTAGCAGGTATCTAGCTAGTAGCAGTATACTAGCTATATACCGACCTACTTTGGAATAATGTAGAGAATACTAGCAGGTATCTAGCTAGTAGCAGTATACTAGCTATATACCGACCTACTTTGGAATAATGTAGAGAATACTAGCAGGTATCTAGCTAGTAGCAGTATACTAGCTATATACCGACCTACTTTGGAATAATGTAGAGAATACTAGCAGGTATCTAGCTAGTAGCAGTATACTAGCTATATACCGACCTACTTTGGAATAATGTAGAGAATACTAGCAGGTATCTAGCTAGTAGCAGTATACTAGCTATATACCGACCTACTTTGGAATAATGTAGAGAATACTAGCAGGTATCTAGCTAGTAGCAGTATATTAGCTATATACCTACCTACTTTGGAATAATGTAGAGTTATTTCCCCAACAAAACTCCTTTATAACTATAACCTTAAAGCACCATTGAACTTTTATGGCCTCCTTCACTAAACTTTAATTATGCCGATGAGGTCGTATATTATAAGACCCCTGTCGACTCGGCACCATTGATTTCCCCATAGAATTGTGGCCTCAAGTTCTTGAGTTTTTGATAGGAATCGATAGTATTTCTCTGACTTATGAGCTTTATGTCAAGGCTGTTTTAATCGAAAAATACTATGTTTGAGACGTTCTTAATAAATCTCTCGAAAGCACCTGATTTGGGTAAGTACCAACATTATTAATATTTTTGACGTGACAACGTCTTATTAATTGGTTTGCCGGGTGACACTTCAAGAAACTGCGTTACGCGTTACGCTCCGCTCACGTTATGCGCTCACAAAGTCGTTGTCACGTAAAACTTTCGCCCCTATACCGACTTTACAGGCAACCAATTTTTTTTTTATACTTTTGTCTGCAATCAGTTTTTTGAAGTAATCCTTAAGATAGCCGCGCTGCAGAGCGAAACCCTCTAGCATATGTATTATTTTATTTAAAAGAGGGTCCCATTCCCATACCACACAAATGTTTTAGATTATACTTCGGTACACTTCGGTATCATTCTCTATACAGTAGTAAAAGAATCATCAAAATCAGTTAACCATTGGCGGACTTGATAAGTAACATACAGACATTAAAATAAAACATACAGCCGAATTGAGAACCTCCTCCTTTTTATGTAGCTGGTTAATAAAAGGAACGGCGATAATTTTAGGCTAGTTAGTATAGATTTTGGGCCACAAAATGACGGATGTCTAGCCATACACAATTCCGTACTAATATTATAAATCCGAAAGTAATCCTGTCGGTCCGTCTGTTACCGTTTCACGTCTAAACGGCTCAACAGTTCTCAATGAAATTTGCCTTCGAGATAGATGAAGTCCACATAGGCTGCTTGTTATCCCGTAAAACGCGTGTGAAGCCGCGGGAAGCTAGTAATAAAAACAATTCTTATAGTACGCATCACTCACGATACCTAAGAGATCATTTTTGTCTTCTATGTCGGGCTACGTAACGACACTATTTCTTCAAGCAGAAGGTTCAGATTCGCTTGTTCAATAGATAATGTCACCACTCAAATAATGGACCTTTTGTCAGCTTCTAGTGACTTTACTTCCACTAGTAATTAATGAAAGACTTCACTAAATCTCCTTAATCTTCTGATAGTTGCTTTATTTAATGGAAGGAATAAACTTGGACCTGGCCTTGATCCTTGAGATACTCCCTAATTAATTTTAACGAAGCAACGGCTTGTAACCCTTTTGTTATGAAATATTTTCGTTAGTTAATTTTTACGTAATCATCTCAATTAGGTACTACGAAAAAAACTTACTTTTATCAAAAGATTTTTCTTTTGTAAGATATGAAAAGGAACAAAAACCTCACCAACAACAACATTGCGTTCTTTAATTTACTTTTAGCCATTACTGCCCATTACTGGGCAAAAGCCTTCCAAAGGGTTCTCCTTCTAATCCTTGCGATGTAATGCTGCACCACGATGGATTAATTTATTCACAGTTTTTTTTTCTGAACACCAAAATTACCTACTGTCTTCTCACCACGTATTCAAACCTGTTATTTTATACATTTAAGTATTCTAAATAAGCATCAACCCGCGGTTTCGCATAAGTACCTATTTCTTAAATAAAAAAGTACTTATTAATGTCTTGAACAACAATACAACTTTAAAATTTCCTTTATAGGTACTAACCTATATAGTTTTGACGTCAAAAAATGCGTAAAACTTTTGAAAACTATTTCCGTTTGAGTTATTTTGAAATACTAAACATTTTACTTAAAACCACACTGAAGTTTGCTCAAAAATGTTTGGACTACTAATGAAAATGGGGATCTTACTCAAGTAAGAGCGAATTAGCTAGGATTAAGGTACTTTAAGAGCATAATTGATACGGCACACTGCGATACCCGCTTCGACTCGAGTAGGTAATCTAGAAACGTGAGCTTTCGGACGACACTTTTTGTCTCATTTATATGTTATCCCTCCTACTTTATTAGCATCGCGACTTCAGTAAAGCTTTAGGAATCATCAGGTGGGCTAGTCCAACTAGCTACTGCCTGCAACTATTAGCACGCGTACCGCCGCCTTGAGAAAAAGTGCCGTACGTCGTGTTCGGGATATAATAACATCTTTGCCTAATTTAATTGCGATGCTTTTAGCCGTTTAGTCTTGAAGAGGTTACGTAACAGACAGACGGAGATACGTTATTTTTTAGCGTTGATATTTTTTTTATGGATCTGATCAGATCAGATTAGACGGTAACAAGTATTGTTATGTAGGTATTTATAAAGCCACTCCATCTTATTTATAACCTTTCTCAAAACAGTATTTGGCGTCATGCAAAAACTTGAATATCAAATCAAGTGGTTTGCCAGCTTTTGGAAATTATTACAATTTTTTTGAACTGACCTCACCAATAAAAAATAACGCCATCTAGATCAAATATTATGAACTAATACGAAAGAAGAATGAATAAAGGTATAGTTTTTGTTTCTTTCATTCACGTGCGATCTACCATTATCTTATTTCGATCGATTTTGTCTCAAATGGTCAATAACTGTAGGGTGGTCAATAACTGTAGCAATCACCTATATTTGATAGGAACTCTAACATTCCGATATTAATTAGATTATTTTGTTTATACTACTAAAAATCATTTAATATTGCTAATAAGTTATAGTTATATGAATAAGTTATAGATATAAGATATATGAATCAGTTAAGCTCCTCGTAGATTGTTTGCAACGGTCTGCAGTTTGTTCAGTAGTTTCAATTGTAAATACTAGTTTTAATTTATTTCCTTGATTTGATTGTAATTTTTTTGGTGAATAAAATAATCGTCTTTATGTTTATTTGTTCTCTATGTAATTTATTTACGACAAAAAGTCGCGTCCGGTACCTTGAAAACTCACTAATCCTGTACGAAATGCTCTCTGCCACCTTGTTCGTGGTAATTATCCTGAATTAATTATATTTCATAGGTAATTTGTAATTTTGGTTACGCGATTTGGAAATGGGTCGGAAAATTTAAAGAATACGGAATTTTACGTTAAGCCTGACTATAATTTTATTTGTAGACTAAGCGTGCTTTTTAACCGAATTCGAAAAAGAAGGAGGTTCTTGTTCGGTTGTATGTTTTATTCTATCGATTCAATGTCAAGGGTCCATAATATTCCATAAAAAAATACTACCCACTGGCTGCGGCTTCGCCCACATGGTACGTGGGTAAAAAATGTAGCCTTAAAATAAAATAGCATTCAAGAATGTACCTGGCTATCTATATCTTAGTAAATTAATTATCTTAATCGAACCGTTTCGAAGATTGATTTCTAAGACTATTCCTGACTATCAAACTTTATCTCTCTAAAATATTATTTTTCGATAGATGCTAGTAGTTTTATAATTAGTTATACTTAAGAGCTAAGCAGAGCTTGTGTTATGGGTACTAAATAACTGATATACTTAATACAATACACTACATAGATAGATATTTTTTATTATACATAGAAAACATCCAGAATTAACTCAATTGTTTCAATTGTAAATACTAGTTCTAATTTATTTCTATTATTTGATTGTATTTTTCTTTGTGAATAAAAGATTAAGAAAAAAAGTACTTAATACAAATAATTTTATGCGCAGTTGGCCTGTCTCTAGACAGGTTATGACAGCGCAAGTGCTTATTTTGTAACTATGTCGTCATTTTCTTGGATTTATTAAACCAAATCGCAATTGAAGAATACTTACCAAGTATTGGTAAACCACAAAAAACCTCGCCGGTCATGTCCATTCCAAAGGCGAATGTGGCAACTTTTATTGCTTCTGTTCCCACTATCGAACTTTTCTGTTTCACATATCTATTGGGCTTCACCAACAATTGCTGGAGTTGAATTGTGCACAGTAAATAGCTTGTTTTACGGAAACATCGAATTTCTTTTGTGTTTTATTGGATTCTATGTTATAACAAGTTTGCAAAGAAAATTTTCTTCGGTAGGGCTGCGTGCGCTTTTGTGCGAATGCTTTGAAGCCAAACAATACAAACTTGAGGGTTTAGATTGTGCTATCATCATTCGTGTATTGCTAGCGCGGGCTATTGGAACGAAGTTCCTTATCATATCATTAGACATTTGTCCTTATCATTAGACATTTGTCGGGCGTTCTGGATGTTTTCTATGTATAATAAAAAATATCTATCTATGTAGTGTATTGTATTAAGTATATCAGTTATCTAGTACCCATAACACAAGCTCTTAGCTTTGGGCTAGATAATGCTATGTGAATTTGTCCAGCATTATTTATTTATTTATTTACTTATTCATTTTTTATATTATTGAGATAGCTTAAGAAGAGAGAAGAGAGCGCGAAGCAGGAAAACGTTAGTTTTAGTTCATAAAATAGCAAACTAAATTATAAAATATAATTCAAAGATTTTAGCTTTTTTAATCTGTTTCGTAACACCATTAAATAGTAGAAGTTATTAAGTCATACGGCTATGTAAACTTAGAACTGTCAACTATCAGCTTACCTATGACATACAAAATATCACAGCATTTGTTTACACAGCCAACTGACGTCAACACCACAGAACAATATGGCGTCCACTGCGGCCAACGTTTTCGTAAAATTATGCGCGAAATTTGAAACTGCAAAATTTTAATGCATTTTTATGGCACTTAACGATTTAATAAAAAAATTGAGAGTTTCTTAGTGGACTATAGAATATAATAGCACTATAGAATCTAATTTAGACACTTTTCAAAAAGTGTGAGTTTTTAGTAGTCTATAGAATGTAATAGCACTATAGAATCTAATTTAGACACTTTTCAAAAATGGGTGTAATACCTATGGAAAAAGGAGACGCCACAATTGTGTACTCAGGTACTCACCCTCAGATGGCAGGTCATCATTTCACCTGGACGGTGGGCATCCTACACACTAGGAAAGTACGTTTGGCGAGTCACTTGAAAGCTGGAACTTACACGAAAAGGTAGACCTGTGCCAAATTAGATAGGTAGGTACTTACTTTCGGATTAAATTCATTATAATTTTTATAAGAATTTCCAAAAAAGTTCTTCCACCCACCACCCCTGTTTGTCCACAATAAAACCAATAGAAAACAGTTTGTCCCCGAGTTCCAAAACTCGTAAGAACAAGCATAATGAAAGGGAGGCCTATTATAAGGACTTAGGTAGTTCCTTCGTAAACAGCTACGCCGGATTCTGAAGCTTCGTATGGGTAAAGTTATGTTGCTATTTGCTATTATGTGGGGGAAAGTGGCTCTTTGACGGTCAAAATAAAAACTTAAGCCTGTCGCAGATCAGGGCTGCACCACCGCTACCGCAGAACACAAAATGTGCATTGAATGCGGCTTTAACTCGTAACATTTAGATGCATTTTCTATTGACGGCATCAAACAGCTCGCGGGCCACTTGTGAAACACGTGCTTGTGTTATGCCATTTCTCACAGTAAATTGTATCTAAAGGTAGCGACTTTAAGCCCATATTTAAATGATCATTTTTGTGCTATGTGAATTAATGTGCTCAGATCTTTAAGCGCGGCTCAATAGACGGGTTAGTGCCTGAGGGCCCCGACCCCCAGGGACCCGATCTTTAGAGACCAATTTCGATCAATTTTATGAGACGTTCTTTTATTATTTTTTACATTGTTTTCAACTTGTACTTTTTTACACCGGAATGGCAGCGGCCGCACCGGTCGACTGCGTCAAGACGCGCGTGGCCATGCAACCTTTTTAAGCGATACTGGTCAGGTGGTGGTGTAATTTAGATAAAGTAAAAAATTATTTAATACCTAAAACATTAAGATTAAATATGAGCAATAAAATGATAATATTTAGTCAAGATAAAAAATAAAATACTTTCATATTGTTTTAAGTTCCTAGAAATAATCTCATGATATTAAAAAGCTAAGCCTGGGAAAAAGCCCCGCCATTCGTATTGTTCAGAAATATTTTATCCGTCGCACCATGCTACACCCGTTCTGTGGTATACTTTTTAATATTTATATTGTTGGCCTTTATTAACAAAGAAAATAACAATCAAATACCTAATTTAAAAAATTTGAACTACTATTCACAATTGAAACCATTTTAGGTAGCTCAACTGATCCATATCTATAAGTTGGAAGCGTCCCCAAGACGCTGGCTGCATCGCCACGCTGTATGGCAATGCTGATGCGCTGCGCCAGATACTCACCAGCTCTTGGGTCACGGTTGTAGATTAAAGTCAATTTAAGAGTTTGGATGTTTTTTTTGTGAAGGTGTACCTAAGTAAAGAATACTTCTCACAAAACATTAAGATTTATGACGAATAAATATAATTTCGACCTATAAAATAAATTGAAAGGAATCAGGACAGACGGCAATTTCCTTACGGAAGTACTATATAGAGGTATAGTGGGTGGAGAATAATATTAGGTTAGCACTCAGGTATTTATTAATTTTTTTAAAGTTATAATTATTAATAACAGAAACAGAAGAATATTTTGTTATATCATACTTTTATTACCAACTAGACGATCGCCTCGCGGTTTCACCCGCGTAATTCCCGTTCCCGTGGGAATTCCGGGATAAAATATAGCCTATGTGTCCTTGAAAAGTAAGCTTCCTAACGGTGAAAGAATTTTTCGATCGGTCCAGCAGTTTCGGAGCCTATTAAATACAAACAAACAAGCAATCAAATCTTTCCTCTTTATAATATTAGTACAGATAGATTGTAACTCTAAAGTAGGTATATTGATAAACCTATTTTCTGGAGCTAATAATCCGATAGTAGCTCTCATAATTATCCAGGAATAAATTCTTATTTTAATTAAACCTACATTATCTTTATAAGATGAGCTTGCACGAACAAGGGTTCCCTTAAATAGGATCACAAAGGAGTGCAAATCTTGTGAGTCAACTAGAACATAAAATTGGCTCTCAGCAGTTTCATATGGGTATAAACCGAGCAAACATTAGCTAAGGCCTGACCCAATAAGATTGTGTGCTCAGAAGGGGCTTGCTGTCGATGTAAAATAACCTTGCTGGAACTGTCTTGTACTTTTTCATGAAGATCACACTTGACACTAATCACATCACATCACACTATAATATGTATATAAATGCGAAAGTTTGCATGGATGGATGAATAGATGTTTGTTACCTCTTCACGCCAAAACCACTGAACGGATCGGGCTGAAATTTTGCATACTGGTAATTCTAATCCTGGAATCAGTTCCCATAGAATAAAAATCACCCACCACCAAGTTTTTATTGAAACAACGCGTGCGAAGCCTCGGGCATAAACTAGTATTCTTATAAGTTCTCTTTTCCAGCCCAGCCCTACTTTGTATGTAAAAATTATGTTTTTTTATTGTTTGTTATCAAAACATGCTGTTTATCTCGGAAAAGCATACTCTAAATTTGACTGTACTACGGAATACCGGAAGTCAAAATACCGGAGAACGGTATACCGAAAGAACACGAAACCGCAGAACGAAATACCAAATTAGGTGTAGTATATACAAAACAAACGCGCCTGGTCAGCCGAATAATGTTGTGCGTTTGTAACTCAAATACTGTTTTGGCTAAGTAAAGATAGGCAGTCGGAAGTATATTGCACGCAGTGACTCTTGACCAGGTTACAGTTTTGCCGACACAGAAACATCATTCAATGAACGGTTCCAGTTTGTCTATAAGTGCATCGACGGTTACAAACTTATACGAAATATTCTCGGTAATCCTCCTCAGATAACGGTTAATATGAATACCGAGGCATGAAGTTGACAAAAGTCTGCTCAACTTTCAGGGTTTGTTCTTTGAGTACAAATGTTTGAGTTCATGCAGTAAGTTGTTTCATTTTACGTGGCATTTGATGGAATTTATGTGGGTATGTGTAATTTGTGTTTATCTTACCTACTTTGTGTAAGTTCAGACGTTGAATGCGACGGCGGATTTACATTGTACCTCTGCAGTAGATGATATCAACCTAGCCAAATTTCGGCCACGGTGGCGGCATGACTGCAGAACACAGTGCACTATAATTACAGTACACAAGTGTGTGCGCAAACACAGGAGCACTCTCTATTCCCGCACTATCATAACCCAATGGGACGGCAGACCGACTACCAGGGATAGTTCAGGCGCAAGACCCACGGCTTGACACGCTTTCCGAGGCACGGGGGTGGAATACCCACTCTTCCTGTAAATCGGATTTTTTATGAGTGGTGGCCTTCTAAGTACTCAATACAGTAATGATGCAAATGCCGTTACATATTGGAGAAGACATCACAAACGAGTCGACATAAACGTCAATTGAATTGACGTTTTGTGTGATAGATGACAGCCTGTCTAAGCCTAAGCGAACATAACTCAGTCATAAAAGCCCCTATCAATAGAACTGCGATCGCCGCTTCTCAATATTTCTATGGTTTCGGGTTGATCTTGGCAGCATTAGAATAGAGCATCGTGGCCGCGAAATTTTTACAATTTTTAATTTTTGCCGCTGTCAGTGTTTAGTTAGTTGGAAGCAGTCCATACGCCGATTAAGCTGCCAACAGTAAAGCCGCTAATGCGTGGCTGTATCGGTAGGTTCGTGACTTTGGTACATACCAAAGTCGTAATCCCACCGATATACTCCATTATTCTTACTTGATCTCAATTCTCCAAACGCACGAACTCTCCAGCATAACTCAAATATGTCCGTAACAAAGACTTGGCAAAAACCGCCGCGTAAATCCATCAGCAACGTTGACACGTCACGTCCGAGGCTCTGCGACAGCCCTTGACAAGATCTACGATTGCTGTGCTTTTGCTCAAGCCAGATTACTTTGCGGCTGGTGATATACAAGCATTCTAGAATACAAATTATGTAGGTAAAGGTACAAACTAACTTAACAAAAAAACTTGATCATTTCAGACGGGTATAACGCATCATACATCAAGGAATGGTTGTTTTGAAAAGAAGAGATTTATAACTAACAAACAACTGTCGCGGTTTATTGGTGATCTATGAATGTCTATCCTTTTTACAGACAAGATATTATGGTAGAGCATATGAATGTAGCTTTTTTTAAGTCACCATGATCGAAGACGGCTAAAACGTCATCTTTAAACATCAGATGGCAAGGGTATTTAACTGTATTGAGCAAAATTCACTCATATGCGTGATGAGGAGCATTAACTAGTTTTCTAAAAGTACGTAGAGCAGATTCTATACTATATCCATCTACCCGACCCCATTCGATAGAGACATCACAAAAACCGTTGAGAGGTGTAAATCCATCAGCGTGTGAGTGCGACGTATCACGTCCTACCCGAGCCAACTTTACGACAACCTTCGTAAAACTTCCGAGGTTGGTGCAAGTGAACTTTTTCACGAATAGAAATCTAATAATGGAGAGGAAAATTTAATTTCTGGTCTACTATTATATTTTTTATGATCATAGTAATAATACTGGACAATACACGCAGAATCACCTAGCCCAAAAGTAAGCACAATTTTATGGGTATTAGATAACTGATACAGACACAGATGCATGTTTTTATAGAAAACACAGAACACCTGATACAAATATCTGCAGATCGTACAAATATTAGTCAAACATCGTACAAAAATAATCTCCTAGTAATAGGCTGTGTTATTTCTGGGCTAGCTAAAGAGATGTTAGGTATTCTGCCTTTCAAAAGTCGTACGTGCCTATCAAAGGTGACGTGAAAAAAGTGTGCGCTAACAAATCCATGTATGTACGTACTATGTATAATGTATTATTATGTATATACCTTCTGCAATCATCACCAATATGCCTGCCAAACGTGGTGATTATGGAAAACTACCCTGTTTGGGACTGTTTGGGATGGCATGTTCATTAGTGAAACTAAGAGAACGAGGTTATCTTCTTCAGGTACTTCTTACCTCAAGGTTATGGAAACTAGTAACTGCGCCTTGCCATCTTCCGAGGACATCTGTGAGGGCGGGTGCGGCGGCGGATTTGTCCGAAGATCTCAAGAGGCGCATATGTGCAGGTCTCGACAGAGCCTATACATTTGCTCCCCTTACAGTCGACACCCTAGGTCCGTGGGGTACCGAGGCTCTTCGGGTTTTTAAAAAACTATCTGAGCGTCTGGTCGAAGCGACGCGTGACCTGAGAGCTGGTAGTGTATCTAGCACAGCGCATCAGCATTGTCATACAGCGTGGCAATGCAGCCAGCGTCTTAGGGACGCTTCCGACTGGTATTGATATAGATCATTTGAGCTACCTGTAGATTGTTTGCAACAGTCTGCAGTTAGCTCAGTTGTTTCAATTGTAAATACTAGTGTAATTACCTTTGTGAATAAAGGGTTCTGCCATTTAAAAAAAAGTAACTTTAATAATATAGGTAGGTAGTTCATAACTTTCAAGTTTACGGTGACCTTCTGATCGAAAATTTTATGGCCCTATAGAGATAACTGAGATTTCAGTCATCTATATAGGAATCATACATAACTCTGAGAATCATGTGAGTACCCAAACCAACCCAAACTTCTCTACACTTGGGCCACCCTCTCTAATGCCCTCAACGAGGCATGTCAAGGGAGCACATGCCAGTATGGATGTATGAGGTTGTATGACCTCCGGAATGCCTGAGTTACGAGCAATCCGGACTAGTCCTGTACCACTATCACGAACAAACAAATGGCGAATAACGAATTTTTACATTACTAAACTCACGTTGTAGGTACCTAGTCTACCAATTAAAGCTACCTATCTTGTCATTTACAACGGGATATTTACCATGATTTGAGTTTTGAGCATTCCAATATTTCGGCACATGTCAGTTATTCCGTGATCATGGCGCATGAAACTGTGCCGAAATATTGGAAAGCTCAAAACTCAAATCATGGTAAATATCCCGTTGTAAATGACTTTAGTGTCAATAACCATGATGGATTTAAAAGATTTACCTATTTTAATCGCTTATAACCAGATAATTACCAAAATTTGTGTAAAAGTTTGTGAAAAGTGAGTGTAAATTATCATGATAATTATAAAAGCTAGCTAATCAGTCCAATCTCCATCGCATCCGCTGAGTTTACATAAAAATAATATTTCGTTATATTGTTTTGATTAAAATATTCACACATTGCATAATATTGGTTCAGGGTGTTCTGGGTGTTTTTCTATGTATAATAAAAAATATCTATCTATGTAGTGTATTTTATTATGTATAACAGTCATCTAGTACTATAACACAAGCTCTGCTTAGGTTGGGGCTAGATAATGCTGTGTGATTGTCCAGCATTTATTTAATTTTATTTTTAAAAACTAAAATATCATCAAATTTTGACATTTTCACATTCACAAAATTGATTATCGAACTAATCTTAACACCATCATTGCGTGTTGTATATTAAAATAGGCTCACAGGTGTTCAAGACGGATTCACAATTTTTTTCACAAGTTGCAGGTATTTTGAGTTGGATAGTTATACATGTATGCAAACTCTTGTGTTTTTTACTAACTCTTTCCTGATAGAGCAACACCCGTTTTCAGTTCAGTGTTTATGTTTTGCTAACAGGTTCCTAATGTTTGAGTAAACATAGAATGGGCACTTCAACGACGTGCTTTTGCGTTAGTTAAATGGAAAGGTGAAATGGCTGTGTGATAAAACCTGCCCTGACCTCCTGGTAAAATGCAGTTTCATGTCTATTAAAAGCCTTTATTTAGTCGGGATAAAGATTACGAGTAGTACTTTTAAATAGTACAGTGTTTTGCATTCCTTATCTTTCTTAGTATTATAATTTGACCTTTTCTAAGTGTAGGTACTTACATTTATTGTATTTATGGAACTTACATTTATTGTTTTTCTAGGTCTAGAATGGATAAAAATTGTACGTACTGCTGAAACGCTCTCAAACTATCTACATCGAGAGAGACAAAGCCTAGCACTAGCCTGTACTAATTTATTTTATTATTTAACATACAGAATTCGATTCTTAGAGTTCTTCAAAGGCAACATTAATAAGGTCGGCAAAATTTCTTATCACTGAGTGATTTATGTTATGTTGTATCGTGTAATAACCGCAGGTAACAACTTCTAGCTTATGGCGATTATTGCATTATCTTGAATTAACAATATGCCAATCAAGTTCCAATGTCCCAGTGCAATGAGACGTCTTCAAGCGTAATTTACTAGCTTAATTAATTACATAACTAGACTGTAATCAGTAATCCATTCTTGTTCAATATAAATAACCTCGACCAGCCAACCAAATAATTGTATTCACTTTCATTTATTTAAAATCGTCATAAATAATTATAACAATTAATTGTATTAAATTGCATGTAACTACAGTGGTTAAATATATTTAGGGGTTTTGAAGAAGTGTTTCAAACGGCATAAGGTTGCTGCATACATAGGCCGCACCGCTCCTGCTCAGCACACGCATGTCTCCTATAAACCTCAAATCATATTAGGCACGCTATCCAATCCACGCGGCGACATCTAGCAGCATGTTCGCTGTCCACGCACGCTCGGTAAAAACGACTATGATCCACGCGGCTACAACGCTCGGGTCACTTCGCTTGAAGCCTGCGGTAAGCAAGGCGTCCAAACTGTCCGAACCGTCCGACGAAAGAGGGGCTAGGTTTGCCGCAAGATACTTACTGCACGCTGGCTGGCTATCTTATGCTGACACTGTAACAAGTACCTACATGTTATCTAAAAAGTACCCATATTGGAACACGCGTTGCTGTGGGGCAGCGAGGTGGGAGTGTGTCTTTAACCTCATGTACTATCAAACGATCCTCACCCAAGGTAGAGATTCAGAGCTATTCAGATAAGTGACCTTCGGAGCACTTACAAACAAAATTCGATGTTTACAGTTTTTTTCAGTATTCTTCATACATTTTCTTTGCTTACAAAATTTTGCAGATTCTAAATCCGCGAAATTTTTAAAGTTTAGCTAGCACACCGCATAAAAAAATTTACTTCTTTACTTGAATCTGGTATCTACCAAAATCTGTAATTTGAAACCAACAGCCTACCCCATCGTTCGCAAAGTGGGCAGTCGTCGTCCCTGATTGGCATCGCAATAGTCTACGCGAGTCATTTAATTCGGAAATCTGATCAATTCCCAGTTAATTTGTTCGAAATGTTTGTACAGTCCCCCTTTTAATGTAGTTACCGACCGTTTCATTGGTTTGTTGCGATATACGGTTTATTTCCTGTTTGTATCGGTATTTTTGTGCACATTTCCTATCCATTTATATTTTTATGTAAACTAACTCTTTTTGTTTTGAAAACTTCACGGCTCAACAGAAGTAATTGGACCAATAAATGGCTTATTCCAATCATGGTATAATAATATAACTTCAGCTCCATCTGCTTTTGAAAATAAACTTTATTTTTGGATAAGGTTTTTCCATGAAATTCTTCAAACTTAGTTTGTATGATTTGAGCAATGCTAATGAACCTTTCAACTTTCAACACCAAATCAACTTTTTCCTTGAAATGAATTTATCCCATTGCAGGAACTTTCTTCAGCCACAGATTCACCGGTGACACGACAATAAAAGTTTGGTAGTCACCGGCAAATGAACGTAGTAACTTCCATTTTTTGTTGCAGTAAAGTGGCAACTGGACAGTGACGTCGGCTTGGGAAGATCTCGGAATGTTAGACCTTGTTTTCTTAGATCATGATTAAATAAATAAATAATCGTTTACTATGGAACAAAACAATGGTGACATGGTTACACAAGAACAAAATTAAAATTTTAAAAAACCCGCCGACGTTATTGGCTGAACAGATTCTCATGAAACATGGCTAAGAACACTCGGGATAAAATTATCTATGACACAAAAAATCTAAACAAAAATCGGTTCATCCGTTTGGGAGCTACGATACCACAGACAGATACACAGACAGACACGTTAAACTTATAACACCCCTCTTTTTGCGTCGGGGTTAAAAATGAAAAACGATGTCATCTGCATAAGTTTAACAAAACTGTGTCGATTTCGTCATCCCCTCCCATAATCCCCAGCGAAGGGGTTTTCTGAACTGTTTGTCTAGTGTGGCAGGGGACTGCCGGCTCAGAGAGCCAGAAAGTTTCAGGAATCTCCTAATTATCTACACCGTAAGTAGAAACAACTTTTCAAAATCAAATGCAAACAGAGAGAATTATGGATAATTATTAGATTGTATCCTGGATAGTGAAAACTATTAAAAATCAAGTGAATGCAAACCCGCAGGTAGTTATTAACAGCAACGTTTTTGAATTACTTTCGTGTAATCAGTCTCTGATTGAGTTTTTAAGTGTTGAATTTGATTGAATTGAATGATTTTTATTATTAGAACCTACTTAATGTGTGATGTTTATCTTAAAGATATATTTTAATATTATTTTATTGTGTTGTATTTGTAGCTACAATTTATATAATTGTTTAGCCTAAGTATACTAATTAATTCTTAGATTAATCAACATGTAACATTATTGTTATAAATAAAGAACTATTGAACTATTAAATAGAGTAGATATCGTCGCCGTAGAGCGAAAAGTCACTAACTCGCTATTTGGGCCAAATCGAGTTAGATGTGCCATCAAAATCCCCGATTTTTTCTGCATTTTTCAGTGTGACAACCGTATCCCTAGCTATCACGGTTTTCATTTTAGGTTGTGCAAAAAATTCACTAACTCTACATTTGGCTTACAGCATTTTAGTCGAAAACCAACTAAGTAGGCTTAGATACTTTTTTCGTACTTGAAAGAATTGCAAAATATAAACCTAAGTCGGGTTGGTTACTTTCTTTTCTAAAATAATAACTTGTTGCTAGGACCCAGTCTAGTCGAGAAATAACTAAATATACTTGATTAGTTATGTGGTAGCAGGTTTGATACACAACTTGAAAGCGAAAACTAACCAAGTCGACTTAGTGTCTTCTAGATCGTTATTTGCGATAATTGTACTTCATAATTTTAAAGCAAGAAATCATTTAACATGTTAAGTTAGTTTTCGCCCCAACATTTTGACCACAAAGTTTGGTTTTGAATGATAGCTAAAGTGTTTTGTTGATTTATTAAAGCCAAACTTTCGTACGTCTGTGTTAGGATAGACAATTAAACGTGCAATTTAGTTACTTTTACGCTCTTGATTTTGCTTGCACCTGTCCAAAACGTCTTCGCTGGTTCATCAACATCGTTAGTCTACTGCTGGACATAGGCCTTCCCTTAATGAGCGCCATAGCACCGTGTCTTCAGTTTGCCGCGTCCGACATCTGACTGCAGTCTTTGGCAGGCCGTCTCCACCTGGGTGTAGGGCGTCCTACACTATGTTTGCCGAGTCCCGGTCTCCTCTCAAGAACACGGTTGTTGGTTTTTGCGAGACATGGCTGGCACGCTACCACTTTAGCATGCTTATTCTAAGAGCTATGTCGATAACTTTCATTCTCTGTCGGATGTATTCGTTACGAGTCCTATCCCTTAGAACAGCTCCGAGCATTACTCTTTTCATTGCTCGTTGAGCGACTTTGAACTGGTGGATCAGCCCTAAGGTGAGTGTCCACGTCTCAGCTCCGTAGGTCATGACGGGTAAGACGCACTGATTGAAAACATTCGTTTTCAAGCATTGCAGTATGGATGAATCTTTTTTTCTTTATTTATTTTAAAGGAGTTTTGTCAACATTACCATGTCACTCCCGTAAAGAATGGATGACTCGTCGAGGACTCAGCGTAGTTCGCTGTGTGGTGCCGGCTTAGAATTTGCACCACCCCAACTCTTCCCGCGGGTGTCGTAAGAGGCGACTAAGGGATATCCACCGGGGGCGGGCAGCAGCGCCCCCGCAGAACAATTCTTCCACCGAACTGCGATCCCCAACCCGCATGCCCAGAATGGGGATTATGGACATAACCCTCCATGTGATAAAAACCAATAAGGCGCTTATCAGGGGGAGGCCTGCGTCCAGTAGTGGACCACTACAGGCTGTTGTTGCCTTCTCAAGTAGTCCAGCAGTTTAAATAATATAAAGGAATGTTTCCTTTCAGTAAAACTTGAATATTTCGGGTAACTGCCCTCCGTCCAGGTAATGTTCGTTTGTACCACACTGAAATGTATTTCAGAGGCCAAGAAAAAAAAAACCCGTTGATATGCGTTCGTCGTCTAAACTGGACCATTCCCCGTTATCTTCATTCATTGTACGAGTACTCTCTACTTTACAGCTACACACAAAGATGTTGCAGAAAAGCTGCTGGTGCCCGATGCCACTATAAGGCCGTATTGTGAAAGCTTACTCAGTCATCGGTCTATGTTTGAGAAGCGATTATGCCATGGAAAAGCGATAATCATGATCAAGAAATACGACAATCATTCACAATGTTAAGACTCACTGGACCAGAATGCTATCATTAATCATTTTAATAGGATTTCAATATTTAAAATCTTAACAATACGTCGAAAACATTAATTTACTTATAACTTGTTGTGAATGCGTTTTTTTTTTATTTTTCAAGGAAGTATGACAACTGCATTTGATTATTTATCATTTTCTTATTGATTACCTGATTCGAGAAATAGAAATTATATAAAATTAAGCAGATAAGAGCGTTAGAAAAATTACTTAAACACTAAATAAACTTATCCAAACACGGGTGAAAATTCAGTTGGTGACTTTTAACAAATCATTGTCTCACAAAGTTAGTACAAGATTTGAGGGCGAAAAGTAACTAAGTCAGTTTTTTTTTCATTTTCCCTGAAAATATCAGTCATTCATTGACTGTAGTGAATTGACCTTAAGAGCTTTTATATTTCCTAACATATGAGACCATAAAATTAGAAATATCCCATACCGAAAAAAAGTTATGATTTTATTTTGTTTTTCAAAACTTTAAACCTTCATAACTCAAAACACCAAATGACCTACTTAGTGACTTTTCGCTCTACGGCGACGATATACAGGGTTACTGTTTATTACAGACCTCACAACCAAACCAGTGTACATTCCTTTTGTTTGGGAGTGTACGACCACCTACAGCTTTACAATGCAGGACATATAAAGTAAGTACACACCAGCAGTGCCAGTATTCTGGGACTCACTAAGCGGTTTTTGATGTTGGGACCCCGCAAAGGCATCGTAAATGCTAGTGTAGCCATGCCGTTAGTCTCACTACAATTAAACACAATGGAATTTAACCTTTGACGCACTGGCTTATGATTCAAAATAACGTTGGATCTAGCAATCTGGATTGCCTCTAAAATTTATCTGCGTTAAAATTTTATGCTTAAAATATGAAAATAAATGAATTAATGCAATGTGACCTTTTAAAGATCTGTACCAACCACCAGGCTTAGGTCTATTAAATCGTTTTATAAAGACTTTCATGGTCATATTATGTGGGTTGTAGAAAAACAACTTCGTAGTAGGTGTACGAGTAACATAAATAAACGAAAAAAAAAGAGTATAAGTACCTAAGTGCAATTTGTAGACATAAATTTTATCTTTTCGAACCGTTCGAGTTCTTTGAAGCGGTTACTGATTTATGTAACCAATTATGTTTCAAATACATGGTGTCTTATTTCTGTTTCCAAATAAATACAAAAATAACCAAATCCAAAATTATCATTAACTTTTTTTTATACGCTCGGTTTATGTTTATCGAGTGGTTCTATGTGGTTATCAGATTCTATTTATTACCTCGAAGCATTCAAACTGCTGAATTGATAAAAGAGATAAGTATCAAAATACTCGTTTCATCAGTAAATCATGTAGACCTTTGCCACATTTTGCGTTAAAATGTGAAAAAGTTAAATAATTCCATATAATCCGATAGACATTTTCATAATAGCAGTTCAAAGTAGTTTTACGGCTAGGACAACAGTTGTGTACCGTGATTTAACACCATGTATTCGAGTTTTTCCGTTTCATGGGGATCGTTACGTCTAATAAATCTTGGCTTAACTTGTTGCGGTAACGCTGAGAATTAGCTTTCCTCGAAACGACACACCGTGAATTTTTTTTGCCCCTTTTTTATTTTGTTTGTTTAACTTAGCGAGAAGTTCGATCACGCACGGTTGGGCTTATAATGTTCTCACATCGTGAAATTGGTTTTTGAACGTTGAAAGAGTAAAGAATGTTAATAATAACAAAATTAGCTCGGTCCTCTGCAACCCTCTTCTTCTTTAAATTTAACTTTTATTTATTGTTTTCCTAAACTTTCGAAATAATTTAAGAATCTCACGACAGCAAAAATTACAGTTACTTAAAATATTGTCAATATAGAAAATTTTCAGCAATCAAAAAGTAGAAATTTGATTATTAGATGCTTTGAAAAATTAGAAAATATAATAGTTTTATCAATCAATAAATCACATCAGTGTCAAATTGTAACTCAGTTCCACTTACTGTGTTGAATAGGACAATTTTTAAACCATTGATCTACGGAGGGGCCGTCTCTCTGTATGTATAGGTACCACTGACTGACCGTACCGTCAAAATTGCATGAATACAAAAGCAGCCAAAACGCAATTATATCCTGGCAAGCCAAATTCGGACTTGCACATGTTCGGAGTTTCTGTTAATTTCCCCCGAGCAGTCTATCCTGCGAGCCATCAATCCACGTCACTACACCCTGTATTACGTGAGCGAATACCCTGTATACTGTCCCGAAATAATGGAAATATACCTTCATTCATGGCGTGAGAATATAATCCTATGGGTGCATGCTTAGAGACGCTAAAGAAATAGGTACTCTATGCTATAAGAAAGAAGGAAGAGAAGCAAGAAACAATTCCCATTTTCCGTATGAAATGTAAACTGCCATAAAATGCGCGTAAACATAAAAACTCAACCTTGACCCGGCCCTGCACACTTTAAGATAACAATTCAATTTCTTGCACGAAAAATTCCAAATAAAAATCCGCAGCCAATTTCAGCTGTTGTCAGAAGGAATATGTAGATGGATTTCGGTAACTGCGGTGTTGCCAACTATGCTGTTTAGCGGCTAGATTTAACTCTTTTGCTAGCGTAGGACATCTAAAATATTTTGTATCATTGAACTAGAGAAAAATCTAATCTGTTTAAGCAGATAAGCCACAATCAACCACCCAAACAATTAGTTAGTTTTCTACCTACTTAGCTTTCTTAAAATCTAAAGTTTTACAAGTTTTTAATAAATAAGTATACATCTGAACAGAAAAGTCAGCAAACTTGTGAGAACTTCCAATAATCTATCAAAAATAACCTAGTCTAAGTAGGCAACACATTCGGTAAGCGATTCTCGATTATATCATGTGGGTTGCCCGTATCTTGCATATGTCTGCCGGAGGAAGATAGATGGCGTAGTCGCGCTTATCTGGCGTCCTACGGTTTGACGTTATCCCTGGCTTCAAAAATCGAAGCTGGCTAAAGCAACAGCCTTTAAAAAACATGGTCTAATTAAGAGCATGCTCTTTTAAAGGCTAGAGCAAGCTGTGTGGTGCCGGCTTAGAATTTGCACCACCTCAACTCTTCCCGCGGGTGTGGCAAGAGGCGGCTAAGAGATATCCACCGGGGGCAGGCAGCAGCGCCCCCTGCAAAACCATTCTACCACCGAACTGCGATCCCCAACCCGCATGTCCAGCGTGGCGACTATGGGCATTACCCCCATGAGATAAAAGTCAACAAGGCGCTTATCAGGGGAGGTCTGCGTCCAGCAGTGGACCAGTACAGGCTGTTGAGGTTGAGGTCTTCTAAAGGTGCAATTTCCGACCTACCTTGTCACGTCACTGCTGAACTGAACATGCCTCACCCAAAAAAAGGGACTTTACCAGTATCACCACACTTGGTGATACCAGTAGAGGTATTTAAGGGGGCTCCTCGGTAATTGCCCTCTGCCCTCATCGTTTTAAGGATTTCTCTAAAACTTATCTAATTTAAGTACTGAAACAAATCACAAAATACGACAAAATATGAATACACGATAAAATATTTCGTTTTACAATATTTTGTATAGTTTTATAAATAAATCAAAATTGGTTCAGTTGTTTGGGAGCTCCGATGTCAGAGATAGAGACACAGATGTACACGATAAAATAATAACACTCAATTTTTCTATCAGGGCGTTAAAACTACAACATAAAATCGAATTTAATTAATAAATTAATAGGAATATAATTCAAGTAGATTAATCAATTCACTCAAACAAAGTACTGACTTGTCGAGTTCTTTAGAACCAATTGACGAATATTTCAGTTTTTAATAAATCTCTTCTAATTAATTCTGTTATAACGAAGGAAGCACAGGGTAGTCGAGTAACAGTAGACGCGGTTGCAAAATAGAGGAAAAAAGTTCTTAGCCTTTCAATTTTAAATTAATAATTAGTGAGGGAAGCTGATCAAAAACCCCAGTTCATTCGACGACAGTATTGAAACTTGATCGAGGTCTCATTTTTGTATGGGATGTACGAAAACCTATGGAAAAATGTGTCGTCACGGTTATGTTTCGATACTGTCATGAAATGGACTCGGGGCTCAGATCATTCATAAAAGCTCATAAATTAGGCGCCAGGTCCTTATAGATACTATGCCAAAATGCACTGACGGTCCAAAGGAACAAACGACAAAATGTGCAACCGTCAAAACTTTCAGTTGGGACTATTGTCAAAACTTGAAAACGCACAAATCTTTTAGCGTCAAAATGTGCAATGAGAAAAATGTATAGGCAACAAAAAGTCAAAACGGGCCATAGACAGAACTTTTCAATGACAAAATGTGCAATAGCAAATATAACAACACCTTCTTGCATTGTAATAATACTCATACATAACAGATAGATAACTTGTCAAAACTATTCCGTCAAACTCAAACAAACAACTCGACCAGACAAATTGCAGGACAAATGAAAAACTTACCTACTTCACTTTGACCGAGTGCTTACAGTAATAATTCCTTTAACTGAGAATTCGAATGAGAAAAATTTAAAAGTTTAGATTTTTTTCCGGCTGATTCCATTTGTTACAAACAAGTTTATGAGAGCCATGAGAATCCACAAAGTTGGTTAATATTTTTTGTTAAGTTTTCTACTTATTTGAATTATTAATCATCTCTACTGTTTTGACTGTGGCTGGCCACGGAGTACTTATGTACCTACAAATTGAATTATTTAGATTGGCCGGTTGAAGATTAGAATTGATTTAATTTCGTCCCGTTTAAAGTCGACTGTATTTAAATTTCCTAAGAATTAAATATTTATTAAGCTGCTGGATAAAAACTTCTTCCGGTCTTGATTAAGGTTGATGAAGTGGATGGATTACCCACTTGTATATCCAACAGAAAATCATCAGAGTTTTTATTATTTTGTTATGAATTAATTTTTATCTACAATTTCGTTGTGGTAGAAAATTTAACTAACCAACATTTTCACTTCAAATATTTTCATGATACTAAAATAATAAAAAGTTAGTGAAGTTAAATATTTTTCCGAACATCGGTAAAATTCTCAGTCGCAGTTATTTGGATATCGCAATCAAAATGGTGATAGCAGCGATTCCAATTAATCCAATTGGCAGGTCTGGCCGACAGTTCCTGTAAAAAGGGCAAAAATTGTGACAGAAACCAGGGACGGACTCGTTGGAAAAACATTGATCATTTTTGGTAAATAATACAGGCCAATGCCGCATCGAGTGTGAGAGATGGGGTCATCTCGAGGAACGAGGTGAAACGGGGGACACCGATGCCCAGAAGAAGAACAGCAGAGGCTCTTAAAAAATACAGGACAGGATGAAACTGAATATTTGACTTTAAATAACCTTATAAATAAAATAAATAATGCTGAACAGCAAATAAATAGCGCTTATACGAGTGTTTTCCATCCTGCTTAATAAAGCATATTCATATTTATTCACATTTTCATTTATATTCAAAATATAAATGAAATTAATAAATTTCATTTATATTTTGAATCATTTAATCTCTTTGTTAACTTATTCAGCAACTTTAAGTAGGTACAAATCATTATGCTATGACGCCTGTATACCATGTATTATTGTCATGTCTTTGTGACAGCACAGAACCATGTGCGGATAAAGTACGCAAAGAACACTCAACAAAATTGGTCAATTTCACTAAACTCACTTTCACACTTCATAGCATAAAACAAAATTTTGATAGGTGAACTGAAACAGTGCTTAAAACTAATTAGCATACAACCTAATGAGAATATCCATACGATTACGAACGATTAAATAGGTACAATAAATCATATTTAGCTAAATATTAATAATTAAGCTTCGATAAATGCATGCTCGGGTATAAATTTTTTGATAAATGGGAAAATTAAATATAAATTTGTCGGTACTTAATTATAGTGTGAAAAGTAGACACAATTTATTTCATCGATAAATTTGAACTTGCTTATTACAAAACATGGGAATTGGTATTCTGTTCGATTCATTATTATTGTCCAGCATTATTTTTATTATTATTTGTAAACGTCCTCTACCAATTCCATCGCCTCTCCTTAACTCTAAGGTACGCTGGAAGAAAACTATTTTTCAAGGTTAAACTCGCCTATGTACATATGTAAGTACATATGCTATTTAATAAGTTCATGCTATGTATTATTATGTACAATAAAGAGTTACAGAATAAGAGGTATCAGATTCATTTATTAAGTACTATTTTCTAACCGTGCCTTTAAACGCGTTGTTCCGGGATTGAAAACTAGTCTTTAGATACATCAACCAAAATCTAATTTTATTATTGGTCCCTAGAAACGTTTTTAGGTTATTTCTATCCCAGGGAAACTAGGAACTAGGCTAAAAAGTAGCCTATGTTGTCCCAGGTAAATCTATAAAAAAACTTCAGCCCGATTCGTTCAGTTGCTTCGGCGTGAAGAAGTGTCAAAGATACATTCATACTTCCACCCATCTGTCCATCCATCAACCCAAACTTTCGCATATACTATAATTATTAGTGTGAAGTAAGTATAACTCAATTTGGGTCATGGAATGGAATCATCTGAAAAATGAAAGGAAATTCTGGTCCAGCTAGACTGCGACGACAGTTTCTTTGAACTTTACATGAAATTGACAGTTTCATGGTGGCTATTTATTAAATTCAGTGACTCCTTTCCTCCAGTGACCTTTGCTCTGCACGTATTCAGAACGCAGCCGAGCGGCGAAACTGATCAGAACAAATCACTTTCTGAATAACATTATGTATATTACGTATTTACTGATCGCCTAACTACATTCACTCCTGATTACAGCCCTGTATAAAGCATCGAAAATAGATTCGGAAAAAGCTTAGTCGCCACAGATAGTGATGTACGGCGACTAGGTCTCGATGCGACCCTCTTATTAATTGGATTTTTCATCGGGAACTATGCGAGAGCTCTAATTTACGAGTGAGGCTATTTCATGAGGGTGTTATTTATTGGCGCTGGGTATTTAATTGAAATGGCTTAATAGAGTGGGTACAGATCAAAGTAGGTGTTTTTGTTTGGTTTATTGCCGTAGGTAGGGTTTAGTTAGCTACATTTATTGAACTCAGTCTCAGTATTTAAAAAAAAATTATGTTATGACAATTTTGATAGGGGCAGATGGTTTTAAAGCCCTCGCACTGCAATCGCACGAAAGGCTGACTAAAAATATTTTTATTGATATTTGTTATGCTACTTATAAGTAGTAATTTTATCAATGTTAAACTATAAACTAGCCAAACTCGATATAGAATGTTTGTAAACAAACCGCCCATGCTTAACCTAAAGTTCACTTTGTTGTCGCATCTTTTTATACGCAATTATCATTACTTGTCGATTTGAGATCCTTCCTTCAAATAATATTGCCTACAATTATATCTGAAAATCAACGCCAAGCAAGTGAGTTTTAGATAATTGTGGTGTTTGTTTACAAACATTCTACATCGAGGTTGGCTAATGTATAGGTACTCATGGTTCCATTATTATAACTGAAAAATTCATAAAATGTCTCAAGGCTTTGGATCATACGGAAATAATGTTGAAAAATGAAATAGGATAAGAAAAAATATGTCCAATTACGTTGGGAATAAGAGCTCTCGATAAAAGAGCAAAACTCGAGCAAAAACGCCTAACGTCGAGCGTTCTCATTATCCTAAATCCTGATATTACTTGACTGAAGCTCGAGCTGAGTTGCCAGCTATAATTGACATTTTGGCTTAAATTCAATCAAACGGATCTTAATATGACGCTTACCTAGATTGCGTAATTTTTCTGCCAGTCACAAACGTAATTAGTAATGGTAATAATCAGTTATTTCAGGCTACGTAATAAAAGATGGTAAAAACTAATTCTAAATCACATATAAATAAATATTTTATAGACTAAAATACACAAAATATAAAACTACATAGATTAGGTAACCTACCAGTAATAATAGAACAGATGTTCCTGTTATACACAGAATTGAAAGACAACAACCTTACAAAAGAGTAACATTTAGATACCTACCTTTTTTTAAGGTAAAGAAATAAAAAGCACTACATAGGTACCTACTTAGTTCGATACCATTACAAGTCTTAAAATTGCTAGATGTAGCAATACTTTGCCCTATCTGGCAACAATTCGGAAGCACCCAATTTGTCGTCTACCCGCTATTTAAGATAGGGATTAAGCAAATTTAATATTGCGAAAGCTATCATTCATGAGTTAGTTCTCCGGAGCTTTTAATTAGTACTTAGTAAAACGTCTCGTTTATTAAAACTGACGGTTTTTAAGGGGCTCTCGGAAAATGTAGAGTCGATCTTAAAACTCTCAGTTTTAACTATCTTTGGCTGTACGTAAAGAAGATTGTTCGTCGTTAGGTTAGTGTTAGGTCGTCTAGTGGTGGGCTTGTCGGTCATGTATAGGAAGAGGGGACGCCAGTCGTGTCATTGTAGGTTTTAAATGTTCCCGTGGTTCGGCGAAAATGGCGAGAGAGGGCAGGTTTTTAGGGGTATTACGTCCTTCTCAGGGCGTCGAGTTCCACATAATTTTGCCCCCCACTCCCCCAGACCAGTTTATTCGTAAACGTATTTCCTCGCCGATAAAAAAAAAAAGTAGATACCTATGCTTTTTAAAGGCTAAGCATAATCATAAAAACAACAAATTTGAACAAAGAAACTACAATTACTGCACACATTTCCAATAGGCCTTATACTTTCCAAAAGAACTTCCTCAAAATAAACAACAAATAGGCTTTTGAAACATGGTTCCGGTAACATTTGCATGTTTATATACCTACCTCGTAAGTAACTGCACTATGCTTAAACAAATAATTCTATTTCACTATACAAAATATCTTAGTTTGACGAACTCATTACGGATGTAAGCGGGTTAACAACTAACCGTATTTCTATTGGAAGAACACCAACGTTTCACTCCTAACGAGGGACATCTTTAGGGTGCGGTTCTAGACGCGCTCGCTCCACATCTCTCCGAGCACTACGACGCACCACTCCAACACAAATAAGGTTCATAGTTAACCCGCTTACATCCCTAATGAATTCTATTTCAGTTGCAATACCAAGACAACAGCAGAGTCTAACCCCCTAGCCATCCGAACAACAGAATAGAAATAAAACTCCCACAACATTAATTCGGTACGCCAGTCGAATAAGACCACTGCATCTAAATATTAATTCCGAGTTCATCAGACCTCAGCACGCGACTTGCATTGGACACAGGGTCATTGGCATCCATATCTAGAACCTTCTATGAATAGTAACAGACACAAGACAAGGTTATTTTCTAGGAGCATTGGGCAGGGCATTTCCTCAGAATTGCAAACGCAATTCTGATGAGATGCATTCCAAAAGAGATAGTTTTAAACCCTCTACCTATTTTTTTTTATAACTGCTGCCGGATTTATCTACGCACAATTAGGTAAGAAGATTCGTTTGCTGCATAACTATTGTGAAGAGAAAATTAATTAATTTTAGACCTATTGTGAAAAATATATAAATATTATTATTATTATAGCTTTACTAGCGCTATAGTAGCTATAATAGTTAGCAATTTAGTAAGATTTTTCACCACCCCAAATTCTTCCCGTGGGTGTCGTAAGAGGCGACTAAAGGATATCCGCCGGAGGCGGGCAGCAGCGCCCCCTGCAGAACAATTCTACCACCAAACTGCGATCCCCACTCGCACGCCCAGCGCGGGATTATGGACAATACCCCCCATGAGATGAAGGCCAATAAGGCGTATTATCAGGGAGGCTTGCGTCCAGCAGTGGACCAATACAGGCTGTTGAGGTTGAGTTAAAGCTTTACACAGCAGAACTCTCTGTCTCTCACCAAACAGTTAGTCATTTCTACGAAAGTGGTTGTCATGTTAATAAATCTTGACGAATGACGGACAAGTATCCTTACTTCTGTACTGTATAAGTAGTTCTGTACTGTTCTGTAGTGTATAAGGCTTAGTAATTATGTCTGTTTGTCCTTTTCACGCCTACGGCTAAAAGGATTTTAATGAAGTTTGGCAGGGAGGTATATGATATCCCAGGGAAGGACATGGGTTACTTTTTACCTGGAAAAGCGGGTGCGGGAAAAACGCGTGCGAGTAACGGACAGAAGCTACTTTACTATAAATTCCAGGTGGTGTTAAAAAAAACTATTTGGCGCATAGTACCTAAGCATTGAAAGAGCTTGTAACTTCGTGCACCACCACGGCTTTTACATCAGTTACTAAATACCTACCTAGCATCGTAGAAATATTCTATATTTAAATCAGCATTTTTATTCCCTTTACAAATCATGGAAGGCAGTAGCCGTCGTTATGAAGTCTTGAAAAAATGTTTAAAAATTATTTAAATCATGTGCTGTTTTTAAGAATGAAAAAAACTTCAACGCCAAAATTACTCATGCAAGTTAAAAAGTAGTACAAAAACACGCTAAATGCCAGCCCAAGATCGTCGTGCCCGCGATAAACCAACCAAACTTGTAAAACGTACCAAGTTTCCAGCGCGTTGCGACTATGAAAAAACTTGTGGCTTTGAGAGAAAGACCAAACTTTTCTGCGGGTTTTTCTTTTCCCACGCTTTGAACTCAAGCTATGCGTATAAAACTTCTGGATGAACGTTAATAACAAGAACAAAATTAGAAATTTTAAAAATGCCCCTGTAGATTTTTATGAAACAGAACACTCGGGATAAAATTATCTATGACACAACAAATATAAACGAAAATCGGTTCATCCGTTTGCGAGCTACGATACTACAGACAGATACAGAGTCTGTCTGTGTTGTGTGACGTTAAACTTAAAACACCCCTCTCTTTTTGCGTCGGGGGTTAAAAAGAACAGCTACCTACAAAGGGTGACTTACCCCCGAATACTCAAACGCAACTCAGATTTAAGCACGTCTCATATCGCGATTTTTTGACAGTTTTCAATGAAAAAATGTCAAAATTTAGTCATTTGAGACGTGCTTAAAGCTGAGTGGCGTTTGAATATTCGGTTGTTATTGTGCCATGTTAACTGACATTAGACAAAGAAATACATTTCATGAGATGTAACGTTTGACAGATACCAAACTTTTTGAGTGTGAGTTATATTGGATGACATCGATCAAAAATGTCCGGCCGGCCCCCCTCATACTTGATCGATGTTGGATGATCATTAACCTACATTTTAAAACGTTAAAAGTAGGTTGGTACGCTTTTTTGTATTGGATATGCGGATTGGTCAGTCGTTGGTCCTGCGCCTGACTTCTCTCCTGTCGTGTCGGTCTGCCGGCCTATCGGAATATGTGAGTAAGGGAAATAGAGAGTGCACCTATGCAGACATCATCATCATCATCATCATCATTGATCAACTACCTACTTACCGCTCAAGACACTAGTTGTGAGCTGCTTTAAGTCCATTACCTTCAACCTCCCAGTAAAATCTAAAAGAAGAACTTTGGATTCTGGTACATGTGTTAGTTGCTTATTATTTGAACATTCGCGTTGGTTTACTTCACGTTTTAACATTTTCTTTTTGAATGACAATGTTTGCCCTAGCAATCTTTTTGCTGTGGTTTAACGGTTTTTTTAATGTTACTGTAAAACGGGAAGGATATGACGGGATTCCTTTAAAAGTGTGTTTGTTGGCTCCTCAGGCTATTTTACATGAAAATATTATTTCACGAAAAGTTGTCGGACGGCTTTTTATGTCGACTGAATATAGAACTTTAGATGCGGCTGGTAAGTACTTCTTTCGACTTTTGAAAGTCTCGGCCAGATGACAGAATTTTCTTTGAACAAAACATTGATGCAGATAATATTGGCAAATGGTAGAAAGGTCGATTTTTGGCACGTCTCATGAAAATGACCCGAACCTAATACAAGAATGAAAATATTAAGTAACAATTCCGCGCAAAAACTTACCTGATAAAATCTAACAAAGTAGTTTGAAGGATAAAAACCACACCAAACTACACAATGGAAAAAATATATCTCAAAGTAAGTCGTCAACTAGTTTCGTCTCTCCACATATCTAATCCCAAGGTAGCCCGAAATATATTTTATTCCCGTGGGATCACTATTTCTATTATAAAATACTTAAAAAACTGTATTTAGATACACGTACACAGTTCTTATCAGTAAAACAATAATTTGAAATTGTAATTTCTAAGAAATCAAATAATATCGCAAAAATTTTCGACTTCGACCGGACTTGAACCCGCGTCCTCCCCTCAGTACGGGAATGTGATAACCAACTACACCACGAAGTCAATTGACGTAGGAGTCGAAAATCTTTGCGACTTTCTACGGACTCAAGCGCCTTAGGCACCTACAGGGGAAACATTGAAGTTTTGTGATAATATTTGATTTCTTAGAAATTAGAAATTATCCAGAGTGCGAGGCTTACGCACTATAATAACAAAAACGTTAAATTTGAAATTGGTTTATAGCTAATGTAAAAAACATAAAATTACACATCTTAGGTATCTAACAATCCTTAAAGCTCCCACTTGCATGATTTCCAAGAAAAGCTTCAGCTCACAAGTTGTAAACTTATTTTACTATCCGTTACTATACTATTCTACAAGCACATTATAATATGACAACGTGTTCCCTCACCGTGCTTAAGTAGCTCTTCAGGCTACGTGCCCCGGAATACCAATATCCTAAGTGCAACCATGTCTCGACATAAGTTTATTTTACCGTCTGTATTGTGTGTATGCGTTTCAAAAATTCAAATAGATCTCAAATCAACCTACCTTTTTCGTGTTTCCTTTGTCGTTCAAGGAGTTCGGTGTCTTTCTTATCTTAAGCTTCTCTTGTTATGTGTATATTGCTTCGTTATTTTATTTGTTAGATAGGAGCGTGGGAGAAGAAATCGCCCTTTTGATAGGAATCTTCTCTGCGCAAAAAAGAATCAAGATACAAAGCATTAGAGCTCCATTTAACTTGACTAAGATAGAACAATCATTGGTATAAATGCCCCATATCTTCTGAAACAGACCTCTCAACACACCAACTGACCCAATCCATTCTAATCCAAATTGACTTCATTGACAAAATGCCCTATTAAGGCAGTTAGGAACTAAGCTAAAGGCCTCGGCTTACTAAAGTGCTTTCTGCTGAAATTGATTGCGGAGATAATCATATACCTACCTAACGTTCTAATCTGGTGTCAATTATTATGAAGACTCGTTTGCTGCCTTTACAAGTGAGCTTTAATCATAAACAAATCTAAGCCACGATCTGCTGAGGGTGTAAGGAAATGATCGTGAATTATCGTCATGATCGTTTCCTTAAAGGTCTAACATGTCATGTACGCAAGTGCCGATAAACAAACAAATGGATGGAAGATGGTACATTTACCAGGGTTATTCCAGTTTCCCCCCTTGACAAATCCCCCTTAAGGGGGAAAACTGGAATTCATTTATTTGGAGATCAGTTTTCCCCTCGATGATTTTTCGCGTTCCAGTTTTCCCCCTTGAAAAAAATTTCTCAAGGGGGAACACTGGACTCCAAAAAAATGAATTCCAGTTTTCCCCCTTGAGAGAAGGAAACCAAAGAGAACAATAAAAACTACAGTACTAAACAGTAAACTCTATTTTTATTTTGTCCTTTGACATTCCTTTATGATGAGATTAACTAGGAAAAATGTTTAATATAATTTAAGAATCTTAAGAGCCTTATCACACTGGCAATTTCCGTGCGATTACAAAGCGAGGCGATTGCGCAGTGAGTTCAACGCAAGTTCACAGCTAGCACGCCGCGACGACGCCACGCGCACGCGGCGAGCTCTTCGCGATTGGCGTCGTCGACGCCAGTGTACAAAACTAAGAGGTAAAAGCTATGAAATCTCAAACTGCCGCTTTATCGTATCACAGCCCTAAGGCGTTAGCAAACTCCTATCCCAGCCTTCTCGAACTATTAACTAGCGACCTTGAATTCATCCCTATGAGGAAAAACTTTACGCATTTATCAGTGACACAAACTTATTATCTATTTACTGGCAGTGCCGTTTGGGACTACAATATTGAGTCCTATTGTTAATATCGAAGTAAGTTGAACGTGATAGTGGCGCTTCATGAAAAATTTAGTAAAATACGCAGTGTGATGCGGATCCGGGTGCAGAGTTCCATTAGGTTCGGAAATATCTTCTTAAACAAAAATTCTGGTTATTTGTTATCTAGTACCCATAACACAAGCTCCATTATCCGTTAACTAGTAGAAAATTACACTAGTATTTACAATTGAAACAAATGAGCTAACTGCAGACTGTTGCAAACAATGTCTACAGGTAGCTCAACTGATCCATATCAATATCAGTCGGAAGCGTCCCCAAGACGCTGGCTGCATTGCCATGCTGTATGGCAATGCTGATGCGCTGTGCCAGATACTCACCAGCTCTCGGGTGACACGTCGCTTTGACCAGACGCACAGATAACTTTTTAAAAACCCGAAGAGCCTCGGTACCTCACGGACCTAGGGTCTCGACTCCAAGGAAAGTAAATGTTAACTAGTACCCATATCACAAGCTGTGCTTAACTGGGGCTGATGCTGAGTGAATTGTCTAGCATTGTTTATTTATTTTCACACGGCATGTCCTGGAACAGAACTAAGCAGATGGGTAAAATAATATGATTGGTATGATACAAAAAGTAAAGTATTTGTTACTTTAAGGTGCATAAAAAAGTATCCGCATTATACAGCTTTTTGTTTCTGTATTTCCTCCATCCCAAAAACTTGAAACTATCCAATGAAGTATCCCCAGTCATGCCGCATCAAAAGTCCCATATCACATGCCTATCCGTTTTGTAAACATGCCCATCTATAATGTTATTGTAATGCCATCTTTTTGTTATAATGCTGCGGATAACAAGAGTTTTCTTCTCTCGTGGGAGTCCGATGTCAGGCCTCATGATGTTTTCCATTAGAGTGTTGACGTGTATCTTTAGTGCGTCTCAGAGCAAAGTCCCGGGTGTTATTTGGCCCATGTTATTAGGTTGAGGCGTTCTTATTTTACTAGCTTGTAACTTTGACATTACTTCCTAAGTGTTATTAGCCCCTAAGTGGTTTTCACGTAGGATTATAATTTAACATAACCTACTATACCATAAAATAAAAACTTCTATATGTACATATACCCACTTCGGTCCTCAAAATATACAGACGTCATAAATCTAAGGTCTTTATAAAGATTGTAAAATAAATTATATAAATGTTTTCGGACAATCTACACAGCATCGCTTAATCCCAAGGTAAGCAGAGTTTGTGTTATCGGGCTAGAAAACTGATAGATATTTTAAAACTATATAAAGAAAAAACACCAGAACACCGGGAAAGAATCATTTATTGATCTCTGAATAAATACCTAAATACATATCGTATAAATATTAGTCCCGAGGCGAGAATCGAACCCGCAACCTCATGAGTCGCAGGCGGACCTCCGACCGTTGCGCCACTCAGGTTATCATATGATCCATGTTCGATGGATTCGCGTCTGGATACCTTGCGTTTTTTAGAAGCCATTACTCACATCTCTTGAACTTGATCCCAAATTTGTAGCTAGGTGCTTATTATCTATCAATCAGTAAGCCTTAGAACTTGCATTACCCCAACTCTTCCCGCGGGTGTCGGAAGAGGCGACTAAGGGATATCCACCGGGGGCAGGCAGCAGCGCCCCCTGCAGTACACCTACCACCGAAACTGTGATCCCCAACCCGCATGCCTAGTGTGGGGATTATGGGCACTACTCCCATGAGATAAAAGCCACTACTCCCATGAGATAAAAGCCAATAAGGCGCTTATCAGGGGGAGGCCTGCGTCCAGCAGTGGACCAACATAAGCAGTTGAGGTTGAGGTTGAATAGGTATAAAGTGGGTAAAAAATAATATGAAGCCCATACTGCATTAAAATCAGCGTTCCACGAGATTTAACTGCAAACGCTATCGCAGTAAGATGTTAATTCGAAATTCCTTTGTGCAAAGTTTTGCTTGTATAAAAAGGGGAATTTATATTTCCCACTTGCACCACAAACCCAGCTCGGGATAACGAACTTGCTAATATATTGCATTATTTTTTCTTTGTAATATAAGACTTGAGTGAACCTTGTTGACAATAAACTAACGCGGGTGGTATGTAAGCGATGGAAAATCTGCGTCTCGATATTTTAGCTTTAGTAATCGTATCTCATAAAGATAATCAATTCCTTTATTCCTTCTATTGATTTTCCCTAAGTGTCAGTAGCACTATTTAAAAAGAAAAACTTCATCTATAAGTATAATATAGATATGATAATAACCTTAACATAATAAAAGGCGGTTTCATCTATTTCCAGTTGTTATTAACTTCAAAATTTATTCACATTTTAAGTCGTAATTTCTATATTCTATTCTAATTTCTATATTATTGTATTGTGCTATTGTCACTAACTTCTTGGAGATGGTAAAATTGCTGCATCTTACATTTACTGTTACTTTAGTTGTTCCTCTGATAACCTACTATTCAGCATGCAGTGTCCACCTATAACTGGTTGTGCAATGAACTATCTCATTAAGTGTGCATTTTATATTATAAGAATTATTGTAACACCCACTGGTAGACCTAATAAATAAATAAAATAAAATAATCAGTGGGTACACAACCCTCAGGACGTGAGTCAAGCTTAAATTCGGTGGTTATATTTTTATGCGCTACTGTAAAAGCTTCAATCTGCACTAGCAGTTTCTATGTATCTAAAACTTTTATTATTGCTAATAAAAGCTCCAGCCATAATACTAAATCTTCATTTATTAGAAAACATGTGTATTATCCTAAAGCTCAGTAAGCACCTCACGTCTATTTGCTATCAGTTTTTATAATGTTTAACCGTTGTCTGCGTTGTAGATAAACATAACGCTCAAAGAGTCTGCGCACTATACCGTATCATATCACCGTCATTACTAGCCTTGTATTTAAATAGCCGCGTCCACACCGGGAGATCCAACGCGCTCCGATCGCGCGCTGCAGGAGCGCGATCCTATTGGAGCGGGCGGTGTGGACGCGACGCGTGCGATCCAAGTGATCCAATTGGAGCGCGCGCTCCTTCCCGGGCGCGATCCGTTTTTGGTCGGTTTTTTGGCCTGCCTCAAAGGTGCCTCGGTTGCGTGGAGCGCGCGGTGTGGACGGTTGTGTTTGTAGATCGCGCGATCCAGCCAAGATGGATGTCTCACAAAGTCGAAAATTAATAATAATTTTCCTTGTACAAGGAATTTACATGTGTATGGGAGCAAACGACTGGTGTTACACCAATACGGGAGTAAGAGACGATGCTTGGCGTCAGACCTTTCGTAAAATGAACAACCAACCAATTGAATCACTCAAAAAAAATGCGACCTCGGGCGGGAGGCTACAGAAGACAAAAATTCAAATCTTTTTTTCAAATATTTAAGCAAAATGAAGGTTGCTGCTGCCACAGCAATTCGACGCCGCCGCTCTACGTGTGGCTCCATCTCGAGCAAGAGTTCGACTGAGTCACGGATCGCCTATGGATCGATTGGAGCGTAGTTCTGGATCTCAATTTCAACAAACTGGATCGGCCTAGTACGATCCACGCTCCGCGCATCACGATCCTTGGATCGTGGATCGCGGGATTGCGGGATCGCGTGGATCGTCCGGTGTGGACCCGGCTAATGACACCGTCCGTCGATCAATTGCCAAGTAGTTTTTCTAAACTTTGTCACTTTTGAAGTTTGTTATGATTTGTTACGCTTAAATAGTAGGTAAGTGCATAAGTACTAGATTAGGTAGCCGGCAAATTCCTTTCTTGAATCTCTTGTGAAATACCTAAGCGTTCAGAAATTTAAGAATTTGATGTAGAGCAATAAATAATCTAGAATAGCCCGTCATAATAAGAAATAGCGAACCTACGTTGATATTTCAGACATATTTTTGCGAAGAAGTCAAGGTTTATTTCGTAAAAACTTATGAATTTTTTATGCTTTTATATGATTATGCTTCTTTCGTTATTTTAGAGAGCACACAGTGCAGAAACATAATATGTTGTAGTTTTACAGTACTCGATAATTTATTGTTTTCAAAGTCGCACAGCTACTTTTTTCACCTCAGCTTGCTATCGAAAAATAATTTAATCCTTTCAAAAGATTTTCTAAAAGGATATAAAATGAACACAAAAGCCTTAACTTTTAACGTCTTCGTTCGGTATATCCGGAAGACGAAGTTTTCGACGCTTCTTTCTCGTACAATGTTAATGTTCTATTATTCTATTCAACTATGAAATAAATTGTGGCTTAAATGTCTCCAGCAGGGTATACGTATACCCAAAGATTAGGGGTTATTCCAGTTTTCCCCCTTGACAAATCCCCCTTAAGGGGGAAAACTGGAATTCATTTTTTTGCGTTCCAGTTTTCCCCCTTGAGAAAAATTTTTCAAGGGGGAAAACTGGAATAATTTTTTTCAAATTCCAGTTTTCCCCCTCGACGATTTTTCGCGTTCCAGTTTTCCCCCTTGAAAAATTTTTCTCAAGGGGGAAAACTGGAACGCGAAAAAAATGAATTCCAGTTTTCCCCCTTGAGAGAAGGAAACCAAAGAGAACAATAAAAACTACAGTACTCAACAGTAAACTCACTTTTTATTTTGTACTTTGACAGCAATGACAGACTTTATAAAAAATGACACTAAATGTCAAAAAGACACCAAAGTCAAAAATGACATCCATTGCACGTAGAGAATGCTATCTACCATTATGCTTGCTCATGTACAACTTTTGTGCATTAAAGGTTATTCTATCTATTCTATTCTATTGATTTGCGCGCCGCACAAGAATTTATCGTGTCGAGTTCTTGGAAAAAGTAGTCACAAGACATCTTAATCACCTCTCACCTCGCGTCTTCGGCTATTTTAAATGCGATAGAAAAAAGAAGTGTTACAAAATATTAGCTGTTCATGCAATCATAAAAAATATGCACGCCTAAAAATTTTTCTATCTTTCATAAGAACCTTCTCCTGACAATAACAAACACAACAAAGAAAGAATTAGCGAAATCGGTCCAGGCGTTGTTGAGTTATGCGCTTACCAACACATTTTGCGATTCATTTTTATATTATAGATATTACTCAACCTCAGACGGACTCTGTGCTGAAGCGGTCTAGAAGACAATACTTGTCCAAGTTGTCTATGGTCTAGAAGAATGACACCCCTACCAGTGCGCTTTGATATGCATTGTTTCCGTTTAAAAACCGGCAAAAGCGAATAAGATACGATTAAACGTGGGCCCCTTGGCAGTCAGCAGCGCAGTTCTAGAATGAATTTTAAACGGGACACCAGAAGCAGACAATTGAAAGCCTGCATTATGCATAGAACCGGGGGCCCCAGGGTACGATTGGCGGCCGTCTCTAAATATTTGTGGCTGTGTAAAACTCTTTGTTTAAGACGCTAAAGTTCTTTGTTTAAAGATGTTTTAATCTCTTTGAAGTTTGAATAAAGTAGTTTGATTTAATGGTGCTCAATATTTATGAGGTTTTTACATTTGCGTTAATTATCTTTGACTGTTATAGTAGTATTTATTTAAATAACCATCATGAGCACATAGATCCCCTACTACTATCCAATGATCCTATCCATCCACGGTTGTCTGGTAGAGATCGCTCTTGAGCGATAAGACCGCCACTTGTCACTTAGTTTTTAAGCTGTTTTGTTGTATTGTTTCTATCTATAAGTGTGCAATAAAGAATTTTCTATCTATCTTCTATCTGTTATTTTTAAAATAAACAAGAATTGGTTAGAGTGAATTTCTACTAGGCAATGATGAAACCCGATCAAAATGTATCGGGTCAAGAAATATCTCATATGTTTAGTGTGTATGTATTAAAATTTTGATAGACAACCTTTTATTATTTTATTTATAAACTAGCTTCTGCCCGCAGCTTCGCGCGCGTTGTTTCTATAAACGTTTAAAGGTGATTTCTATCCCATGGAAACTGATTTATGGGATAAAAAGTAGCCTATGTTTGATTCCAGGATTAGAATTACTTGTATGCAAAATTTCAGCCCGATCCGTTGAGTAGTTTTGGCGTGAAGAGGTAACAAACATCCATCCATCTATACATCCATCCAAACTTTCGCATTTTCTATAACATTAGTGTGATGTGATGTGATAAAGCACATTGGTGCTTCTAGCAATTTCAACATTATCATGTGACACAGTGAGATCTAAATACCATCATGTCGTGTGCAAATGGAGGCAACATTGAGTGAATGTGCGACATTGGAAGATACATTTTGTTCAATCAGAATGCACATGCCAAATGCGTTCACTAACGACATCTATCATTACAACCAACACTTTACAATCTTGGAAAACTGCTTTCTTTTATTTGATATCGATGGCGACCCTGTTAAAATGTAGCTAAGGATTTGCTCCCTTTGAGACCTAGATCCGTGGGGTACCGATGCAAGGCTCCGGGCTTTAAAAAATATCAGAGCGTCTGGTCGAAGCGATGCGTGACCGGAGAGCTGGTGAGTATCTGGCACAGCGCATCAGCATTGCCATACCGCGTGGCAATGCAGCCAGCGTCTTGGGGATGATTCCAACTGGTATTGATATGGATCAGTTGGGCTACCTGTAGATTGTTTGCAACAGTCTGTAGTTAACTCAGTTTTGCTTATTTTTTCTTTGTGAATAAAGGCTTTTAAAAGATAACTCAGTTTTTTCAATTGTAAATAGTAGTGTAATTTTCTTTGTGAATAAGAGCTACTGCCTATTTTCTTTGTGAAAAAAAAAATCATCAAGATCTGGTGAGTATCTGGAGGAGCATTAGCCATTGCCATAAAGCGAAGCAATGCAGCCAGTGGCTTGGAGACGCTTCCGACTGGTATTGTAATGGATCAGTTGAGGTACCACTAGATTGTTTGTCAATACTTGTTCTCATTTGTTTCTTTTATTTCATTGTAATTTTATTTGTTAAATACTATGTGTAACATTAGGAATGGTACAGTTGTTCTATCTCACGAAGTCCGTTTAGCCGTGGTTGTAGTAGTGACTTTGCGCTTAGTTGTCATGTGTCCTCTTCATTTTCGCATCGGGGACAACTGGCCTGTTCTTGAATTTTGATTTGGGGAGGTGTCCAGTAAGCATTTTAGAAAAGGGACAATTCGCATGCAGACCAGTTTTAGGGCGGAAACATGTCATGTCCCCTAACTTATCAAATCAAACAAAACACAACGCTTCTTATGACTCGCCTTTATGTGGGGACGTGCGTTAGGTACTTTAGTCGCTGATGAATCTGATGATAGATGTATGGTGTCTTGTCTTCAGGCGTTACGAGTTTCACTTGAGTTATATAATAATAAAAAAACTGGATAGACGTGCGTTAGAGCGTCGTCAGCTAAGTTCGAAAAGCAACGGGCGACGCAGTGAGTATATACTTCTTTCTACAGAACCTCCTCACCTCACCTCAACAGCCTATATTGGTCCACTGCTGGACGCAGGCCTCCCCTGATAACCGCCTTTTTGACTCCTACTACAGAACCTAACGAGCAAGAAGTAAAGATCTTAGATAATACAGTAGAGAAAGTCGTAGAAGACAGTAAGTAGACCAACTCGTATGTGACCAAGGGGTGCCACAAATCCACTCAAACTAAAATAATCCCTATCCACAACAAACTTTAGATACAGGGTGTTCAGTCGTCAAACTTTATACAGGGTGGAACAACCCCCATCATTTTCACAGTCCCTACAATACAACCTCCCAAAAACTGTACGAAATGCTCAACAGTTAGCCGAACTCAATCTAACTTTAAAATAGTTTCCGTAGACGTAGAACCAGCAGATTAAAAGGTTTACTTTTGTATATTTGCATTCTTTATTTCTGTGCAACGAAAAATAAGTCATTGTAACACAATAACAGTAGGTTTTACTGGGAGCATGTCTACGAAATGTGCTAGGAATATTTGTTCGAATGTCTGTCAAATTCAATGACGGAAAATGGCTACGAAAGAAATTAAGACGCAGCCTAGAAAATACAAACATCAATGTCATTTTCTTAGACGGGTTCTGGGCCCCTACTTACGAAGTTTCTGTTTCGTCTTCGTGCACACGCTTTCCTATGCAAGTGACATAAGAAGGGGCTTTGCAGACAAATGAATCAGAAACTTCGATTTTCGTTTTGCGAGTATACCCCCTGATGATCGCCTGATTAAAATCTTTCAGAGAACATCATTGTCGGTCAGATCGACCTCCGTTAGACATACAACGGCAGTCTTGAGTCTCAACCTCAACCTCAACCTCAACAGCCTGTGTTGATCCACTGCTGGACGCAGGCCTCCCCCTGATAAACGCCTTATTGGCTTTTATCTCATGGGGGGTAATGCCCATAATCCCCACGCTGGGCATGCGGGTTGGGGATCGCAGTTCGGTGGTAGAATGTTCTGCAGGGGGCGCTGGTGCCCGCCCCCGGTGGATATCCCTTAGTCGCCTCTTACGATTACGACACCCGCGGGAAGAGTTGGGATGGTGCAAATTCTAAGCCGGCACCACACAGCTTGAGTCTAAACAACATTAATTAACTAGGTACGCTTCCTATTTACCTCCCCTTTTTTTGTTTCTTTGCATCTTAGGGTCCCGATCTTGAATTAGCATCAATGCAAAGCATCTATTGCAATCCATTTTATCAACCGACGAAAAACGGAGGAGGTTCTCAAGTGGACGCGTATATTTTTATGTATGACCTCGCATAACTTTTTACAGAGGAGTCCGATTTTGATATTTATTTTTTATTGGAAAGGGTAAGCCCCGAAGTTAGGCCCATATAAATTTGAAGTCGATAAATAGTTTTTTGAAAATCGCCAAATTGTTCCACTAAAATGCACAAAGCCTATAGTAAAAGGCACTTAAAAGACGTATCAATTTCCAAATCTTCTTAATTTTATCTAACCCGAGGAATGTAACATTCTGCACAAATCCTGGCGGGTTTAGAGAATGATAAAATCTTAAATTAGAATAAGTTCTAAAGAAATGAATAAATACAAATACAAACCATAAATAACACAAGTCAGCTTCACGAATAGAACACATATTGTATTGACATGAACTACTATTCCATCGCATATACCTCTGGTGACGCATTCCAAGTATTATATATTCAGTGTCTGATCGTTTTAATATTACACTACACTCCACTTTGAATAATGGAAAACGAGTTTCAAATGTAGTAAGATATCACATTTTTCAGTGACATGAAATTCTTGACAATCTTACTTACTAACTTGCTTTCTGTACTTTAAAGTAAATGTATAACGTATTGTAAAAGATTTTCTAGTAATATTCCTTTGGTTATGTAACCCCTTTGTACTATTATGAAAAAATAATTTAAAATTCTATTGCGAGTAAAAAATTGAGTACTTCTATAATAGAAGTACTCAATTTTTTATTTATACCCGAGATCATGAAAATGGGAGAGCATTTTCATCATCATGAAGTTGCCTTTCTCTACATATTGACGAATTAGCTTCTGCCCGCGGCTTTGCAAGCGTTTTTAAAATAAAAAGTAGCCTTTATCTTAATCCAGGTCCAGATCTTAAAGTGTGCGAAATTTCAGACCGCTCCCTTTAGTTGTTGGCATTGGCGTTGTCGTTATCTTCGGCCAAACATCTCCACAACGACACAAACTTTCGCCTTTATAATATTAGTAGGATATCTTCAATCTGAACGTCCAGTACTGGGTACAGTCCTACAAGTCTACTAGCCACTTCGCTGGTCAGCAAGAAAGGGCAATTTTATTAAAAGATCCTTACTCTACCGTACGGCGGGTAAACTAGTAAATCAAAAGAATCGGCCAACTAAACCAACTCTAATCGCCACTATAGCACTTCCCTAAAACACCGCCAATAGCCAATGAACACGAAATTCCCAACATCATAAAATTGCCTTAGGGACTCCACAAGCGTTAAGCCACTCAACCAAAGCGTCACCCCATTCCTACCCTTATGTACATACAAATAAGAGTTATTGGCGCTAAAACTAAGCCATGTAAATTTTGCCTACTCTATATACTCTTGAATAGCAATTTTTGTGGTAATATCAATCGTGTAGCGTGTAGCATAAGTGGGGATCGACCCTTTTCATATCTCTATTGATATCTGTCAAATACGGATACCTAGTGAAGGATAATATTGCAAATATGATATGCCGGGGCCTGTAGGTATCGTATAACTTCAGTTACTGAAGATCTAATATGTCACCGCTGCGCCGGATCAACGCCTGTTTGTTTCTAGAATGACTAGCCGGTCGCTTAAAAACGAAAGTGTTTTTGGAGGAACATAAATGTTCCCGTCCAAACAGTGAGCAATGTCAAAGAGAACATACACGGTACTAACAAAACACAAAAATTTAATATGTGTGTGTTTGATTTGGCTTATCTTTGAACCGGCTAAGTTACTTTTTCGGGACTATTAGATATCTGTAGCTAAAGCGACTTTTAAAAAATTAAATTAAAACACAAAATTAACACCTACCCATAATTGGGAATTCTGCGTCACTGAGTTCCTCGAAGACTGGAGGTTGAATAAATAGATAGATAGATAGATTATTTCTTTATTGCACCATCAATACAGAAAACAATTAAATAAGAACATTTGGTATGCTCATATTCCATTCATAATTTCTTAATCCCCGTTTCCCAGAATGTTTCAGAGACTTGGGATCTCAAATCCCAGAGCGCTTATCCAAGAAAGTTAGCAATCTTATAAGTATTATACTAACTAAATTTAGCCTTGTACGTCGCCAGAGTTTTTCCTCTTGTATTTTATACGACGTAAAAGCTACAGTTAAGTTATCGCTCACACTAGCAACTTTGCAAGTTTACAATTTAACAAACTTTGTTGCTTTGTTAACGGATTGGAATTAACGTCGACAATTTTTTATACAAAAAGTTTTAATGCTGATTTTATACGCGAGTAAAAACTCTATTGACAATTTCATTGTAGAATACAGTGTTTACTTTGTAGTGTTAGTACTTTTAGCCTTTTTAGCGTGATTGCTTCTTCACTTGTCTAATTCGTATTGGATCATTCTTGGAAGGTCCAATGGCTATTCCAGAATTAATCTATCTACTCAGGATTAATCATCTTATTGGAACCAATTTCTTTGGCAAGTTTGCGGCGCACGCTAGGGACCACCGTTCATGCACTAATGTATAAAGTAATAAAAACAAAATTCCCGGATAGGTACGTCTTCTCAGAATAGAAGGCGTTCTCGAATGGTCTAATTTTATATTAAAACCAGTCAAGACTACTCTGAGAAAAAAAACCCATTAGGTCTGATTGTGGGAGGAGAACCGAATTTCGATGGTTTTCAATAAGCTTAAGTTAGAATGAAAACTGACAAAAAAAACTACTGCAGGGTTATTTTAATTTGTCGGAAAGGCCGTCGGATTCGATATCGGAAACGTTTTACTTCGTAAAAAGTTTACGATATTGAATCCGACGCCCTTTCCGACGAATCAAAATACCCCTGCTGGCCGTGCTTTCGTGCGAGTGTATTAATGATTCTACTATTACAGTTTTCCCCCTTGAAAAAAATTTCTCAAGGGGGGAAAACTGGACTCCAAAAAAATGAATTCCAGTTTTCCCCATTAAGGGGGATTTGTCAATGGGAAAACTGGAATAACCCCTATTTTCGGCGCTCAATGGTTCATTTTCTTTTTTTTTCGTATTCAGATTCCATCGGGAGATCAGTAATATTTGATAAGACAAATCTGTACTCTCTGTTCGTGGCTCTGTGAGCCCTGAAGATAGACCTCTCATTGTGTCCTCCGATAGACCTCTCAATGTGCAAATCCCATACAAATATGTATTAAGTAATAAGTTATTAAGACGGTACGACGACGTCTCGATACTACCGTCAAACTGAACTCAGGGCCCAGGTCTTCCAACGAGAGTTGGCACGATACTGACAGGAAAGGTTTAATATAAAACGATAGCAACATTGTCGCTCGGTGCGATCGGAGGCTGCGAAGAAAGTAGACGCTTAGCCTGAGAGGTAACTTCGTTACGCAAGTTCAGTCGGAGGATGCGTAAACAGCGAGATGTTTGCAATTTTTTGATGAAGCTTTATGAGATTCCCAACGACATGTACCTATTTAAAAATAAAATAACCAAAAAATGTCATGAGAGTGAAATTTACTCTACTCGGCATCGATACTGGGCGTTTCGATGCCTCAAGTAAATGTAACATTCGAAATTATATGATTTGGTTATACCAGTAGGTACCCTTATATTTTGAATTGCGTACGAAATGTCCACTGATTATATATTTCAAAATTAAGTTACTTGAAGCATTGAAACAGAGAACAACTTCCTACTCGGAAGAGGAAATTCGAAGTTTCGTTTTCGTTGTCGTGCAAAACCAATTCTTATATCACTTGCATAAAATCATCAGAAACTTCTATTTCGTTTTTAAGAGTACGGGGCCTGGACTTTAGAAGCGTAATACCTACCTACGTACCTACCAATCATATGAAACGGTCTTTGGAGAGGTATTCGATGTCTAGCAGGACGTCTTTCGGCTCGCAGTTTCAACTTGTCTGTCCTGTCTGTGTACTAATCGGGGGGAGGAAACGTGACGGAAGAATGGGGTCGGGAAGTGTGTGAAGTGTAGGGCTCGCCGGCCATGTAGAGGAGGAAGAGAGGACGCCAGTCGGGCCGCGGAAGGTGGTAAATGGTCCCGTGGTTCGGCGAAAATGGCGAGAGAGGGACACCGGAGAGATTTCAGTGGGTATTACGCCCTTTTCAGGGCGTCGAGTCTCACATAATTCTGGTCCCTTTAGACCTGTTTATTCATAAACGAATTTTCTCGCCGAATAAAAAAAAGGACGTTACGTCTTTCTGACAACATTATGATCCAAAATTACCAAGCAAGCAAGAATTTAAGGATACACCGTTATTGCGTCAAAATAGTAAGTGGCACGCAAAAAATCTCAGTAAAATTATAATTTCTTTTTCTAGGTACCTACTCGAACCTAATATTAAAAAAGCTTAAAGGTCTCTGTATACGTAACCTGTACCGGACGGAACGGGACAATTTTTAAATACAAACAGCAGCCATGAAGCTAAGAATCCTAAACGAGGTTACGCAATACTTCACAAGGGGACAGCTTCTTCCTTTATCAAGCTCAAGCCCAATCAAGTATGGAGTATTGCTGCCACGTATGGAATGGCTCGGCCAAGTATCAGCTTGCAGCCTTGGACTCGATTGAACGAAGAGCCTTTTAACTTATTGACTTACGAGTACACACAAAAGTACAGTTGTAAAGTATATGTGACGGAAGCGTGGACGACAAGGCGCTTATTCTTTTGTATATAAAATTATCCCGTTCCGTGGCAAAATTCTACATGACTTGGTACTCTGTAAATAAGTTTTACTAAGTCAACCTAAATGTTTTGTGAGCAATAAATAAATTAGAACTTTTCTCGTTTATGTCACGACCTCGTCAAATTGGTACTACCAGCCCACAGCTTGGAATCAGCTAAATGCCCATTTGCCCAGTTGGTCGTTCGCAAAAAGCAGAAAAAGTTCAGTCGCCATTTTTAATTCAATCCTTTTGAACAAGCCTCTGTTGCATTTTTCGCCTGCGCCGTTTTGTTGTTTAAAAGTGCAAACGTCTATGAAACGAAATGGGACAAAAAGCTTCTTAATTTCCTATCCTTTTAATTCACAGATGGTGTGGAGATAACTGGGCCGTTTATTTAAATGCCAGTTAAAATGGTAAAAAACGAGAACCAGTAAAAAGTTTTTAATTAATGCCCTGAACTTTTGTTGGTATAGAAACTTAGTCGCAGTAGCGTTCTGGATTCTGAGAAATTGTTTTACATGTGCAACTGCATGATGAGCTCGAATAAGAAAAGAAAAAAACACACAAGTGCTTTATTTAAGAGGGTTAGTACAGTCTTCCCCCTTGACAAATCTCCCTTATGGGGAACACTGTAATTAATTTTTTTGAAGTACAGATTCTCCCTTGAGAATTTTTTTTCAAGGGGAATTAGAGCACAAAAAAGTAGGCGACTGTCAACGTCATGTAATATTTGGGAATACCAAGTAAAAGGTTTTAAGAGGTATTCATTTTATTATACCTACTAAATACACTAACTTTGTACCTGTATCAGTGTCCATATAATAATACTAACGCCACACGGGATCATAATGGGAAAGAACCATCTCAATCTAACACAAGCATGGTCAGGCTTTTACTTTTACAAAGTTCCATTCCATTCTATTGCAGAGAATGAAGGCGGACAGATGGTGTCAAGTAGTGACAAACTGGCTCCCTCGGGATAAAAAGCGTCGCAGAGGGAGACCTATGAAACGATGGTGCGACGACATCGAAAGGGTAGCCGGCAAGCTCTGGCCAAGAACCGCACGAGACAGATGCGCATGGGCTCGTTTGGAGGAGGCTTTACCGCCCTGGGCGGTCCTTATACTTTTAGAAAAAGTGTGTTATTAGTACGTACTATATTCACATTAATAAACATATTTTAATAACTAGAATCTTAAAACAAAAATGTAAAGTAGGTTTAAGGAAAAAAAAGCTTTTATTTTATTTTATTCCATTCTATTTAGAAAACACGCGGATTATACCAGAAAAGTGCCTAACGTAAATTAATTATATTGATAAGGTTCTGTCCCGGGCTGACCTTTGCATGTGCCGCCAAAATTGGGCAAATAATTTGGTACCTACGCTATTTGTTTCTGTCTCTACAAAGTCCGCGGTAATGAGGTTTCGGTAACATGATCAAACGGCTGACACTATTCGGTTAAGATTTTTACACTTACTTAACTTCCTCTGCTCAGATTTTTTTCATTCGATACAATAAAATGATCCTTACAAAGGACTGAGTCGATTGGCATCAAATAAAATTTACCAACTTGATTCATTTTAAGGCGCTACTCACGCTTGACCAAAAAAAATTTTATGCCAAAATATTTTTCTCCAAAATGGAGCTGATGTTTCAAAAGAAACTGCACCTGTATCTCCTCTGGGTATGGGTGCCCCCGTACTGTCCCAGTTAAAAAAAACACACTGTAAGTATGTATATATAATTTTTATTGGTGTTAAAATGAATTATGTTATTTAATTTTGCTGTTCTATTTCCTAATGAAATAGATAATAATTATTTTAAGCATAAAAATTTGGGTAATTATTAAGTCTGTAAATTGGGGTACTTAATTACAAATGACTTTGTGAATTTTAACTTAGGACTCACATAATAATTAATTTTAAAATGGAATGTAAGTAACATAAGACAATACGAGAGAAATAGAATCTAGGTCACCACTTCTGACCGCCACTGTACCCAATAATATATAAAAAGGTTGGTAAGTGTATCGTCTAGTCATAAACAAGACCCGTCAAGTGCGAGTGTAACTCGCGCGCCGAGGGTTTCGAACGTTTGTGAACAAGTAGGTATGTACTAAAGGTACCGGTTAGAAACTCCGAAATTTAATGAAGACCTAACACTAGTAGGTACCAACCTACATTTCAGATGGATCTCTCTCCATGCTTCGGTGATAGGGTGTAGCGGTAATTTTTTCGACTTTTTTCAAAATTTTTCAAAAAGTATGAAACCTACAGAAATTTTAAAAACTGTTTTGAAATGTACAAACCGATACCTTTCATATGACACCCCATTTAGTGGGGTGACCCCCCCTTTTGAAAATTATCCCCCCTCTTTTTGACCATTTTTCAAAAAGTGTTCATTTTATAGACTTCTCTATATTTTTCCTGTAAAATATAGATCTATATCTACAAACGCTTCACACATTTTGAATGGATCGCTCTGCAAACTTCGGAGATAGGGGGGGGGGAACGGGTAAAATTTCGACTTTTTTCAAAATATTTCAAAAAGTATGAAACCTACAGAAATTTTAAAAACTGCTTTGAAATGTACAAACCGATACCTTTCATATGATACCCCATTTAGTGGGGTAGCCCCCCCTTTTGAAAATTATCCCCCCTCTTTTTGACCATTTTTCAAAAACTGTTCATTTTACAGACTTCTCTATATTTTTCCTGTAAAATATAGATCTATGTCTACAAGCGATTGATACATTTTGAATGGATCACTCTGCAAACTTCGGAGATAGGGGGGGGGGAAAGGGTAAAATTTCGACTTTTTTCAAAATTTTTCAAAAAGTATGAAACCTACAGAAATTTCAAAAACTGTTTTGAAATGCACATACCAATACCTTTCATATGACACCCCACTTGGTGGGGTAGCCTCCCCTTTTGAAAATTATTCCCCCCTTTTTTGACCATTTTTCAAAAAGTGTTCGTTTTTCAGACTTCTCTATATTTTTCCTGTAAAATATAGATCTATATCTACAAACGCTCCATACATTTTGAATGGATCGCTCTGCAAACTTCGGAGATAGGGGGGGGGGAACGGGTAAAATTTCGACTTTTTTCAAAATATTTCAAAAAGTATGAAACCTACAGAAATTTTAAAAACTGTTTTGAAATGTACAAACCGATACCTTTCACATGATACCCCACTTAGTGGAGTAGCCCCCCCTTTTGAAAATTATCCCCCCTCTTTTTGACCATTTTTCAAAAACTGTTCATTTTACAGACATCTCTATATTTTTCCTGTAAAATATAGATCTATATCTACAAACGATTTATACATTTTGAACGGATCGCTCTGCAAACTTCGGAGATAGAGGGGGGGGAGCGGGTAAAATTTCGACTTTTTTCAAAATATTTCAAAAAGTATGAAACCTACAGAAATTTCAAAAACTGTTTTGAAATGTACAAACCAATACCTTTCATATGATACCCCACTCAGTGGGGTAACCCCCCTTTTTGAAAATTATCCCCCCTCTTTTTGACCATTTTTAGAAAAGGGTTCAGTTTACAGACTTCTCTATATTTTTCCTGTAAAATATAGATCTATATCTACAAACGCTCAATACATTTTGAATGGATCGCTCTGCAAACTTCGGAGATAGGGGGGGGGGAATGGGTATTTTTTCGACTATTTTCAAAATATTTCAAAAAGTATGAAACCTACTGAAATTTCAAAAACTATTTTGAAATATACAAACAAATACCTTTCATTTGATACCCCACTTGACTCTGTAGGTCTCTTCTAAAATTTTGACATTTCAATTTGTATGGAAAATGTTCATTTTCATTTTTCATTTATTTTCATTTTTTTTTCTTAAAATCTGTACAGGCACACGAAATGTATTATTATTTTAAATTTCAAGTTGATAGCTGCTGTAGTTGCTGAGTTATTAAGGAGGGAAAAAAGGACAGACAAAGCGAGACCATAAGGGTTTCGAAACCGATCTTCGAAACCCTAAAAAGACGTCATTGCTTAGGTACATTCACATTATCTAAATTCTTCATTTACCTCCAGCAATTCCCTTTCCCCCTCAATCATTTTCAATCCAAGCCTAAACTTTTTTAATACCTTCAAGCTCCGATAATAACTCGGACAAGTCCCAAATACCTCCGAAGTTCGTATTAACCAACTTCTCGACAGTTTCATGTCCGAGCCTGTCTTCAGGCTAATCTTAAATTACCAACATTCTGTGTAGAACAATTCCAATTACATTCCTTCGAAGCAAACCGTCCAAACCGAAATAGGTCCGAATTGCGGAGGCTGTACGGTACGAGTACGTACCCAAACACAAACTCATGGCATCTTTAAGGCGGGCATACACTTTCAAGCTGTCAGGGGGCTTGACAGGTGGAATGACGGTCCATGCTAGGCTTTTTCAAAGCAGATTAGTAAGTAAAGTATTGTAAGTACCTACATAAGTAAAGTTTTTTATTATTACAATACAATGATGACGACCTCTGTGGCGCGGTGGGCGAAATTCCGCCTGCGACGCAGGAGGTTGCGGGTTCGATTCCCGCCTCGGGACAAATATTTGTACGATCTGCAGATATATGTTCAGGGGGTTCTGGTCGTTTTCTATGTAAAATAAAAAATATCTATCTATGTACTCGTATATTATTATTATGTATATCAGTTATCTTGCACCCATAACACAAGCTCTGCTTACCTTGGGGCTAGATAATGCTGCGTGATTTGTCCAGCATTATTTATTTATTTATTATTTATTAATGATAATATCCTAAAGTAACATTTGTCAAACTTATAGATAGGTTAGTTTCTATAAATAGGTAACAAAATAGCATTGATATGAGTAAAATTCTGTAGATACGGTACGTTCTCCCAGCGCTATCTCAACAAATGGCCTGTGTTATGTTACAACCTTAGAACTAAACGCAATGACACGCTATTTCCAATCTATTGCAAAATACCCAATGAACAACAATGATGGACCAGGGGTAGTTATGTAAAAACAAAAAATACGTGATTCATTATTTACTTGTAGTTTATTTATACCGAGTTTTGAGTGAATCGAACCAAGGAAAAATAATTTCAAATAGAAACTTGACCACCCTTTTTAACCCCCTCGGAGATTATTTTTTGTAAATTAGCTTATGTGTCATTCTGAAGTTCAAACAATATTCAAGCCAAATTTCATCTAAATCGGTTAAGCAGTTATGGAGATACGTGGTAACAAACATGCACGCAAACTTTATATCTATATTAGTAGGATAGATAACATTTATTTTACTTACATAATAGAAAACAGTCACACCATGGAAGGAATCGAACCTGAAATCTTCTGCATCTCAATCAGATCTTCGCCCAAACGCCGCGATGCTGCTTACCTAGATCCACCTTCATATAATTATTTCTTTATTGCGCTAATAAAACAAATACATGTAAAACTTAAAACTATACAGGTTTTGGCAACCTATAATAAAAATAAAAAAGTCAAGTAAAGACTTATAGCTTCAACTGTACTATAGTAATTATAAATTTGCCCATACAAAAAACTTGGGCCGAATTTGGAGCTAAAAACTAGGACGAAATAAGATAAGTATCTTGAAATAAAATATAATATGGGCCGAGTACGGCATACAATGTGGGACGAAAGCAGATTTTTTTATGTCGGCCGAACTTCTACGGAACGAATATGGGATAAATCGTATTAGTGCTTAAGTGCACTCAAACACAGTTAGTAGGTACTATGATCTGCTACCCCATCAGGGACATTAAGTTAATTATGATATGAAACATACATAATACATATTATCATACCCATTAATTAGCTACATACCTAGATACCAAACTGATATTGTAATGTAGGTATTGATTCCACTCTACTTCCTCCTAAGTTAATTACAATAGTAGCAATGCCTTTCAAATATCATCATTATCATCATCAGCCTTCGATCGCCTCCGCCTAGCGATGGGGAGTCGGCGCGGCGTATACCTTGATCGATGTATTATTAAAATCCGTCTATAACTAAGTATTTGTTTTACACAGTCATTAACTATAATATATGTACTTATTTGTTTTACACCTACTCATATAGATATACAAAAATGAAACCCGTTTTCCTTGCTCACGGCATCACGCGTGAACGGCTGGACCGATTTCGCTAATTCTTTCTTTGTTGTATTTGTTATTGTCAGGAGAAGGTTCTTATGAATAAAAAATTAAGAAAGTTGGAAACATAAATTTCCACGGGGGCGAAGCCGCGGGGCGCAGCTAGTTATTAATATATTATTGATATTGTAATGTAGGTATAGGTAGACCATACAACTGGCGGATCGCTGTAGAACCATGTCGCAGTAACAAACGCCAAATGTGACATTTGTTTTCGTATTATGACAAGGTTCTACAGAGATACGCCAGTTGTGTGGCCTACCAATATCGATTCCACTCTACTTGCTCCTAAGTTAATTACTATAGTAACAATGCACTAACATCATTATCATCATCAGCCTTCGATCAGGTATCATCCGCCTAGCGATGATATATAGATATTTTTTTATACATAGAAACGACCAGAACACCCGGAACAAATATTTGTAGATCGTACAAACATTTGTCCCAAGGCGGGAATCAACCTCCTGCGCCGCAGGCGGACCTTCGCCCTCCGCGGCACCAGGGTCTTCATTTACAACAAACATGTTACTTTCATAAGAAACTTAAGCTAAGTATTTATATTGTTATTTTTGCATTAATATTATGCTTTCTAAGTTTAGTCTTAGTAGTGTTACATCCTCGGATGTAAATCTTTGCAATTTAGTTTTATGCACGCCAAACTTTCCAGCACTTTTAATGTCTTCAGGAAGCTTGTTCTATAACTTTTACTTTCGAAGGGGGGCCCAGCCCAGTTCTATAAGTGGGCTGGGCTCCCCTTCGAAAGTAATCGTCTTTTTAGCCTGTTGAGTTCTAATCGTAGACAAAACAAGATGATCACCTCTTATTCTCTTCTTATTCTCGTATTTACTCTGTAGTTGGCTCTTTTTGATGAAAGTGATATTTGTATGAAGTTTAGTATTCTACGTATAACTAAACAGGTTTTAATTATATGATTTGGAATGTATTAAGTTGTGTTTGGATAAATAAATAAAAATAAACAAATAAATGTCATCAGCATTATTACCAGCCGACATTTGTTTATTGCTGGACATAGGTATCCCCTAATGAGCGCCATAGCGACCCTGTCTTCAGCCCGACGCAACCAGCAACTGCTTGTCTTTCGTAGCTCGTTATCCCACCTGGCCGGAGGGCGTCCTTAATGTAGAGTTTTATCACACTAATAGGTAATATAAATGCAAAAGTTTGGTTAAATGGATGTTTGAGGACAAACATCCACAGATCCAAACTTTTGGGTTGGTTCCGCCCAGACAACCAAACTTGACAACTGGTTGTCTACGCGGAAGAAATTTTCCGCGGGGACAACCAATGCAAAATTCCGCCCATGTAACATGGGCGGAATTTTGCATATCTCGCCCAAACTACAGAACGGATCAGGCTGAAATTTTGCAAAAAGGTAATTCTAATGCTGGAATCAAACATAGGCTAATGCCTGGCCATGGAATCAAACATAGGATAATTCTATTGCTGGAATTAAACATTATTTCCCATAAATTAGTTCCCATGGAAAAGAATATAAAACGTTTCCATAGAAACAACGCGTGAGAAACCGCGGTCAGAAACTAGTAATAAATAATACCTAAATTTCGTAAGTCCTTGCTATTTCTTTATCTTTTTGTCTTTTTATTGATTAAATCGATTTATGCCATATTCGTCCCTAGTTTTCGGCCCACGCCATTAAAAAGTCTTTCCTCGTCCCGCAAGAAAATATTTGTCCATATTCGTCCCGCATACCAAAATTATTGTAAGTACAGTTAGCGTCAAAAATATAATTTATCACCGCGACCAAAACTGTGGACGTCAATCATTATATGCCGAGGACTAAGAAGGTTGTCATCTACTACGAAACACTTATTACCACCACCCAATAGTGATAGTCATTACTAGTATTACTATTAACTTTACGTAATTATCAAATTCAAAGCTCAGTTGCTACCTAAATCTGCAAAGATTTATGTAATAATTAAAAGAAACAAAAACGCAGCGAAAAATATTTATTTTAGTATATACAGGGTCTGTCAAGAACACTTTCAAAAACAAGGGTATGTATTTAAAAAATACATTTGTCCGAAAAAAAAATTGTAACCGGAGATATTTTATTTTATTAAGATTTTTATTTGTTTTGCTAGCCAACAATGTCCACGTAAGTTTGCGAATGCCAAGTAACGTAGGTTATAAGTTGGTAATAGGTACCTAGGCACCTAATTTTGCCGCAGCCTCGGCCGAACCAGAAATGGCATAACTCCCACCTCGTTCATAGCACAGCTGAGCAAGCCTGATTGTGGACCGATGAACACGATCCAGGAATGTAGGATCCTCGGCGCTTCTCGCATAAAGCACACACCAAAAACTATCTGAAAACTTAAATTAAACTGCCTAATAATTAGAAAAACTTAAAGAAAAATACAAAAGAAAATCACGAAAAGTGTACGAAATGCAATTTTATTGAACCTCACAAGTATTCAGAACGAATAACAAACAGAACATGTTCTGAAAACACATAAGTCAAAACATTGGTTATATAAGTTATATTAGGTAAATAGGTATCCCCTTATAAAAGCCGAAAAGTCCTTTGAAACGCCGACAAACATCGCTCTGTCATATCTCTTATGAGTTGCTGTATCTTATATGATTTTTTTTTTTATTTTTTATATATAAAGATATTATTATATATAAAGTATAGTGTAGTATAGTGTAAGTAGTTATAGTGTTCTACTATGGGTATGTACCTAGAAAAAAAAATAAAAAGGACGTTGATGGGTCAACATATTTTTTGCCGTTTATTTCGCTAAATATTTTAAAAATCATGGTCTTTATCTTAATATTATGTAATGGATTTCCGAAAGTAACGCCTGAATCTATTATTATTATTATTTTGATATTTAAACTGCTTTTAAAGATTTTAGAATAATCGCGTATCTGAACCAGGAATTGAACCCGCTAAATTGTAAAAAAACCCGTAATTTTACGATACCGATCTAAAGGCTCAATCATAAGAATTATTTTTTCCAGATAACAGCATCTTAAATATAAGGAAGTTGAAATTTTACATTTATAATTTCAGGGTAAATTAAAGTTACTGAGCCTTTCCTTTTACTTTGCCGTGCTTCTAAACACTGATTTTATCATTTTTTGTTCTACAATATTTAAGATACTTTCCTTCCATGTAGCATGGCCGTGGGACGCCCTGTACTATTATATACTTTAATAAATGCGCTTTAAATTGAGTTTACCTAACTCAATGATATAAACAAGTTCATCACTAATCACTCTAATATTATAAATGCGAAAGTTTGGATGGATAGATGTATGGATGGATGGATGTATGTTTGTTACCTCTTCACGGCAAAACTACTCAACGGATCAGGCTGAAATTTTGCATACAGGTAAATCTAACCCTAGAATCAAACATAGACTTTTTATCCCATAAATCAGTTCCCATGGGATAGAAATAAAATCAAAACGTTTCCATAGAAACAACGCGTGCGAAGCCGCGGGCAGAAGCTAGTATCATATAAATATGAAAGTCAAGTGAAGACCTTATTGCTTCAACTGTACCATAGTGATTATAATTTGCCTATACAAAACAACTTGGGCCGTACGTGGAGCTAAAAAGTGGGACGAAATAAGATTTTTTTAAATAAAATAAATTATGGGCCGAGTACGGCATACAATGTGGGACGAAAGCAGATTTTTTGATTTGGGCCGAACTTTCCCGGGACGAATATGGCATAAATCATTAAATCTTGTGCCTCGGCGTCGAAAACAGCCATCCGTCAGCCAAAACTTAATAACATCAGCCCTGAAGGCCCTGAATTTCAGCCTCCGTTACACAAGAGATAGTTCCAAGGTACAACGGGGCAAGGGGGGCAAAGGGAGCACAAAAATAATGTCGCGAGTACTAATTGTCCTGAGACCAGGGGACCGCGGTCACCGCTCGAGCGAGAAATTGTATTAGACTCGCAATAACAGAACAGTGGGCGGACTTAGGGGTGGTTGGCGGGGCTTGAGGGGCTGGCATTGGAATTTCTTAATTATTTAATGTAGAGTTTGTTAAAATAGCCTGTTTGGTGCAGATTAGCTAGTTCTTAAAGTTTTCGATTAATAAATAAATAAATAATTAATGCAGGACAATTCACACAGCATTATCTAGCCCCAAGCTAAGCAGAGCTTGTGTTATCGGTACTAGATTACTGATATATTTAATACAATACACTACATAGATAGATATTTTAATTTTTTTATAATTTAATAAAAAATTGTCTTATAAAAGTCGGCTTTTGATATAACACAAGCTCTACTTTGCTTGGGGATAGATGCAACTAGGTAGCATTATTTATTAACCTAGAGGTGTCATTTGAAATTGTTTTATAAATAATGTATTAATTAAATTTATACAGAAATTATTTGTTTTAAAATTCTTAGATCTTCTTACTGAAAAATCTTTTCATAAGTTTTAAAAAAATTAGAGGGATGTTTGAATGTGTTTTGTAGTCACCCACTATACGCTTCAAAGGATTAGATTTATGATCTGCCCAACTACCCCCATCCTGGTGTCGTCCCTGCACATACCTATTGCCACTGGTGTGCGTTCCTAATTTCTGCCAGCGGCGTAGAAAATTGCTAGTTGTAACTGCAACTTAAAACGTAAATTTGCTTGTAAAACAAATTATTTTATACCCAAATTGAAGTTTTTGAAATGGTTTCAGTGCTTTGATCGTAAAAGTTACAAAGTTGTTTCGAAACAATTTCGTGATAAGATTATAATCGAAGGACTGCTCGCCCTGATAAATTACAAAATGTAGGTAGAATGGACATGATTTTTATTGGTAAACATAACAGGTATTACTGGTAATTCACTGGTGTCTGGTAATTACTGGTGTTCTGGATGTATTCTATATACAATAAAAAATATCTATCTATGTAGTGTATTGTATTAAGTATATCAGTTATCTAGTACACATAACACAAGCTCTGCTTAGCTTGGGGTAGATAATGCTGTGTGAATTGTCCAGCATTATTTATATTTATTTTATATTTTATTTTATTGCGTGAGCTGCAGGATCTGCTCATTTGTTCAGGGTGTTCTGAATGTTTTCTATGTGTGAATTTTCCAGCATTATTTATTTTAGTTATTTTTAAAAATTATCACGAACACGTTTGTTCCATTCGTTCACTATTAATTGTTCAAACATATAAACGCACTTGCGCCTTCCCATCTTCCGAGGACATCCGTGAGGGCGGGTGCGGCGGCAGATTTGGCCGATGATCTCAAGAGGCGCAAATATGCAGGTCTCGACAGAGCCTACACATTTGCTCCCCTTGGAGTCGAGACACTAGGTCCGTGGGGTACCGAGGCTCTTCGGGTTTTAAAAAAAAATATCTGAGCGTCTGGTCGAAGCGACGCGTGACCCGAGAGCTGGTGAATATCTGGCACAGCGTATCAGCATTGCCATACAGCGTGGCAATGCAGCCAGCGACTTGGGGACGCTTCCGACTGGTGTTGATATGGATCAGTTGAGCTATCTGTAGACTGTTTGCAACAGTCAGCAGTTAGCTCAATTGTTTCAATTGTAAATACTAGTATAATTTTCTTTGTGAATAAAGTTAATTCTCATCAAACATATTCATAAAGTTTCGGCTTTATAATCTCTAATTTCTAAGAAATCGAATTATATCGCAAAAAATTTCGACTTCGACGGGACTTGAACCCGCGTCCTCCCCTCAGTACGGGAATGTGATAACCAACTACACCACGAAGTCAAGTGACGTGGGAGTCGAAAATCTTCAAGTTCGGGTTCAAGTCCCGTCGAAGTCGGAAATTTTTGCGATATAATTCGATTACTTAGAAATTAGAAATTATCCAGAGATGTCTGGATCAATCGGTTAGATTACGCCAACCTAAATAGAAGACCGGTTGTCTTCTATTTAGGTTGGCGTAAGCTAACCGCTAACATAGTAATCCTCTAACATAGTAATAGACTTCTACTAATAGGGATTTAACCTTTTTGGTAGGAACCTCAACCTCACGGCGCGCCGCAAACAAAACGATGCAATCTTTTACTGAATCAATGTAATGTAACACATTTTGTTGATAAATTATTTCTCGGGTACGCCCACCTCATTCAATTTAGCAAATAAATAGCTTATGCCAACGCCATTGAGGGAATTATTTATTTACCTCTTGCTTTTAGGTGGGAAACACCTCGGTTATTCATCGGTTTTTCTTCCGTTTGAGGTAACTTTCGGATCTGAAAAATGCTTTTGTTTTTACTAGTTTAGGCTGAATCTTCACCTTATCTTTGTTGATCGAATCAAAGTTAAAAAATCGGGGCATAATTTAGGTAGCCATTTCTTTTAGTTAAGGGGCTGACCGGGTTTGCTTGTCAAACTAGGCCTAGATCTCAGTACTCACGGGATCCCCGTGGTAAAAAACTCGAATTAGGTACATAAAATTCAATTTTCTTTTTGTATTTCTTATAATTGAAAACCTCGACATCGACCTACCTCGATAGCTTATAAACTCTCACTACTGCTGTCCACTGCTGGACTCAGGCCTCACTCTGAAAAGCGCCTTATTGACTTTTATCTCATGGGGGGGTAATGCCCATAATCCCCACGATGGGCATGCGGGTTGAGGATCGCAGTTCGGTGGTAGGAACGATCCGCAGGGGGCGCTGCTGCCCGCTCCCGGTTCATATCCCTTATTCTTACGACACCCGAAAATTTAAAACACGGTTGCGAAAATAAAATATGATAAAAGTGAAAAATAATCATAAAAGTGCACTGTTTAGCACATAATTTGGTCGAAATCTCAGGAACCCTGCGGCCTATAGAAAACATTTTTGTTTTGATTCGTAGGTTACTACTAATCCTTTGGTTCCATAATACAGTTTCTTCATAAGTTATGTAATATTCATGTAAATAAGCAAAAACATATTTTTGCGCTTACGCCGTTCCAGAAGCGTATGCTCTATCCCGCACTTATGAACGCGAATAATTCTATGCCTATCCTTTACACAAAATGGCGCGCAAAGCGCCCTCTTAACGAACCATCGAATCTTAAAACATCGACACGTATGTCGATGTTATGATATGTGATGTTTGTGTTTGTCGTAACAAACACAAACATCACATTACTCTCCAGAACCTTCCAATCAATGTGATTACACAGAATAACTATATGACTACTTATACTTAGGTATGGTGGTGTGGTCTAAATGGGCCTGATGAGGAACTAATGCCTATTACGGCGATACAGTCCTCCCTAATTAATTTAGGTTGCTTCATGGCCCATAAATCCACAGTAGATATATGCAGTAAACTATGAGCCTAGACGACCTCTGTGGCGCAGCGGGCGAAGGTCTGCCTGCGACGCAGGAGGTTGCGGGTTCGATTCCCGCCTCGGGACAAATGTTTGTACGATCTGCAGACATTTGTCCAGGGCGTTCTGGATGTTTTCTATGGATTATAAAAAATATCTATCTATGTAGTGTATTGTATTAAGTATATCAGTTATTTAGTACCCATAACACAAGCTCTGCTTACCTTGGGGCTAGATAATGCTGTGTGAATTGTCCAGCATTATTTATTATTATTATTTATTTATTATTATTATTATATGCATAGCGATATAGCGATACTAAAATGCAGAACAGATTACATATTAGAGGTTTCACTCATTGCAAAACGTTTGTCAAAACGTCATCAATGATAATCTTGACAATAAGTAAGTTGTGTCAAATGTGGTCCATCCCCAATCCCCGTGCATCATTTATTTGACGTCAAAGCTGATGCGAGTGTAGATTCACCTTAACTATGTCAACAAGGTGCTATTCCCTCGCATCTATATCAAAAGTGGCGAAACTAAAAAGTAAAATAGGTAATGTAGGACACATTACTTTGTTTTGTTTTTTTGATAAAAGACCTTAGCTTGAATAGATAAAAATAATAAAAAATTCGGAACATGTTAAAAACCACTCTGGAAGGTAAATGCTGATGAATGATTTCTAAACGGACAAACATTTTTTAAATTTAAGTAAATGACAAATCTGTAGTTTTTTTTTAATTTAATATTTCAACTATATTTGAATAATTATTCATTTTTCAATCTATAAATAAATAAATGTATAATAATTCAATAACATTGTATTCTGATTTTGCACGCCGCAAAACGGTAGAAATACCTACATTGTGTCATTATTTAAACATATACCAAGTACCTTATTTACATGTATTTGATGCAATAAAGTTTACGTTACTTTACTTTTAATAAATAAACAAGGGGTCGGACGTTGAAATGTCTAAAATGTTGGAACCTATTCAGAAAATCTTAATGTAAAATTTCCTGACCCATCGATCCAACAGGTGAAACTTACAAAGAAATAGAATTCAAAAGCCAGTAGAATATTCGCTAGCAAAGACGCTTGTTCTCGAACTTTTGTGATGTAAACTTACAGTTCCTCGAGTAGGTAAGTAGTTGTGGATCGCAAAAATATTCTAACAGATGTGGAAGTTTCTAGTAACTGCGACGAATGTTTTGTAGAGCATAAGGATAAACCGATGTCTATAGGATGGATATGTCGCCGCCGAATTGTAGAAACAGCCCTTTTGTAGAATACCTAGGCCGCTTACAAAAAGTACGCTGATTTGTTGGGAATATCCATAACGCTTCCATGGGAATATCTATTTAATTTCATTGGACGAGATGGCTAAGTGATGTTGTTAGGCACAACTTTGGTTCTCGAGTACTCTACTCGGATTAACTTATTATGGACATCCCTAAACAGGGATGGCGGGATGCAAGCATTTACCTGTCAAAACGTACATCGAAGTTTAGCTAAATGTCTATGTATAAATTATCTACATGTGAAATAAAACCAGTCATAATTAAACCGACTTTTCATTCATGACATATGAGCATCCAAACACAACTCTTAGCCATATTACGACGACTTCTGTGGCGCACCGGGCAAGACGCAGGAGGTTGCGGGTGCGATTCTCGCCTCGGGACAAACGTTTGTTCGATCTGTAGATATTTGTTCAGGGTGATCTGGATGATTTCTATGTATAGTAAAAAATATCTATCTACGTAGTGTATTTTATTATGTATATCAGTTATCCAGTACCCATAATACAAGCTCTGCTTAGCTTGGGGCTAGATAACGCTGTGTGAATTGTCCAGCATTATTTATTTATTATTTATTTATATTACAATCGGGATACGCAAATAATTGTTTTGCAAACCGCCTAGCCATTCTCCATACGGGTTGTTTCTACGATCCGGCCGCGACAGATACATGAACAAGATGGATAGGGTTACACGGACCTTACATCATCCATTATACCCTCTGTTATACCTATAGAGACCTTGTAACAAGAAGGACATTTTATAATGAAGTTAAAAACGACCTGGGTGGATGGCACAAACTTCGGGAGACCTGTACCCTGCCTGTCATCGTCATCATCATCAACCTAGGGCTACGTCTACAGCTGGACATAGTAGTGACAGCTTATAGTCTCTGTCACCTCTATCACCTCTGTCGCACTTGCAATCATCATCATCATCCTGACTCTACAGTAGCGGGTGGGCCTTGGTATGGTCTAGTAAATTTCGCCATTCAATCCTATTCTTGGCTTTTTCCTGCCAGCTGGTCGCTCCAATTGCCTTTATGTCTTGTTGGACTCCGTCGAGCCATCTGAGTTTCGGTCTTCCAGGGGGTCTTCGGCCATCAGGTTTGCCACGCAGAAGACGCTTTGGTGCTCTGTCGTCTTGCATTCTTTCTAAGTGGCCAGCCCATCGAAGACGGCCTACTTTTATGAACTTTACGACGTTTGGTTCTTTTTTCATGTTGTAAGGTTGTAAAGTTCATGGTTGTATATTATGCGGCAGCAGCCACCATCCAGTACAGCGCCGAAGATTCGTGCAGTGCACTGGCAATGGCTGACGCAAAAACTAGCGGCTTTGTTTTCCGCCTCAGGATTAATATTATTGTAGGAATACTATCACTCGGTAAACAACTGGACATCCCGTCAGTGAATACCTTTCCATACCAATGATAGCTTTGTTCTGCGTGTATACAGGGTTATTGGTAATTCACTGACACTGTGTAAACTGCAGGTTCTGCCCATCATCACGAACACGATAGTGAAGATGCCAGGTCTTAATTCTTTTTTTTTTTGTAAATCGCCACCCATACAAAATAATGTCCGAAACCCAAATAATTAGTAAATAAAGATCCTCACTCCTATTTAAATCCACATCATCATCACTGGGTTATTTTACATCTACGAAAGATGATTTAAGTGGCATCAGCCTGGCTGGCAGTCAGCCAAACACACTCACACCCACTGATAATTTAAGGTAGAGCAGTTTTTAGGTTTAGTTTCAAAGAAAACCCCTTTATTGAACGATTTTTGAATGGAGGGGGTACATAGTAATATCATTCCCTTTCATCCACTTTTAAGGATTGAGACCTGGCGTCTTCACAGACGTGTTCACGATTAACCTGCAGTTCACATAGTGTCAGTGAATCACACTATTAAATAAATTAATTAATATTATACATGCGAAAGTTTGGATGGATGGATGTATGGATGGATGGATGTTTGTTACGTCTTCACGCCAAAATTACTGAACAGATTGAGCTGAAATTTTGCACCGGTGTAGCTCTATGCCTGGAATCAAACATAGGCTACTTTTTATCCCATAAATCAGTTCCCATGGGATAGAAATTACCTTTGAACGTTTCCGTAGAAATAACGCGTGCGAAGCCGCGGGCAGAAGCTAGTTACCAATAACCCTGTATATGTATTTGTATTACTCGCAATTCCAAATCCAAATGCACAAATATTAGTAAATTCCAGTAGCGTGTTTGTGATAGGTAGCTGTTTCTAATCTGACCCGATGGATATTTGTTTTACGGTTATATGGTTGGCTTTTGGCCTATCACACATGCGTAAAGTTGGTTGATGTTATGTTATTTGAAATTTAGATCCGGGGTCCAATTCCCCTCAGTTCACAATTCTCTCAAGTTTAATTTATAAGCAGAATTATTATAAACTAGTTTCTGCCCGCGGCTTCGCACGCGTTGTTTCTATGGAAACGTTTTGAGGTTATTTCTATCCCATGGGAATTGATTTTTGGGATAAAAAGTCTATGTTTGATTCCAGGGTTAGACTTACCTGTATGCAAAATTTCGGCCTGATCCGTCCAGTAGTTTTGGCATGAAGAGGTAACAAACATCCATCCATCCATCCAAACTTACGCATTTATAATATTAGTGTGATGTAACGTGTGATAGGGAAGTCAATAGATTACAAAATTGGTTGCCTGTAATGTCGGTATACGGGCGAAAGTTTTACGTGACAACGACTTTGAGTGGTAAAATAATTTGACAAACTTGTTTTCTTCTTTTTATGTCTGTCTCTCTCGCTCTTAGGCGGGCTAACCATGCCCGAGTGGAAGGGACGCGTGCCTCTCACTCGCTCTCATTGTGAGCGCATAACGTGAGCGGAGCGTAACGCAGTTTCTTGAAGTGTCACCCGGCAAACCAATTTATAAGACGTTGTCACGTCAATAAAACTGTATTATTGCCAAAAACACAATGGTATAGTTGCAGAATCGCCACCAAGTACACCTTTTTGTTTTCTTACTTAGAAGCAAGAAACTACTGATGGATGGACGCACTTCAAAAGTGTCGAGGTTAACCAATCGACTACCATTATATCAACATTTAAATTTGAAAAAGTAAATTAAATTAGGCCAAGTAAAATTTTTGAGACACCATATTTAAGACATTGCTCTACGACTCTGAATACTTGTACGAGTAAATTAATTATGTGCATCGATCCGTCTTCAAACCAATTACCTCCAGAAACCATACATTACTTTCCCATTTGATTTGGTGGAAATTTAATCTAAATCGTTTTAATCTTGACTCCCTGTGCCACACAATCAGACCCTTACTGGTACAATAATTAAACTAGTTCTGTGGCTTGTCGCAATTTAATTACATATTTGTCCCAAAGTCGCCCCAGAGGCGTTCAGCTCACAAGACATGTTGAATGTCCATTCAATTATATTATAATGAATATTTGGTTCGGGCGCCAGGCCAAATAGGAATCACTCACTCACAATCATTGGGTCATATTAGTATTGGTAGAGAGGAAGACATGTTGAATGTCCATTCAATTATATTCTAATGAATATTTGGTTCGGGCGCCAGGCCAAATAGGAATCACTCACTCACAATCATTGGGTCATATTAGTATTGGTAAAGGAGTTTGGTAAACTTTCGCAAAAGGTATTGAGTTGACCACTAAACATTTTGTAATGGTCAACTCATCCGAAGTGGATGAGTTTGCGTGGATGAGATGACCACCTACTCATTTGCGCGACTGACACTTGTACAAATCCTTGCTGTGCAAAAAGGCTTACTATAAAATATCAGATTATCTAGAGGATAAAAAAGCTTGGGACGGATTTTGCTCCAACTCAAAAAATAACAAATGGCTAAAGGTTTCTTCGTCGCTTTTTTACTTTAGTCTACATATCGAAGCGACAGAAATAAAAAATATCACTTTATTTCCGTGTCAGTGTTTAGTTTTATAATTTTACCTTTTCTAAATGTACATTTATTGTATTTATGGAAATAACGTGTTTTTGATTTTGATTTTGACTAAGGACATTTACGATTTAAGCCTTTTTTGACATTTACTTTCTAAAATGTTTGACATTTACGATTTAAGCCTTTTTTGACATTTACTTTCTAAAATGTTCCTTCGTCTTTCCTCATTCTTTAGCTTTCCAATATATAATAATTGTCTTCTCTCGCTCAAAACGGAGATTTTACCGCTCGAAAAAACACTGAGCAGCAAAGTCATATTTTTGCTTTTATGTTGAACAAGAAGCTATTGTCGTAGAGCTTCGTAGCTACGTCGCTACGTTGTAGCAAGGAAATATTTCAATGCTCACCAAACAGGTCTCGCATTGCAGCATGTTCTACAAAGCTACTTTGCGACAACCAAAGTTTTTCATCCTTAAAAAAGGTGTAGGGAGGGATAAGCAAAAAATAGAAATATGTAAAGAAAGAAAATGCAACTCTTTCTCTCTCTCTCTTCTAACATAACCTAACTTCAAAAATATAAGAAATCTAATTACGTGGTACGATCGCTATAACGCTGTAGAAACGTAAGGTAGGTAAATAATAACAAAAGGTACGCGATAAATACCCGATAAAATCATTAATTATGTTGACAAATCGCGAAAATTTAAAAAGTTTTTTAAGAAATCTACATAAAGCTTGTTGTTTAAAAGCAGGTGTGCGTTATCTATGTAATCTTTATTATTATTATAGATATATATTATATGTACATTTCATGACTTATACTAGGTATATTTCATGACTGGAATGGTTTAGCCTGTATTGATTTCACGAGCAGTGATAAACCATTCTAAAAATGAACGCCGATTGTATGACGTTTAGTGGAAGGGGCGTGCATTTTTAACCCCCGACTCAAAAGAGAGGGGTGTCATAAGTTTAAGTATCAGTGTATCTGTCTGTGGTATCGTAGCTCCCAAACGGATGAACCGATTTTCCTTTAGTTTTTTTATGTCATAGATAATTTCATCCCGAGTGTTCTTAGCCATGTTTCATGAAAATCTGTTCAGCCAATAAACGTCGGCAGGTTATTAAATTTTTTAATTTTGTCAAGCAATAATGGTTTATCTCTACGTAAGACATACAAAGGATATACATTTATTCACAAAGAAAATTATACTAGTATTTACAATTGAAACAATTGAGCTAACCGCTGACTGTTGCAAACTGTCTACAGATAGCTCAACTGATCCATATCAACACCAGTCGGAAGCGTCCCCAAGACGCTGGCTGCATTGCCACGCTGTATCGCAATGCGATGCGCTGTGCCAGATATTCACCAGCTCTCGTGTCACGCGTCGCTTCGACCAGACGCTCAGATAGTTTTTTGAAAACCCGAAGAGCCTCGGTACCCCACGGACCTAGGGTCTCGACTCCAAGGGGCCATACATAATTTAACATTTCTTTTGATTTTCTACGAATACCGAAGTTTGAAATGGTTAAGCTATTATCACAAAGCTGTGACTGAAGCGAGTTCTATAGAGATCCCATTTAATTGAGACTGAACTGAACTAATGCGTATCAGAATAAATTACATTTGGGATATTAAGGTCTACAAATCGGAGCCTTTTGGAGTTTGTCCAAAACTCTGCGGTTGTGTGCAGCCTACGTAATACTTAATTAGTTCATATTATTCATCATTATTTATTTATTTATTATATATTTTACAGGCATTGGCATTTTATGTTCAAAAGATCGAGCATAACCATTTCTCCGTTGTCCACAAAAACATCTTTTTGTCAATAACAACCCATTTTTATGTTTCCGAGACTCGTTTCAGAATTTCAATAGTTTTATTTTCAAAGCCTTTTTGTTTCCTTGGATTGTTGCCAAATGGTTTTATCATTAGCAAAGATTGATGTTCTGATAGTTGAAAACTAAAATGTTAATGTAATTGCAGCAAAGTGTTAGAAAATCGAGGGTAAGAAATCATTGTGTCAGATTTTTTTTGCTGTAATTTACTTCTTCTTGGTTGGATCCATAGAAAATAGTGCCTTGTTATTTCGATTTCTATGGTTGGATCCGAACCAAAATATACCTCGTTCATTCCTCGTGATAACATAGTTTTCAAAACCTCTGTACAGCGGCAATACAACGGATCGGTGAACGAAAATGTATAGATTTGTCTGATATGTTAACAAAGATCATAAAAAACTAATATAATGAACACATGTAACAATATCAACTGAGACAAGGTTGATAGGTCGGCAAACGTAGTGTAGGACGCCCTTCGGCCAGTTGATGGCCGACCTGCGAAATACTGCAGGCAGATGATGGATGCAAGCTAAATACAGGGCGCTATGGCGCTTATTACGGGCAAAGGGAAGGCCTATGTCCAGCTGTGGACTAATATAATGTTGATGATGATAGGTAAGTTAATCTACAAAATCTACAAACATACTTTATCTCACATTTGCACTTGTGATAACAATGAGGGCTGTAATTAGGAAAAGTAAACATTGACAATCCGCTGAAAGTATCATTAGTTACACTAGAAAATATAAATTTTTTTTTAATTAAAATTGAAATTCATTTATTCAGACATAATATCATCCATTTTGTTAGTAACACAAGTATAATTAAAATTGAGAATGGTTAGTATACCTAATTAAGACATTACAAAACAAATAAATAAATCAATAATAATAATAATTTCAATTATGATGTCATGTACATTTCATATAGTGAGCAAATTTATTTAAATGTCAACAGTTATTGGCTTACTAGTGGGGCGAGCGGCCGATGCTGATTTACTGATGATTAGGTGATGCTGTTTTAGTGTAGCATACATTTATTTAAATACACTAGAATAACATTACAATCTAGCCATAGATTTGACTAATGGGTAATTTTGTTTTTACTTAATTTTATAAAAACATATCACTAAGAACGAGTTCATCGGCACTTTTCTTATTGTCTCAATAGGGGAAAACGCTTGGTTCATGTGTTCTTCAAAATCAGCACTTATGCGCTTACACAGAAGATATCATTACAAAAACTAAAAATAAGGCTGCGGAGCGGACATGGATTTCTCCATGATCACCATGATTGGCAGGCGGATTAGTGATTGCAGTGGAAGTGATGGGGAAAATACACAGAATTAATATAATTTCCTCTTATAAAAGTCTATCTAATATTTTTATTCTAATATTTTTACTCTAATATTTTTATTCTAATATTTTTACTCTTACATTTTTATTCTAATATTTTTATAACTTATCTAATAAATATTTGTATTCAAATTTTGAGTTTATTTCGAACACACGGGCATATAGAGTGTGTTTAAGATAAGCAATAAACAATATTGCTGTCAATTAAACGGGAGTTAGTAATTAATAGCTCATTTAATAAAAACAGAGCTACTTATAACTAAGCAGTTTAGTAAACACGTACATTTTAGTAATTAGTTATTAAGTTCTTGGTAACTCAACAGGTTTGAACAAAATAATAAAAAATGTAGCCACTGCTAATAAATTTAGAAAACAGAGCTAAATTTTGGTAACTATTATGTAGTAAATATTGAAGTAGTTAAACTGTTCAGTTAACGTATTTTTTTCAGTGTACGATATCCACACGGGCTGAGTTAGAGCGGTCGACGACGCCGCGGTATCCGGTAGTTATTTTTTACGGGGAATCTTCTTTACATCAAAATCTGAAGAAAAACCGCTTGAGATCTCTATCAAAAACACAGCCTATAAATAACGTATTGTCTGATAAGCTATTCTATTTCATAACAATGGCTAGTGTGTCGTATATTAAAGTTTATTTATGAACATTTATAACTTGGAGACTAGATAAGGCCCGGCTAAGTAAATATCTAATAATAACGTCCAAAAATAAACTCCAGACCAACCTCGGTCCACAATGATGATATAAATAAACAAACCTTCATGTAATAATATAGGTAGGTATAGTCATATCTATTACGACGCTACGATTGTTCAGTAAAACTAACTTTCGCCCTTCGTTTCGTAGCGATATAGAATTGAAAAAAGCTGTGTAGCGCCTAAACTACATAAACGATTGCTTATTTTGTCTTGTAATGTTTTAATATCAACAAGGGTTATCTATACTAATACTATAAAGAGGAAAGATTTGATTGTTTGTTTGTTTGTATTGAATAGGCTCCGAAACTACTGGACCGATTTGAAAAATTCTTTCACCGTTAGGAAGCTTACGTTTCAGGGAGTTACATAAGCTATATTTTATCCCGGAATTCCCACGGGAACGGGAACTACGCGGGTGAAACCGCGAGGCGATCGTCTAGTTAATTATAAAAATAAATTATAGTATTATTCCGGCATCTATACCGAAATGGAGACATAAAAATCATTATGGTTGCCTAGGTAAAGTTTGGTCCCCCCCCGAAGGGTTCCCGCTTTGTCGAGGCGGGGGGGCTTAGTAATCGCGGCCTAGTCACCCGCGATGAAGCTAAGAGGAACCCATGGGGCCGTGCCAACGCAGACGGCGACACGGCTGGCCCCTGGACGGATCGCTCCTCTGGGTTTTGCGCTCTAAGCCCAGTTGGAGCGGTAGTAGGTTGCGGTGTCGTATGGGAGGCACCGCAACTGAGGCGGGCGGCTGTGCTGTATGGGCAGCATGGCCGCAGTGAGGTGGAGGCCGCGGCGGGAGAGGAGTGCCGGTATTGAGGTACGCCGCTCTCCCTGCCTTCCGCGGCCTTGGCGGGGTCGCCACCGTATGATGGCGGACGCGGTGGGGTCGCAGGGGAGGAGGTCTGTCGGTAAGGCGATGGCCGCTCTCCCTATCCTCTGCGACCGTGTGGCAGGCGGCGGGGCCACTCTGACTGACCCGTCGCAGGGGGACCTTGGGCGTTCGGACACGGGGTCGTCCGGCGCCCAATTGGCGGTTAAGGTCCCCAAGGTGGTCGTGGCGCGTCATGTGTTTCTGGCGAGTCGCGAAGAGGGGGTGCTGCACACCCCCAGTGAGGGGCCCGATATCGGGCAGTCGCGGTGGGTTCGTGGATGAGTAAGCGTTCCCACGTTCCTACCACAAGCGGCAGAGGCGGAAACACCCTGAGGGTTTTAGTGGTGTTAGAGTCCCACATCATCGTACTGTCTCCCCGTGGCAGTACGATATGCGTGCGCATTTCCCTCAGGATAAAAAAAAAAAAAAAAAAAAAAAAAAAAGGTAAAGTTTGGTCAAACACCCAAATATCGCCTTTTATTCCGAGTATGATGTGATAAGCTGGCTGAAACTCGTATAATCTGCTCCTAACCAAACAAACGAAATGAAAGTTAATAGCCGTTTACCTAAGAATGGCGGCATAAAATAAGAAGACTACGTAGTTGGCCGCCCGAGACAGTTTTAATCTTTTGTTTTCCAATTACTAGTCTTTTGTTTATTTTCCCAGTTTAGGCAGTGCTGTTGTGATTATTTGGCAAAAATATTACGAAGATTAGTCTTTAGATTAGACAAATAACTTCTTGGCGATTTATTTTAGTTTATCTTCCTACTAAAAGCGTAATGGTCGGCCGTGTCAAGGCTTTGACTCAACTTCAACTTCTTGGTAAATGGCCCTGTGTCTGGTTCGACATTATGGCCCCGCACACTTTGAATGTGAATTTGTATCGCACGTGAACATAAGAATACTGTTCTACTGTACCATCTCTAGAATCGGTACTATAATGCCCAATGCCGGACTCTATTTATTTATTTATTCGTCGTAGATACGCCTGTAGAAATAGATGTAGATACCTCCAAGTTTATATGAAAAATACAATACTCGTACAATACAACAAATTGAAAAAGTCGATATAAAGGCGTTATAAAGACAAAGAATATGATTTAATTTTATCGTGGGTTGAATTGACAATTTATTTTGGGTCGAAATAACCATTCGTGTTGAGGAACGATGGGTCGAAATAACAATACAGGGTATATTGTAATTTCGACCCACGTCTTACGTCAGCGTTTGCCTGCGCATTGCTAAAATTAATTTAATAATCGTTTTCATAAAATTCAAACCAACTCCGTAGGTACTTCACATACTCAAAACTTGTTTAAATGAAACAAAAAAGGTGACTCATGAGTCTCAGACGCAACGAGTGGCGGTAGTGTCTGCAGCAATTAGTGTAAACAGGGTCGACCTACAACCGTGAGGGCACTTCACTTTGCGCTCTACGGCATAGGCTGCGTTGTCGGTGGACAGCGGAGCGGGTTTTTGACAGTTTTTGAATTATTGACGTGACAATATCATATAATTCGATAGAGCCGGCTGCACGAACGAAAAAACATGACGTCATGCGGCGTTACCCCGCTCTGAGGCGTTCCATGTAAGGCTTGAAGTGCAAGCGAGAGCGCTCGACATCCGTCTCTCTCCTACTTGAGTGGACAGCTGCTATACTATAGTACATTTACATGTTTTGATCGAGTATCAAATGCTACCATTCCATCAGTATTTTCTTAAGACGTTGTCACGTTCAACTATCGTCAGTAAACCGACTTTACAGACAACCAATTTTTTTTCGAAGGCAATTTCGCGCACCGCGATGACATCACATCACACATGATATCATCTATTATAAATGCGAAAGTTTGAATGAATGTTTGAATGTCTACTTCTGCTGTATTATACTTATGCAGAAACTGGCACATAATATAGCATGGCTTTAATCGGTTAAGTGAATACCCGTAGATGGTTAGTTTATGGTCTTGACGTCAGCTTGAAACTGTCAGTCAACTTTTGAGACATTGACATGGCTCAAAAGTTGACTCTACGTACATAAATTCGACGAAACAAAAAACAACAAAAGAAAAGCTGAAAATCGGCCATAACATGGTCGCTTGCCACGCAACGGTATTTTTTGACAGGCCATATTATGACCTCATGCCACCGGAGAAGTTAAGTAAACTACACACAGTCAGGGTGTTTAGTAATAAGTAAATCTTTATTCACAAAAAAATTACAATCAACTATTAGAAATAAATTACAACTAGTATTTACAATTGAAACAATTGAGCTAACTGCAGACTGTTGCAAACAATCTATAGGTAGCTTAACTGATTTTTTTCACTGTTTCCGCTAGTTGACAAGAAAAAAATGTGAAGAAAATCAATTAACATTTTAGGCCACTTCACAAAAAGGAAGAAGAGTTCATAGGTAGGTATTGGATCGTTAAGTTACGAAAAGTAGGTAGTTCCTCGCTTATTAAAGTTTACAAAAAAATTAAATGATAGCAATGATTATTACTATGCCCGTAGTCATAAGTTCTCGTCACTTCACTAAATGCGCGCGAAATTTCCACAGACTGCATTCGGGGTTGTGTTCGATGTTTAAATTTTTTATGATAAATGAGTGCGTAGGTAGGTAAACTACCAGTATGTTTAAGTTTTGGTAGAGTTATTTATTTAGCAAATAGAAAATTACTTTAACAGAATAAAACAATTACAACTAGATACACATAAATCTATTTCTTAAAAATCTAAGCCGAAGACAGAGTGCCCAGAATGCTGGCAGCATTGCCACGTTTTGGTTAGAATTGAAATTTCCTAGTTTTCAGACCATTATTTTATTGCATAAGTACGAGTTGCATTTTCAGAAAATTTCACGTCTTAAGGCAAAAATAAAACTTTTTCATAGGCATGAAAGCATATGATAGGTATCACAAACTAACCAATCATTTTTTTTATTTCTTCGTTTAACAGTATAATAAGATAAAATAGATGGTGGCGCTGATTTGGGTCGGGGTAGCGCCTTAATTAATATTTTATGTGCCATACACACCTACAACAAGACATTTTGTAATTAATAATAGTAATAAAATGAAGTACTTAAGGTTATTGGGATTCGAACATAGGTATACTAAATATTTCAATCAGAATCAACCTTTTTTTTCACAAAGAAAATTATACTAGTATTTACAATTGAAACAATTGAGCTAACTGCTGACTGTTGCAAACAGTCTACAGGTAGCTCAACTGATCCATATCAAAACCAGTCGGAAGCGTCCCCAAGACGCTGGCTCCATTGCCACGCGCTGTATGGCAATGCTGATGCGCTGTGCCAGATATTCACCAGCTCTCGGGTCACGCGTCGCTTCGACCAGACAATACTAAATTGGATGTGAATTTGTGTTGGTATACCTAAAATATTTTCAAATTCTAAAACTCTAGCTATACTACGGTCAAGTTACATGTAACAGTTATTTTTCTATTCGTCAATAAATTTATTTATCTAGCTTTGTATGAAAAATTTACCTAACAAAGAACCTTGTCAACAAAACTTTGCTGCCTTTACTTCTAATTTATTTCGAGATTATATCCCGCTGGTAGGATAAAAGAGGAAAGAATTATGAAAGACATGCACACAAAAAAATTATCAGGTGACAGGTCTACCAAGAGTCTGCCATAGTTGAGGATAAAAAGCTGGTTTAAATCTCAGCTGATACGATAGGGCTAGATGACGTTGTCTGAATTGTGTCAGCATTATGTACTCGTATATTATTATGTATATCAGTTATCTAGTACCCATAACACAAGCTTTGCTTACCTTGGGGCTAGATAATGCTGTGTGAATTGTCCAGCATTATTTATTTATTATTTATTTATTTATTATTTATTTTTAGTCACACTAATAATATAAATGCGAAACTTTGGATGTAAGTATAGAAGTTTGGATGGATGTTTGTCACACCTTCGCGTAACTTTGTTCGTAACACTTTTGTGTTACACTTTCGTGACTTTTATATAATGAATAATTTCCCACGGAATAGAAATAACATTTAGCAGAAACTATGATGCATAATTAGGTTTATTATCTACGTAAAACCTAATTATGCATCAATCCCTCAATGTTGCTTGCATAACTAGGTGCAGCCTAATAAAATAGTCTATAATAAGATAAAATGACACTGAAATAATAACACCCCGTAATTTCAGTGTCTTTTTATCAATAACGTGTACATTTTCTTTTCATTCACTTGGTCAATTTCTTCTGGGAGTTCATATGACATATTGTACCATCGTAATGGTACAATGGAGGCAAAAAGTTATTGCTCTATATTTCTTATGTCTCGTAAAATAAAAAATAGGTGGTTAGTCTACAGTACCAAGGAGCAATTCTATGAATCCAGTTTCCTAATGTATAACGTAGACAAGCAATCAATACGCAAATAGTTTTCCGATATATACATTACTACTGTTTAATGCATTGTTGCATGTTTTGTCGACAGATATTCGTTCTGTACCATTTTCCCTCACACACCTATCACAGAAAGTATGATAGCGAATGATCTAGCTGTTTAAGATTTACTGTGACCTCGAGTATAAAGGCAGGTAAGAATTGTGTGCCAGGAAACTATTTAAATTGAAAATTCTAACAGAATTTCATAGAATTTTTTCAGCTTCCTTTTCATGCAATTATATTTGAATTTTGACACATTTTCTTAGTAATATACATTACTGGAAGGTAGAATGAGAAATTAATAAAAAATAAGAAAATTCATGGACTTCCAACACAAAGATAAATAGATAGATAGAAAGCACTTTAATATACCACATAAATACAGAGAACAATACAGAGAAAATACTTAGAAAAAGGAAGTATAAAAGGCGGCCTTATCGCTGAGAGCGATCTTTTCCAGGCAACCTTGATACGTAACGTACATACTTGAAGAATAAAGAAAACTAGCTATTGTTACAGTTAAACAAAATAGGTAGGTACACGTTATCCAAAGCATTTGAATAGGTACTTTTACCATTCGACTGCTAGGAGCTACAAATAAATAGTGTATTTTTAATTTGTTACGAGAGCTTGTTTTCGCTGCATTTTCTTTGTTTTCTATTAACCGAGAAAAACAAGTCACCTGAAACTTCCCTCGCGACTTTCTTCTAAAGTTATTTAATACTAGTTTATGCCTGCGGCTTCGCACGCGTTGTTTCTATGGAAACGTTTAAAGGTAATCTCTATCCCAAGGGAACTGATTTATGGGATAAAAAGTATTGTGCCTATGTTTGATTCCAGGATTAGAATTACCTGTATGCCATTTCAGCCCGATCCAATTTTGTACTTTTGACGTGAAGAGGTAACAAACATCCATCCATTAAACTTTCGCATTTATAATAAAAATGTGAGTGTGATTGTGTTTCACAATTTCACATCAGCTACTTGCTTTTTGATTGGGTATCGTTTTTTCGCCGCAGGGTGATGCTAAAGGTTATTGATATTTGAACTCTTGGTTAACAAGTAAGAGAGTTCAAATTACATTATTTTTTAAATTGATGTTTTTAGTATATCAGTGCAAAAAATTTACTGTTGATCAATATAATATATTCAATATTGTACATTTGTTTTAATTTAAACACTACAACTGAACACTACAAGCGGGATCCGTTTCCAAAACTATTTTAAGTAACTTTTTGTAGCCACGGATACCGGGATCAGTGGATAAAAATATTTAATCGTTTTATGAAAAACGATTAAATAATAATTAATAATAATAATAATTAATGATTAATATCCACCGATTAATGATTAATGATTAATTCCATCATTGGAAACCGATCCCGATATCGGTGGATAAAACTTGGCGGTATCAGTGGCCAATTCAATCTGATCCCGGATCCGTGGACACAAACCCAAAATTACAGCTACTAATAGTACTTTATAGTAGAGTATCTACGCCTTAGGCTGATGGTATTCATCAAAAGATAAAGGGATAGCATCTCCGTTCGTCGGTTAACTTTGACGTTTATTTATTGTACGAAAACTTGAGTCAGACCCGACTTCACAAACAGATGGTTAAATTTTAAACAGTTGTTTTGACACCAGTTTTTACATTAAGGTGGTACCCTACCTCGTTATTGTGTGAAGAGGATAGGCATAGGATTTCGCGTTCACAGGAGCGGGACAGAGCAAAGCGGCGTAAGCCCAAAAATCAAGTTTTTAGTAGTTATTTGCTCCCCACAAACATTAGAATAGTTAATTTTTAAAAAAAGGCAACATATAAAATGTTCTTTATACTTAGTTCAATTACTATGCTTAATCTCAAGATCGTATCATTTGTGTTTATTGAGAAATTAGGGTTTTAGTAAAAAATTAGAGGTAACTTTGCGATTTTTTTCTATCGAGAAAATTTTATGGAATCGTGTTTTCGAAACATATGATCGGTAGAATAAGTCCTGAACTTTACCATATATAAATTTCAAAGTTAAATATTCAGTACTTTGGAAGATATGGAGGTCCGACGAAGTTGAAAATAAGCAATTTGAGGTTGTATACGCCCTTAAACGTCAAAGCTAACCGACAAAGCTGCCTAATTGTGTTATCACTTATCTTTTGGTGACACCAGCTTAAGTGTATAAATGCCGAAGAACACATAGGTACTTTATTCTACCAAGACTAGAATAAGAGTGGCGCAGAAATCCCCTACAGCTTCTGAGTTTAGAATAGGTGAGTACTTGGTCTTGGCTTTTATTTACATCACTTTGTTCCACCTCCCTTGACTTAAGAGCCATTTTGTTTCAAGTATTTGAAGAGCACGTGCTTTGTGTAATAGTATAACAGTATAAGAAATTTGTACGCGGTCGCCTAAACAAACTAGAGTGTTAATAGTGTTTGAATATAACGTTTGCGAAAGGCTTTTGTGAAGGGAAATTGTATAGGTGTGTACTAACGTACGTAGTTGTAAAGGTTTGAGGTTAGAAAATACAAATTATATTATGTTGGATTTAAACAGTTAAAAATAATTGGTGATTAAAGTTGTTGTTTACTTTTTAACCTGTAGGGTCCACTTGCGTAAGGATATTTAAGTGGCTAAATGTGATTAGTGAGTTGCCAAACCAGAAATACTTAATAATTTATTTTGTGGAGCAGCGCCCCTGCAGAACAATTCTACCACCGAACTGCGATCCCCAACCCGCATGCCCAGCGTGGGGATTATGGGCATTACCCCCATGTGATAAAAGCCAATAAGGCGCTTATCAGGGCCTGCGTCCAGTAGTGGACCAATACAGACTGTTGAGGAAACAGGGCTAGGAAAATAAAACGAACAGCCTTTAGCTTCGTCGGTCATCTTTAACGTAGGTATACGTATGAAAACTCTCAAAAAAGCCAATCAAAAAGTGTCCATTCGAATATCTTTGAGATGAACATCAATTCTCGTAGGGTGGCCCTACGAGAATTGATGTTAATGGTAACATTTAGTTTTTTTTTTGGTAAGAGTGAAAAATCAATCAGAGAGTGGTTTTCAAATCCTCTGCTTAACGCCAAGCTAAGGACTTATCTTTTGAATTTGCAAGGAACGAGCTAATTGATTGCCTGTTCGTACCTTTTCTTTATCTTAAAGGGAACGATATATTGAAATCAATAACAAAACCTAAGACAATAACAAAGAAAGAGTTCGACTCATACAATTTCTATGGCTTTTATTAAAACGTCACTTTTAAAACAAATTTTGAACTGCACATACCTACGCTGACAGTGACAGCTGTCATCCCATATTGTTTTGGAGCCAACAATCCAAACAATGCATACAGATAGGTATTATACAAAACAAATCACGAGCTTTAGAAAATATGAGACCAATATTGAATTTTTTGAGCAACTCTTTTAATTAAAAAGGTTTCTCTTTGTTTTCCTTTTATTAAAATTGTTTTTATGGAATTATTAAGTTAAGTATTTTGGTACATTTGATATTGTTGGCTTTCAAATTATGCCAGGTTGGAATCGATTTTGTGGTTGTGGTTTTTCCAAGCTCGTGTTTAGAAATGAAAACTTTTAAGCGCACTTTTTATCAGTGAACGAAACGCTATGCGTTTGTGAAGTTTCTATGAATACTAATAACAAAAATTTTAAGTTGGTCCATCTCGACGAGATGTACCCTAACCCTATAATTTAGGGTCGTCCGAGAAAAAACTCGTCCGGGACGAGTGGTCTACTTCACTTTTGAGGATTTATGCCGTCCCGAGGAAGCCCATATAAAAAAATCTGCTTTCGTCCCACATTGTAAACGACCTTTGTGGCGCAGCGGGCGAAGGTCCGCCTGCGACGCAGGAGGTTGCGGGTTCGATTCCCGCCTCGGGACAAATGTTTGTACGATCTGCAGATATTTGTTCAGGGTGTTCTGGATGTTTTCTATGTATAATAAAAAATATCTATCTATGTAGTGTATTGTATTATGTATATCAGTTATCTAGTACCCATAACACAAGCTCTGCTTAGCTTGGGGCTAGATAATGCTGTGTGAATTGTCCCGCATTATTTATTTATATTTATTTATTGTATGCCGTACTCGGCAAATAATTTTTTTAATTTCAAAAAATCTCAACTCGTCCTACTCTTCAGCTCCACATTCGGTCCAAGCTTTTTGTATAGGCAAATTATAATTACTATAGCACAGTTGAAGCAATTAAATATCAATTGCTTAGGCATTTCAATGGCAATGACCTGCTGCATTGTAAGCAATTTGGGTTTACTCGCGGCAGGTCAACTACTGATGCTGGTGTAGAGTTAGTATCGCATATTTTTGATGCTTGGGAGAAGTCGCAAGACGCTTTAGGCGTTTTTTGCGACTTGTCAAAAGCGTTCGATTGCGTACACCATGAAACATTAATCAGGAAACTACATCACTATGGAATAAGAAACACCTCTTTGGATCTTCTTACATCTTATTTGAGTGATAGGATACAAAGAGTTGACATTAATGGGAAACGGTCTTCGGGGTCTGTAGTTACAATGGGTGTACCACAGGGTTCTATCCTCGGTCCTTTCCTATTCTTAGTTTATATTAACGACCTGCCTCATCTTGTCAAGAATAATCACGAGATTGTATTGTTTGCTGATGATACTTCATTAATTTTTAAAATGAAACGACAAAACACAAATTTCGACGATGTGAATAGTGCAATCTCAAAAGTAGTTCATTGGTTTAGTGTCAATAATCTTTTGTTAAATGAAACCAAAACAAAATGTATTAGATTTATTCTACCTAATGTTAAACAAGTGAAGGCTGATGTAAACGTTAAAGGAGAAACTTTAGAAATGGTAGAAAGCACCGTATTCTTAGGAATCACCTTAGATAATAAACTTCAATGGGGCCCACACATAGATAAGCTATCGAAGAGACTCAGTTCTGCAGCGTATGCAGTCAAAAAAATCCGTCATCTTACAGACGTGGACACATCTAGACTTGTTTATTTCAGCTACTTCCATAGTATTATGTCTTATGGTATACTGCTGTGGGGGAACGCTGCAGATATTAACACCGTATTTGTGCTGCAGAAGAGGGCTGTTCGTGCAATCTATAATATGGGTCCCAGAGAATCCCTGCGTGATAAATTCAAAGAAATAAACATAATGACAGTACCATGTCAATATATTTATGAAAACTTATTGTACACTCACAAAAATATAAATCGGTTCCCTAAAAATAGCGATAAACATAATTTGAATACCAGAAACAAACATAAGATCGCTGTGCCCACAACTAGGCTACACAAAATTAATGTATCTTTTAAAGGGCAATGTATACGCTTCTACAACAAAACTCCTAGTGAGTTGCAAAAATTATCAGTAAATAAATTCAAACAAATTGTCAAAACCTTGCTGTGCAAAAAGGCTTACTATAAAATATCAGATTATCTAGAGGATAAAAAAGCTTGGGACGGGTTTTGCTCCAACTCGAAAAATAACAACTAACAGGCTAAAGGTTTCTTCGTCGCTTCTTTACTTTAGTCTACATACCGAAGCGACAGAAATCAAAAAATATCACTTTATTTCCGTGTCAGTGCTTAGTTTTATGATTTGACCTTTTCTAAGTGTACATTTATTGTATTTATGGAAATAAAGAGTTTTTGATTTTGATTTTGATTTTGATTTTGAATTAGTCTTCACTTGACTTTTATATTTTTAGAGTAGAGGGGTACAACTCCTCCGAATCCGAAGTCTTTTCTGAAGGTTTTAGATTCGGACGAGTGGTACTAATACCCAAACGTGACGTGGACAACTCGCCCGTCAGAACATTATCGATACTTCTCAAGTAATAGGTAGTAACGGGCAGAGAATAGGTACGGGCATGAACGACCAAATAATCTATCAATGGTACGGGTTAAGGGACAGTACCTACACACTCATTTAGGTAATTCAAAACAAATAATCTGTCAATGGTACGGGTTAGGGGAGAGTACACACTCACTAAGGTAATTCCGTTATTTTTATGAAGCCATAGCCATGCATGTCTGAAGACGCTTGGTTGGAATATTTCGCGCATTTGGACATACAGCTCAAAACGCTGCTGGAAACTAATGTTCACGAACTATTTCAGAGAAAGGTACAAGTCTGGTGGTATAAATCAAAAGACATTAAATTATGTAATTTTGGTTACGAAATTTTATTCAATTAAAAAAATATTGTCACGAATTTTCAAGTAAGTAGAGGTTATTTGGTAACCGTAAAATGCTTTCAGCTGCGAGACCGAACGCTAGTTATGGGTCCCAATTTTAAGTGGTGTATGGAATGTTCATCTGGCTTTTTCGTACACAGAGAAGTCCGAAAAAAAACGAAGTCCAAACTCCTTTATTATGCAAAATTGAACACGGTACAAACAAACCAACACTCCCACAAGGAACCCAAATAAATGTAATCGTGGTCTGAACAATAATCATTTGAATACGAATGTACTGATTTTCTCTGTAACATTTATTTCTCGGCCCACCTCTCAATATTGGTCTGCCTTACCCCGGCCTCCCCAATAATACGCAACTTTTACGATTATCTCACCTATTTTTGCCGTTTTACGTTCCGTTTTTGTTTTGTAGTTATTTTCATATATTCACACCTACATGTCTATCTATATCGAGGGGAAATACTGCAAGTACTATTCCTAGATATTATCTTAACTAGGTTACTAGCCACACTCGATGTAGAATGTTTGTAAACAAACCGAGAAAAAAAGAGGGGTGTTATAAGTTTAACGTGTCTGTCTGTGTATCTGTGTATCTGTCTGTGGTATCGTAGCTCCCAAACGGATGAATCGATTTTCGTTTAGTTTTTTTTGTGTCATAGATAATTTTATCCCGAGTGTTCTTAGCTATGTTTCATGAAAATCTGTTCATCCAATAAACGTCGACGGGTTTAAATTTTTTTTATATTGTCTTGTTATGCGCAAGTTACCGTACTTGTCGATTTGAGAACCTTCCTTCAATAAATATTGCTTACAATTATATCTGAAACTCGACGCCAAGCAAGTGAGATTTAGTTATTTGTGTCGTGGTTTGTTAACAAACAGTCTACATCGAGTTTTGCTGGTGTTATATGATCTGTGCTCTATAATTTTTTTTCTTGTTTTGACGTGATAACGTCTTATAAATTGGTTTGCCGGGTGACACTTCAAGAAACTGCGTTACGCGTTACGCTCCGCTCACGTTATGCAGACATAAAAAGTGAAAGGAACTCAAAGTCGTTGTCACGTAAAACTTTCGCCCGTATACCGACTTTACAAGCAACCAATTTTTTGTCATAGGTAGTACTATGTCTTATCCGTTTGGTAAAAGTTTGAACCAGCTATTTCAGCCATTGAGGAAGTATGTTATGGGTAAGGTATGGTATGTAATACAATGTTAAGGATTTTCATTACCTACGAGTACTTATAACATAAAGCATGTCAGCAAAAACAGTGGGTATCTCTGCCGTTGAACATGTTTTATTAAACGCTTACACGAAATATTACACGGAAAAGAACAATAAACAAAACGCCGCCTAATTACGAATATGCCATGCTGAGTTGAACGCCTGCGAATTTTGGCTTTAAAACATGGAAAGTAGATTATCATAAGAGCTATTTTGGCAGGCATAGCCGCAGTCTCGCAATATGTCCTAAGTATAATTTTATCATGCATTAGGTACATAATAAGGAATTGAATAGATTAAAGTATGGAAACAACAACATAATTGTTTTAAAAAAACTTAAAACATACTTAATTTTTTTTCATATTTACACTGTTTTATTTTTCGGGGCAAATATTAATCCCACGAGATTACTTTCATGGGACACCTCAAAATCGTTTTATAAACAAAATCGAAACAAGCATCAAAATTGACCCACAATTGATAGAGAAATCGGTGATCATAATAATGTAAATAAAAAAAAACATACAGCCGAAAACTTTCTATACCATTTAATCGTGACGTGGTAACTGGATACAGTAGGTTTATTTTTTTAACATAACATGAAAAAATATCTGGCTTGAATTGTATGTATGCCTAGAGTCAATTATATTCATCGCATACAATTCAAGACATCTAACTTACACTTTCAAGACGCAGATGTCCTACTGCAGCTCAGTGGAGCGGGGCGGCACGCCCCTGCGCGGGTCTCTCCGTCGAGGCCGGGCAGTGGATGCGTTAACCAACGCAAGCGTGAACAATTTTGTTCTATGGGGGGCTCTACAAGAAATTAAAGGTTACAATGTTTAAAAGTCGCCCGCGGCAGATTGTCATGTGAGCTAATAAAGAATAATCCTGTAACTATCTACTGTGCTAATGCTCCGAAACATTGTTTTTTTGCTATTGTGCCTTGCATTCTAGGCTCGTAACAAATAAAAGCATATTTCTCCCACCCCCACCCATATGGGCCGGTATTCATGAGTAGGTACCAGGTAGCCCCAGTTTTTAAAGTTAAGTAGTTTTCGTTCTGGCTTCGTTCCAGTGCAGTCAGCGTCACAAATGAGGCTCTATTTCTTGATTCTGGAACATTATCTGTGATGCGATGGTATATTTTGATTTAGATGTAATCAAATTCAAGCTAACAAATGTAGGTAGGTACGCTAGGGTAGGAAACGATTGTATGACTTTTCCGAGCGGAAAGCGATAATTGAGCCTACACTTGAGGCTGACGGACAAACCGAATTACAGTTTATGTTAGCTGTAGATAAAATATGTAAATAATAATGTAACATATATAAAAAAAATTTGAAGGGCTAGAATTTTAGAATTCGTTAAGTGAACCAAGCCAAGTCGGATGAATTAATAAATGAATTCTGATAGTATTGTTATTATATTACTATTTATCTTGACCTCGCATTAGCTGCATTCCGAATTCGAGCAGAAAAAACCAATAGGCAGTGACACGATAAAATTAAAAATTTTATAAACCCGCCGACGTTTATTGGCTAAACAAATTTTCATGAAACATGGCTAAGAACACTCGGGATAAAATTATCTAGGACACAAAAAAAAACTAAACGAAGATCGGTTCATCCGTTTGGGAGTTACGATACCACAGACAGATACACAGATACACAGACAGACACGTTAAACTTATAACACCCCTCTCTTTTTGCGTCGGGCGTTAAAATAAGCCTGACAGTGAATGCTGAAAATTATCAGAATTCATTTGTTTCTATAAGATTTATTTTCACCCCGCATTGGTTGCATTCCGAATACGCGGGGAAAAACCCAATAAGCGATGAAAATACATAATGATGAAAATAGCCTGACAGTGAAAGCCATATTGACATATGCTGAACTCAAGTGAAGTTGTGGGTTACTAACTAGGTTCTAGGTACATTAAATATGCTATGGCTGACCAAACAGCCAGGTGGGCCATTGAATAGCTCTCATAAAAACCTAACGATAACTGAGGTTCAGTGTGGACCTCAAAATTCAGCATCGACGCAGTTTTCTTTTACGACTTCCTTCCCTAGCTCCATTATATTGAGTTTGGGCACCGCGTTTGAGGTATTATGTAAGCACCCACTTTAAAATAAATATTGAGGTTTTCGAGGAAAACCTCTTAGTGTTAGTAAGCACTTATATTTTAAATCTGACAGGATATAGAATTCCTCGCTATTACGCGCTTTCTCCAGCGCAGTGGCGTCACATTGCTTTTAATATTTTGTCTTGACAGACTCACCGGTGATATACGCTTCATATCACTATAGGCATCTGGGACCACCGTTCATGCACTAATAAGGTTTAGAGTAATAAAACCAAAACTCCTGGATTGCCATCAGAACTGAATAAGACTAATGACGACCTCTGTGGCGCGGTGGGCGAAGGCCCGCCTGCGACGCAGGAGGTTGCGGGTTCGATTCCCGCCTCGGGACAAATATTTGTACGATCTGCAGATATTTGTTCAGGGTGTTCTGGTCGTTTTCTATGTATAATAAAAAATATCTATCTATGTACTCGTATATTATTATGTATATCAGTTATCTAGTACCCAAGGTAAGCTTTGCTTACCTTGGGGCTAGATAATGCTGTGTGAATTGTCCAGCATTATTTATTTTATATATTTATTTATGTAAAATTTCAAAGTCGAGAGAAAGTGGTTGTAAAGTTCGCTTTCACTTATATAATAATTAGGAACAAACAATATAAAAAGCTGTTACTTACATTCCACAAACAAAGAAACATATTTAATTCATTGTTTTTAAACAGGCAATTATCACTTCGCAACTATTCTACCATCCTAATTCTCGTAACAAGCTCTGCAGAACTTATCCTGTAAATAAACAAATACACGATAGCCATTCAAATTTGCTCTTTGTCACTTTCAAGTAAAGTTCAAAATCGCAATTCAGTTTACCTGTGCTAATAGAATAGTCAGTTTAGTTAGTTTCCTATGAAAATTTACCACTGTTGGAGTTAAAACGTTCGTTTTCACGCGAAGTTACCGTACCAATGCTGGTGACGGTGTTGCGTTTTGTTTTTAGTTCGTTTTTTTAAACAGTGTAAACAAAATCAGAGTTTATTTCTCGGTTCTGTCTCAGTCTAGTCTAGAACCGAGAAATAAACTCTGCTCCAGAATCATTGATATTTTTTGTAAATTAAGACATTACTAAACCAAGTACACATTGATTGTCGACACTGGCTGGTATAGGAACAGAACACCTCAACCTCAACAGCCTGTATTAGTCCACTGCTGGACGCAGACCTCCCCCTGATAAGCGCCTTGTTGGCTCTTATCTCATGGGGGTAATGCCCATAATCTCCACGCTTGGCATGCGGGTTGGGGATCGCAGTTCGGTGGTAGAATTGTTCTGCAGGAGGCGCTGCTACCCGCCCCCGGTGGATATCCCTTAGTTGCCTCTTACGACACCCGCGGGAAGAGTTGGGGTGGTGCAAATTCTAAGGCGCAACGCACACAGCTCCTCGCCCCCCGCCACACCGCCTTACCGGTATCCCATCTGCGGGCGACGTGGCGGGGGGCGAGGAGCGGCGTGTCTGCGCCTTACCCTCGCCTCGCCGCCTTCTGTGTGCGTTGCGCCTAAGCTGGCACCACACAACAGCACATGTATAGGCATAAAATTATTTGTAAGTTTCCAATGGTCTCTCTTCCGTTTTCTAATTAGAATCAGAACCATTTTCGCTTTCGCGTTGTTGAAGTTCTTGTTATTAGTGATTACCTCGTTGCTTTCTGTAGGTAATGTTTTTAGTTTCTGTTATGTTTTCATTCAATGTCTTTGATGTTTAAAAAATATCTTCATTCTAGAACTGAGTGACGCTATTCTTAAGTTAGGCAACGTCAATTCCTCGAAATTATAATAATCAAAATGCACCGTACGACATGCTAGCAACTTCATTTACTAAGAACCTATGGACAACTTTATAAATAAAGATCTATATCTTTTTTATTACATAATTTTATTAATAAATCAATTAGAAATTAAAAAACAAAATGGCGGGCTGATTTTCTAAATTTTCTAGTGGTTTTAGTTATAACCCTATTATTTCAGATTTTGCACGAGTCAACTTATTATACTTAGTCAAGCAATAAGGTTAGGCTAGACTGAACACCACAGCAATCTCATCACAGTGTTTGCTAGAACTTGGAACGTAAATTAATTAGTGGTCCAGTGTCCGGCGCCTTGCGCAGAATTAAATAAGGGAGAGTCCTTTGGCTAGCCCCAAGATGGTAAATTCAGTAAACTTAGGTTTAAAGGTTGGTTGACTTATGCTGGGAAGAGGGATGTTAATTTAGTACTTTGTATTGTCGTACCTAAATACTATGTTGATTTTCTTTTGACAGCGGAAGCTGATACCCGCCCCTATGGATATACTCCTCTCTCATGTCTTAAAACGGCTAGAGTTAATTTAAGGTAGTATAAATTCTCCGCCGACACCGTACTGCTACTAAATCTCACCTCAACAGCTTATATTGGTCCACTACTGGACGCAGACCTCCCTCCCCATGAAGCGCCTATTAGCGCCTTATTGGACTTTATTTCATGGTAATGGCCTTAATCCCCACGCATAGCATGCGGGTTGGGATCGCAGTTCGGTGGTAGAATTGTTCTGCAGGGGGCACTGCTGCCCGCTCCCGGCTGATATCCCTTAGTCGCCTCCTACGACACCCGCGGGAAGAATCGGGGTGGTGCAAATTCTAAGCCAGTACCACACAGCCACTCCACTACACCAATTCAAATTATAATACAAACCATAACAACGGTAGGCACTGGCACTCGTAAAACGAATTCAGATTTAGCGGTGCGTTCGGCTATGACGCGCATTGTTTTATGAATTTGCAAAGTTAATTAAAAACACGAGCGTTTTGTATTGAGGGGATTAAATTGATATCGGAAAATTGAATATTTGTTATGTAGGTTTTTCACATAGATTTCACCGATTAATATCATCATAGAACGTAGGTTTATAAATACCAAACAATAAACCAATCAAAGCCGAATACAGAATCGCAGAATCGCCATGTAGAATCCTTAGATAGAAGAAACTCCAGATAGTGGGTGCAATTTAAATAATGTTGGCTATGTATCGAGGTTTCAACCTCGACACATGGCGTGCGTCCCTTCATCTGTAGTTTATTCCATCTAAGGTAGAATACAAAAGCTGTCTTCATAGTCGCAACCGATAATAATAATAAATAAAATAAATAAATCATTTATTGCCTATAAATTACTTAACCTAAACAAGAAGACGACCTCTGTGGCGCGGTGGGCGAAGGCCCGCCTGCGACGCAGGAGGTTGCGGGTTCGATTCCCGCCTCGGAACAAATATTTGTACGATATTTGTTCAGGGTGTTCTGGTCGTTTCCTATGTATAATAAAAAATATCTATCTATGTACTCGTATATTATTATGTATATCAGTTATCTAGTACCCATAACACAAGCTTTGCTTACCTTGGGGCTAGATAATGCTGTGTGAATTGTCCAGCATTATTTATTTATTTATTAAGTATTAAAAAACTAATCATAAGCAAAGGGGGCAGATTCAGCTTTGTGCTGCATGTAAAAAACATGACTGATGACTCGCCGAACATCAGCGCTAGGGCTAGGAACAATAAATTAAGTGGGAAAATAAACTGCCTTACTAAAATCTAAAGCTTGTACCTATTCTATTAAAATGATTAAAACGAGTAGTAATAGTAATCTAGTTGTAGCTTAAAATGTTAACTCACCGCTGATCGAAGTGAGAATTTAAACTATTCGTGAAAAGGATTCCACGAATAGTTTGAATTCTGATAATTTCCACCTAAATACCGTTATTATCCAATACGGACGAATTCTAAAAATTTGTGTAGCTGTTAAATGTAGCTTTCCGTTAATATCGGTTAGATTAACGCGGAATAGGTATCATTGATTGCAATCAAAATTACTCGTATTCGCAATTTAATGAATAGGCGGATATTATTTTGGATTGGCTATAACGTTTGAATAGTGCATAACCGTCACATTGACCACTAGCTTTTGTGTCAACTGACCACTTTATGCTGTCTTCACGCATAGGGTTTTATTTAGGATACCAGGGTAAAAAAGAAAAAATATATTTATTCCGTGAGTTTGATTTTGAGTAGATATCAGAACCATTTTTATTTTGTCAATCAAACAAAAAATTACAAAAATAAAGCGCTTCAAAGTTTGGGTGTGGGCCTGTGGGGGCTAAAAAGTGTCGCAAGCTGTGACGTCACGGGGAACTTTAACTGGCTATTATCTTCATCATTTTTTGTTTAATCGACAAAAGTAAAACTACGTCTCCAATATCTTCTGATAATCCAACTGACGGACTTATTAGAATTTATTAGGACTTTATCCTATTCACATGGTAGAAAAAATCACAGAGAAAGAAAAACTTCTTTCAAAAACTTAACTTGGTAACTGATTTGATAGCCCTAGAAATTATTCCATTTTATTTACTATGACATTAACACAATGGTAACATTATTTCGATGAAGTTACTACGATAAGTTTACTTTTTGTGTCATCGGAATTGACGCCAGTAACATCGAGAGCCGCATCCTCATGCGGGTTCAAGTCCCGTCGAAGTTGAAACTTTTTGCGATATTATTTGATTTCTTAGAAATTACTATATTACTATAATAACAAAAAACATCGAGAGCTTGGATTTTCCAGGGGAATTTCCATAGAAAAAAATGATAAATCTTCTTGACGGTATCGGTCCCCCTGAAAATATACCTAAAAAATCCTTTCAGTAAGCCTTCAATGTTTAACAATCAAATCAATGAAATACCTACTACTTTGTTACCTCTAATCTACAGTAAAACATCATCAGAAACGATTAATGCATGTACTGCCTAGGCTGCCAGGAGTCGGTCTATTTTGCTATGTGCGTCATGGGCACCCAAAGTACTAAATAACCCATAGGTATAGGACGTTTAGTATTTTTTATAAAATCGGCTGGGTTTTAAACATCCATGGTGGTAGGGTGAGGAACTAACCTTTATGGAATCTACCTCCAACCAACCAAATCTTAACCTAGTCCAAGTACAACAGAAATCACGTGCGAACAATAACTAGTGAACAATAATTAACGGATTCGTGAAACGGTTAATTCACCAAGTGTCCGCCAACAGCTCGTCTTTTCGAAATAGCGTCAAATGTAATATGATGGTCGTCATGGACTCCAGCAGGGCTATTCAAATTCTCCGCTACCGAGTCATCGACACGGAATCTGACACGGATTCGCGCGAAATTCAAAAATTTTAGCCGTTTTTAATAATTTTTTTGTTCTGCAAGGAATTAAACTACCAGATATGTAGTTTTCCACAAATCGTAGACGTATGAGATAATGTAGCTTTTGATAATATGTTGGTTTTTAGTAATAATGCTATTAAATATTATTAATTGCTCCAAAAGTAGCACTTAACCGAAATTCGTTAAAACTTTTACAGAAAATGTTTTATTATTTATGGAAAACTATTTTTTTGGTAGTTTAATTCCGTGCAGAACGCAGAAAATATTAAAAACCGCTGAAATATTTGAATTTTGTGCGAATTTGTGTCAGATTCCGAGCATTTACGAAATCGAATCAGAAATTTCAATTTTCGTTTTACGAGTTCAGGGCCTGAATCCGTTCAGGGTGCACACTTTTTTGTGACTTTTGCGTATTATGACATACAATGTGACACGAAATCGAATGTTGAGCAACATTATAATATAACACAAGCTCTGCTTAGTTTATTAAAGATACTTTATGGCATTTGCAAGCATATGCGACTCAAGGCGCAAAATTGAGGTGTACGTCTGGTAGCAAAGACTCGCCATGACTCAGTGAACATGAATTCTCTGAGTAGTAGAGAAGACGCCAACCAAAGAAAGTATGTTCTCAAAGGGACTGTAGAAGGTACTTAGTAGGTAGCAAAGAATATTGCCTCTTTATTTTATTTACGTCAGCAAATAACGGTCCCAGTTTTATCAAAACTGTCTTATCCAGGGTAGAGACATTAGCAGAGCTGGCTGTGCACTTAAGAGATGTTTATTGGACAAACGTGAGCCACTCAAGGCTCTATTTCTTGAAAATTACTGGTTTATGTAGGTACAAATCTGAGGACAGCGAGTGTTTCCACATTGGTCGATATCGTCTCGGGATAGTGATCTTGAGTAGTAAATCAACTACTAACATTAGGCAAAAGCTTGTGAATATGTGCATTTGCCCATAAGACAGCACCAAAACCACTAGGAGCGGATTAAAATATTGCACGCCAAAAATTCTGGACTTAACATAAAGCTTTGCGCACATTATTTCAACGCTACTACCCTACATCACAAAAATGTGCATTAAAATATGGGCATAAATATGGGCGTATGTAATGAATAAAAACAAGTAAGAACTAGTATTTACAATTGACAGAGTTGAGCTAAATGCAGACTCTTACAAACTATCTAAAGGAAGCTCAACTGGTCCATATCAATACCAAAAATTAAATCTTGTTTCTAAGTATTCATCTGAATATTAATTGAATAAATAACAACCTAAACTGGACTAAGCGCCACCAACAAAAGATTAGCGATTTGATCCGTCGATGTTTACGACGACTTTGTATGGACGGCTAAAATAGATCAAGTCATCCATAAAAACAGTCACATCATCATCATCATTAGTTCGTATACATCCTGGTACTGCTGAACATAGGCCTCCCCCAAACGACGCCACAAATACCAGTCCTGAGCCGCCTCCATCCACCGACTCCCTGAGACCGCTACAATGTCCTCTGTCCATCGAGTGGGAGGTCTTCCCCCACTCCGTTTCGCATTGCATCGCGGTCGCCACTCGAGAACCTTTACTCTCCAACGGTTATCGGTTTTGCAAGATATATGGCATAAAATCAGTACTTACATGAAAATAAAATTAGGTAGGTACTACAATGACCGGAACAACGGTTATCGGTTCTGCAAGCTGTATGGCATAAAATCAGTACTTACATGAAAATAAAATTAGGTAGGTACTACAATGACCGGAACAACGGTTATCGGTTCTGCAAGCTGTATGGCATAAAATCAGTACTTACATGAAAATAAAATTAGGTACTACAATGACTGGCACAGCCAATGGTTAACTATGAGTATAAACCTGTCGCAAATATGGCTGAATCAATCGACAACGTAATTATATTCGTGCGACACCCAAATGAGAGTGATACGGTAAATACAAAATTTGATGTATTGCATAAACCAAACATTGAAATTGGTAGTGGACACACACCTGACACAGGTAAAGGAAAACAGCCAGATCATCTACGTCACCATGACTTTCGAAAACAGAAATCAATAACGTTTATTTCTTTAGGCTTACATGATAAGCTCATAGACTTTTTTGTCTATGGAAGTTGTTGGTGTTTAGCATAGTGCATGCCATAAAAAAAATTTGCCTTTTTTGATAAAGTATTGCGTTATCTCGTACCATAATAACACAAGCTCTGCTTTTTTGGACTTGATATCAGGCTGTGCGAAAAAATCCGGCATTAAAAAAAATTACATACTGGGCAGAGTTGTTTAGGTAGGTACTTAAGCTACGGGTTCCTTATTTAATAGGAATAGAATGCGGTCACTCGAAATCACACTCCGTCACATTTCTCCAATAACCGAAAAACGAACAGCTACATAAAAGTAGGAAGGAAACTAATATTAAAATGCAAAAGTAGCTATGTCTCTCTTTCGAAAAACTATTCACGGCTCAAGGGATCTTATTGCTTGGCAAAGAATCATTTTTATACCAGGGCCTTGTCAACAAAGGCTATTTTTATAGAGTAACACGCGCGAAGCTGCGGATGGAAGCTAGTTGAAGCTTGTGAACGCTTACGACACTGTAATCTTACTGTCAGTCTTACGGACTGTAGTTTAAGGCGTCTAGAAGTGCTTTCCGAAATACGATTACAGCGCCGTTACCGATTACAACATTAGATGGCGTTCCAAATTAGTTAGCACGATATTCACAGTAGAGTGCCATCATCAATTCGGAACACTTGTGAACGCGCTCATGGTCACGAGTCACGTGTCAAATGTCATTGTACGTAGAATAGTATTGTTCTGTGAATTATAGCGTAAGTTTTGACAGAGTAAACGTCAGTTTTGACAGAGCGCTCACAGTGATTTCAGTTTGTGGCATGGTCGGTGATATCGCAAAATGGCGCATGTAATGTCGTCATCTATGACGTCACACGGGACATCGTGTTCGCGCTCACAGTAATTTGGAACGCTTGTGAGCGCGCTATTATCGATTTTAGCGTAACTCGGAATGCAGCCTAGTCTTCTGTCCGATTCCAGGCTAAAGTGGTCCAGCTATTGCACATGCACTGTCGCCGTACCTAATGCGATTCCCTGATGAATACCTACATCGCGTCATCAGGCCTGCTCATCAATCACTCTCCTAAATTAATTACCTGTCTAATCCTGAGCTTCTGTTTTGATTATGTTCGTCCATACGTTTGATTGGTCAAAGGATTTTTCGTACAATGCAATTTACTTGTACAATTTATAGACAGTTTAGGCGTGTTGGATTCGAATTGTTTTTTTCGATAGATATCAGAGCCGAATGTGCCGAGAGAGCTAAAAAAATCAAGAATGAATCGGGAACCAAAAGACAAAAGAAATAAACTATGATCTCTTTTAAAACAAGGTCCTCAGTTCGTCGAACAAAACTGTTGCCTAAAAAATGACGATTCTTTCGTAGATACAGTTTTAGATGTCATATGATGATGATAATCAAGCTGAGGTGAAAGGGGTTTTCTGAAATTCAGCGAGGAAACTCTAAAACCAAACATTTCATTCTTTATTACCTAAAAGCGTTCGTGTGTCCCCTAAATTGATTGGTTGGCGTTGGTACATCCCATCCGTTGATTTAAAGTTCGAGTTTGTTGCCAGTTTTCAAAAAATTCTTCGACATTTTAAAAATACTGCCAACGAAAGCAAAGAACGAAGCATCGAGAGAAGATAATGCAATATATTTTCGGATAGAAATCCCTCAAAATTCGTAATTCTAGGATAATATTTATTCGGCACTCAAACTTCAAAGTTTATTTTCAAAGTTTGAGGGATAACATTGAATATTCTGTGAGTTCCCTGCATTATTTTTATTATATTTCGTACCTTTTATGAAACTCAGGCGTGAGTTGCGAAGTACTTCCTCATAACATCTTAATCGAACTTCCTTACATAAATATCCAATAGTAAAACTTATACCCACAAGTTGTTTAGTAAAAGCTTTTCCATGTTAGTGAATTAGTCACGTAGAGTTGACCCACAATCCCCCACCACCCTTAACTCGTTACTAGTAAAAAAGTTAATCCAGGTATATGTAAAAACTACTGCCCGCGATTTTGCATGCCTTTTTTCCGGGCTAACAAGTGACCTTTGAAGTATGTTCTTCATACAAACCTAGGTACTACATTTTTAAGTAGCGTCTCTTAACTTAGACTAAGGTACACTGTACATAGCTACTCTTATGATATTAAGATATTACGCGAAAGTTTGCGAGTGACGATGTGAAGTAATTTTAGATACAAAATAGAAATCTAAGATTAACCCGAGGTTCTGGTCCGATTTTTTCTGCTGCCTTGGTACTAATTAGTGCCTGGTTAAAAGTTTGCGAGTGACGATGTGAAGTAATTTTAGATACAAAATAGAAATCTAAGATCAACAAATGATTTTTTTCTTCCCGATTTTTTTCTTCTACCTTGGTACAAGTGCCTGCTTTAATAGATCCGTCTCTTAGACCAGAAAATCTTTTTTTACTAATAACGCTTTACAGTTTTTGTGCTATCCCATGATTTATGTATCGCGAACGATTTGTAGCAACAAAATGAGAGATTGGTATTCAAGCTGCGCCCACGTTGGGATGCATTGGTGTCGTTGCTTTTGCATAAAGATATTTATTGTTTTGATGATAGGAATAACAATGTCTTGTCTACATTGTAAGAAGATACAGAACACTTTATTTATAACATAATATACTAATTATTAATTTTCTAAAGTGTAAAGCTTAGCGCACATCTATGTAAGCCAAACGCGCCGGGGAGCCGAAAGAATCAAAAATGTTTAGAAATTTAGATTTTTGAAATCGTATGAAAAATTGCATATTACTACACACCGAGTCACTGAGTTACTTCATTTGTATGATTTACTAGCTTCCGCTCGCGACTTCGCACGAGTATTCTCGGTACAATAGGTAGCCTATTATCTAAGTTAGGCTATGCTCTAAACGTACGCCAAATTTCATCTTGATCTGTTCAGTAGTATTGGAGATCCTAGGTAACAAAAATTCAGATTTCACAAACTTTCGGCTTTCTAATATAAGTAGGAAGTAGGATATATTTATTTGTATTTCAATACCCTCTGCTTATTTGGTAGTTAGGGTAGACGTGCCTTTTCAACTTGACATTTTATAAATAAATATAAATATTATTTATAAATAAATATAAACAAACTCAACACGCTAGATACTCACACTTGCACACAACACACTAATGCACACAACACAAATACACTCACAGACGTGCACAGAACACTAACACACACACTCACAGGCACACACCATACAATCACATGCTAGCCAACTACAAGTATTGTAAAGCAGTATTATCTGTTTAATTTTAATTTAAATCTTTCAATCTTTCAAAAACGCACCTTCCAATATAACTGTATGTTACGGAAGAGCGGAACCCTCTAACACAGGTATATCTATACTTAAAAGAGGATTCCAAACCCATGCTACGTAAATTAATTTAAGTTTACTAAATAATTTTTTTTTTTTTGTACATTTGAGTTTTCGTACGAGACAATCAAAACCTCCTCTTGTATTTTGGTGATGTCCAAAATACAAGAGGAGGTTTTGATTTTCTACGGCTAACTTTGACTACGGCTAACTTTGACTTACACCGAAGACTAACGGGTGCCATTCATATTCATTTGATAGCTTTCTGGATGCTATCAGATGACTGTGAATGGTCCAGTAACGACAACGCGCTGTCCCTACGGGCCATTTTAAAACAATGAAAACTTAACAATAGCTGGATAGCTTTATGCAATATGGCAGAATGAAAGCAGAATGATCAGAGCTAAGTTTTTTATGCGAAACGTACCAGACCGTTTTCAAGATTATGAATTCTTGTGTATTATTTTTAATTTACCTTCATGATACCACATACTCACGAAAATAAAAGTAAGGCATGAACAGGTAGGTATGGCGTGATAAAACGTGCCGGATTCATTCGATTTTTCTCACCCAAGTTACTAGTATAGTAGGTATTATAATATCTGTGCCCGAGTTGATCACGCTATGAAACGACACTGGTTGGTGTGATCATGTGATGTGTGATCAAGTTCTGTGTGATCATCTGGGACATACACGGTTTATACCAATGTACACAAGACCTCATAGTTTTATTAAACGTGCCTACTCCAAACAAAATAAGCTTCAGCCTTATAACCACATTTAGCAGTCACAAATTGTTAAAAAAAAATACAAAAGGAAGCTGCTGATATTCCCTGGTAGATTCCCTTCCTCAGCTCTTACACGGGCTGATTTGGAGGATTCTAACGTCGTTATCGCCACGGCCAAAAATAAGCCACACCATAATATCACAAAAACAGAGAGTTTCTTCAAACGGTTTCCGTCCGCATTGTATTTCCAGCTCTCCCTTCACTTGTTGCTTAGTCTTATCTATAAATTCAGATATCTATGGAAGAGATACGTACTCGAGGCAAACAAGGATGGATGTTTTCAAAGAACTCCGACCCTATGTGCCACAATCAGCTGGCTGCATTATTCATGAACCCGTCCCAAGGCGGTGGTCTGCACAACTGATATTAATATTTAGTTTGTTTGTCAGGTGACTGTTGTTGCATTGTTCAGGGCTTTTAGAATGTATAGAAACCTTTGTTTTTATTGCAGGAAAGAATTGAATGGCAATTCGAATAATATTGTCAACCTTTTGCGAAATATGAGGCATTAAACGCATTGCCAAGTTATTTTCTCTGAAGGTGGGCGAAAAAGCAAAAAGGTCTGGTTTTAGGAATGTATTATGTCGGTATTTAATTAAGCTCTGATTTCTTTGGGCTAGATGATGCAGAGGATTGTCAAGCCTTGTTTTTGGGAACGAAATTTCGTTTGTTTGTACTCACATCGTCTATCTGTAGGAAAAAATGGCGATTGTGCGTGTTAAAACTTTCCATAACAACGTATTTTGCTGAGCTGCACTGCTATTTATCGTAGCACTGATGTTAATTCAGATTTTGCCAAAACTAAACTAAACTAATTATAATTATTATTATAATGCCATCCTTTTTATTTCGATCGTTGTGAAAGGGACGGCAGCACTTTTAGTACTGTCAAATTAGTTTTGTTTAGTTTTAACGACTTCTGAATCGCGACCACTGTTTGAAATCAACTAGCCTTACATTATTCTAGAACGGAGTCATCATTGCTGTATTTTAGGTATGCATCGACGTAACATAAATAAAAAAAATTGACTACGGTTTCAGCTCCATTTTAAAATGTGACACTAAAGTTTTTATCTCTTAAAATGCTCTAAGAGCGCTTTAAAAGAAGCAATAATAACGTGCTACTTTTTATCGTTATGACATTTATAAGAAAACCTTCAAGCACGTAAGAAGCTTGAGCGTGGGTACAGCCACTGCCAAAAAGCATTGAGCTGATGAAGATTCCAAAACACCGTGTACGCACACAGCAACAGAAATTGCTAAACCACACCATTCCTAAAACAGCGTAACTCACAAGATAACACAAGCCGTTGAACGTAAACGACGACGTAAATAGAAGCAAAAATCGGCCCATGGTGGGAACAGACTAAGCGAGCGAGAGCGAACAAATGCAAACGAGTGAGATTTGACGAACGGTACGATTGTTCCATTTTTAGAATTTGGAATATCGGTTTCGAAACCCTTATGGTCTCGCTTTGTGTCCTTTTTTCCATCCTTAATAACTCAGCAACTTGAAATTTAAAATAATAATACCTACATTTCGTGCGCCTGTACAGATTTTAAGAAAAATAAATGAAAAATGAAAATGAAAATTTTCCATACAAATTGAGATGTCAAAATGTAAAAAGAGACCTACGAAGTCAAATGGGGTATCATATGAAAGGTACCGGTTTGTGCATTTCAAAACAGTTTTTGAAATTTCTGTAGATTTCATTTTTTTCGAAATATTTTGAAAAAAGAACGAAGGCCCACGTTTGGGCTCGCTTGCTTTTGCAATACCGTTTACACTGGTTCTTTTGCGTTCATTCATTAGCCTTCGCTTGCTCTCGCTAGCTTGGTCTGTACGCGGCATCAGATCTAAAAGAAGAGACCTACATCTTTTTTGCACTTCTTTTGTTTTCATTTACTGCTCTTCTTGTGGGTTACGCAGTTACTGAAAAGGTGTGGTTTATCGGTTTTGGAGTCTTCATTTGTTCAACGCTTTTTGGCGGTGGTTGTACCCACCTACGGTTGAACGAACTCTACTTGTTACGTTGTAACTTTAGGTATTATAGTAGTATAGTATTATTGTAGGTAGTTAGGTATTCTAGAAAGAACTCCGTAGAAATCGCAGATTTACACTGGAACTATTGTGTAGATGTGTGCTAGGAATGCTAAATTAAACTAAGAAAAGAAGTGCCATTGGACGTGTAGCCAACATTACGGCCCACGGATTGTAATTTCGATTGTTATTTTCTTTGAGATAAAATTCTGATAGAATAATACCATAATACTATGTTATGTACAGTATTAAGTAGGTACCTATACATTATTTATTAACATAGAAACAAAGTCAACAGATCATAATCTTTACTAATATTATAATAATAATAATAATAATAATAGTCATTTATTTCAGATAATAATTAAATCCATATAATAATAGGAAAGATTTGATTGTTTGTTTAAGATAAGATAAACTTTATTTGTAGTGTATGTGTATGTGTAAAATATAACATTAATATGTACTAAAACTAATTAAACTACTAACACCATTTAAACTACATATACATATGATAATACTCGCATATAAAATACCTTAAAGCTACAAAATGGCGAATGTTTGTTTGTATTGAATAATAGGCTCTGAAACTACTGGACCGATTTGAAAAATTCTTTCGTCGTCGTTAGGAAGCTTACTTTTCAGGGAGCGACATAGGCTATATTTTATCCCGGAATTCCCAAGGGAACGGGAACTAAATAATGCTGGCCAATCCACACAACATCATCTAGTCCCAAGCTAAGCAGAGCTTGTGTTATATGGGTACTAGATAATTGATATACTTAATACAATACACTACATAGATAGATATTTTATTATTATACATTATAAACATCCAGAACACCCTGAACAAATATCTGCAGATCTTACAAACATTTGTCCCGAGGTGGGAATCGAACCCGCAACCTCCTGCGTCGCATGCCGACCTTCGCCCGTTGCGCCACAGAGGTCGTCGATTATAATCAAATTTTAGAAACAAATTAAAACAATACTGAACTATACTTATACTAACTAGAGGTACTACTTTTAGTATTTACAATTTCAAAATTGAGCTAAGTGCAAACTGTTGCAAGCAATCTACAGGTAGCTCAACTTATCCATATCAATACCAGTCGGAAGGCCCGTCCCATTAACGTTGGGACAAAAGAGATTATGTATACCGGTTAACAGGTACCATTATAACCATATGAAACACAATAATCACAATATAACACAAGCTCTGCTTAGCTTTGGGCCAGATGATGCTGTGTACATTGTCCAGAATAATTCATTTATTTTATTGTAGACCTTTATAGCATTAAGTAAATCAATTATGCAAGGTACCCAGTAAATATCCAACTTGAAGCAGTGCGTTTTTTATTTTTCTTTTTAATTACCAAGATTTATTCAACCCAGCCACATCAACCAGAATTTTAATTGAAAATGGTGAAAGTCAGCCCTCATCTGTATGCTAGCCGACTGCAAATAAATATTTTTGCAATAAATATGTATCGTTTAATGAATAATAAGTTCATTTTTAATCCGAAGTCATGAATGTTTCATGAAATCATGATGCGAGAACGTGCTTTAGTATTATTACGTGAATTATAAAATAATCAGAAACAGATTAGATTATCAAAATAAACACTTTAAAAAATCTAGTACAGTACCATTGATAACTCGTCACAACCTCAACAGCCTTTAATTTTCCACTGCTAAACGCAAGCCTCCCCCTGACAAGCGCCTTATTGGCTTTTATCTCATGGGGGTAATGCCTATAATACCCACGATGGGCATACGGGTTGGGGATCGCAGTTCGGTGGTAGAACTTTTCTGCAGGGGGCGCTGCTGCCCGCCCCCGGTTTTTAGCACCTCCACACAATCCAATACGATTCTTTAGGTATTAATAACGCCAAATTCACGTCCACTTCGATGGCCAACCCGCCAGCGAAGCGTATTGATTGGTGTGCTGATGATGTAGGTATCAGAATTAACTGATTCTGAATTTTATGACATACAAAACATCACAAAATAAAGAAACGAGACGTGACAGTTATCAAACTCTATATTCAAACGATATTTGTTTGGAATTATTTAATTCTACTCAAATCAAAACATACGTAGATCTTTGCTGTAGATATAGCTAAGTAGCTAAGTATCTACATAGCTAAGTAGCTATATCTACATACATAAGTAGCTATATCTACTTCGTAAAACTACTATATTTTTAGAAAGAACAAACTAGATGCTAAACATTATTCATGGCATAAAATAATGTAATAACATCAGCAAAATGAACCTTGCGGCTATAATTCAACGGTTTATTTCCATTGCTGCCATTGATTTTACAAATTCCCCCGAGGATTTAATGAAAAACGTGCGTAGAAAACTCCCGTTCTCTCCCCGCGATTATTAATGACCAAGTACTTCAGCTCACCTGGCACAGTAACCGATACAGAAGGATTAGTTCAGCGGATTAACACTAGAAACTACTCTCTTTTCATACTCGAGGAGTAAGTTTATAAAAAAAAGAAAATGACCTCATCTTTTGAAGCGGGCAATTATAACAGGTATAAATAAATAAATAAATAAATAAATAATGTTGGACAATTCACACAGCATTATCTAGCCCCAAGCTAAGCAGAGCTTGTGTTATGGGTACTAGATAACTGATATACTTAATACAATACACTACATAGATAGATATAATTTTTATTATATACCTACATAGAAAACATCCAGAACGCCCTGAACAAATGTCTGCAGATCGTACAAACATTTGTCCCGAGGCGGGAATCGAACCCGCAACCTCCTGCGTCGCAGGCAGACCTTCGCCCGCATATGGAAGCAATAAGCCTTCTATTTTACTATAAACTATAGTAGTTTGACGAATTCATTACGGATGTACGTAAGCGGGTTAACTACGAACGTTGGTGTTCTTCCAACACAAATGCGGTTCGTAGTTAACCCGCTTACATCCGTAATAAAGCCTTTTATTATCATGTAACTCAAAACAATCCGTTGTATTCTGAAAGATTCGCTATAATATTTGACTGTAGGTAATTTATTGAGCATTGAGTAGGTTAGAAAAATCCCAATGCTTAAAATTCGATAATATACGGTGCCTTTTATCCAATTTAGACTTAAACAACACAGGTCGGCAAGCAAATGCGCCATTTTTTTGATCTTTTACCGGTTTTACCTCCTAAATTTCCAACCGGAGGAGCCACGAAAAAGACGATCTTTTTGTGAACTAAGTACAACACCATGACTGAAGCATCAATTTCTGTTGAACAGGATCAAGGTTGAAATCTTATTCTTCCGATAGTATTGATCCGTAAGCCTACTTTGTATTTGTCTGTACCTATAGGTGCAGATGGAATATTTTTACACCCAAAACTTCCAAGTTTCGCACACTGTGCCAACATCTTTGATAGATAGGCCTATCCGCGAATCCAAACAAGGAAACTTTGCCTACTATTTCACACAGAGCCTTTGAGTGCGTAAAACTTCCAACTTTAAAAGCTGATGGATTGCTAATATTAACATTTCAATTTGAGGGGCGATTGTTTCTTGGCTTTGTTTTCAGGTTGATAAAATAGTTTAATATATAGGAGTAATGATTATGAATTTCGAAATCCATTGGTTTGCGATAGGTAAATTGAGATACCGAGATGTCGAGATAATGTTCTCAATCTTCGGTCGTTAAGAAGATACCGAAAGAAAGAGAGGCGGCCTAGCTATCGGCCTAGTTCGCCTCTCTTTCTGTCGACTATTTTCTTTCTACAGTAGTAAAATACATTTTTATGCAGCCACCGATATCTTACCCAAAATTTTCAAATCTATCACGGACTAGACGAATCTTGGCCCCGATTCAAAAAGCTAACCCGCCGTGAGATCCCAATCACCGGTGTCAAATAACTTTGCGGTTTTGGCACATAATATGTAGTAAACAGGTATAGTTTGAAACAAAGTAACTTAATCCACAGTCTGTGATAATTCTATGAAGAAGAACTCTACATTGTACTTAAAGCCAACGAATTTGTATATTAACGTAACTAGTATAGAAATTCCTTAGCAGTTGTAGAGTCAGTTTAATTTGCTGTCAATCAAACTCAGAAAACGAGCAGTGATAAGATAACCTAATTTTCTTTTCTATTAGAGTTTTCATTTAAAGCTCTCATACTACGCACACACACACGTGTATATTCTTTCTTTAAATTTCCATAGCCCTCTCCTGCAGTACATTAGCGGCGAGATCACGCACACGCACAGAGCAAAAAATACAGGCCACATAGAAAAAACAAAATTTAACGTCTTCTAACGGGAATTTTTTTTTTTATGACTGTAAAAACAGCCAGTATTTTGTTTCGCTTCCTGCCCCCTCTCGCCGCCCGCCACATATTACCCCGCATGTCACAAAAATGGGCTTTATCTTGTAATATTTAGATAAATTTTACAGTGACTGCATAAAATACCAGCTTACACGCAGGTATAGTATTATAATATCTGTGCACGCAGTAAGCAAGCTTGAAGCAACCTAACGACTGTTTGATTGACGCCTTTTGCAAGCTTCAAGCGAGTGGCCCGCACGCTGTCGCCCCGTGGATCACTTGCTTGAAGCAAGTTGTTCGATGAACAGCGGGCTTGCTGTTAGCTGTCACCGCATGGACAGCACCGTGGTCAACACGAGTCTCAGTTTCTTTATAACGTTTTGGTCAGGTTTATTTATGTATTTACAGATAAAGATATTCTATTCATCTCATTGATAGGTGACCAGCTCTTATTCTAGGACTAGGTAGACTTATACAGGGTGGAATTTTGTAATGCCACCTGGAGGGAAAGTACTCTTAATACTGTAGATAGAAAATTGTACTAAAAGAAAACATTCCTTTATTTTTGAAAAGAAAGAAAACTGCATTCAAAGATTTTCGAAAATTCGCTTACCAGACCCGGGAATCGAACCGACTAAAATCTGTAAAAATTACACCCTGTACTTTTATTGCATAGATCGTTAGGGTCAATAATAAGGATGAAATCTTTCTAACAAACTTAATAAATTAAATGAAACGAAAACCATGAAATCTTAAATTATAAATTGAATATGTCAAGTTAAGCACTTTAACTGAAAGATCCATCTGTTTACTTGTGTCAGTAATTAATAATTATGATTGACGTCATTTATCCATTAAAATGACGAATTAATATTTTGATAAGACAGTTGAAATTTGCACGTGTTTGTACCTAAATAATGCAGACTCTTGTATCTTAAAATACTGGATCTCTTAAGAAATGAGTTAAATGGTTTCCCCGAGGCAGAGCGAAACCAAATAATTCTACAGCAAGATGGTGCTCCAGCCCATAACAGCAGAATCACTACTGCCTACATTAATAACCATTTTAATACCTGGATTGGTACCAACAACGGCACAATCAGATGACCTGCGAGATCACCAGATCTCACCCCTTTAGATTTTTTGTGGGGATATGTAAAAATCTAATTTACATGAAATCTTATGCGAATGTAAACGAGTTGAGAGTTGAAGTTCAGAATACGATTTATAATATTCACCACAACACGTTATTAAAAGTTACTAGAAATGAATTCATTACAAGAATAAATTTGTGTATCCAAGAAAATGGAGCCCATTTTGAGCAACTAATTAGTAGATTTTATTAGTAAGTAGTTTTTATTGTAAATAATTTAAGATTTCATGGTTTTCCTTTCATTTAATTTATTAAGTTTTGTAGAGAGATTTCATCCTTATAATTGACCCTAACGATCTATGCAATAAAAATACAGGGTGTAATTTTTACAGATTTTAGTCGGTTCGATTCCCGGGTGTGGCAAGCGAATTATCGAAAATCTTTGAATGCAGTTTTCTTTCTTTTCAAAATTTAAGGAATGCTTTCTTTGAGTACAATTTTCTATCTACAGTATTAAGAGTACTTTCCCTCCAGGTGGCATTACAAAATTCCACCCTGTATATATTACTTATATAGACTTATAGATATCAATCTAGATGATAAGCAAGAAACATCAAAGCTATCCTAAGCCATTGACATAAACAAATGCATGAGATCTAGATGTTGACCGGTCACACCGCAGACAACCATTCAACGCCGGATTTAAATTTGAAATTCGCAATAAACACTGGTTTGGTCAGTCACCCGAATAACTTTGGAGGGCGTAGGTATCTATAGAAATGATCAAGTATTTTGTTAAAATACACGCTTCGCGCAAAATAACTATAAAGCTATCACTGTTTACATAAATCAATACGTAGGTTTACTTTACAGTATTGGAGTCTTCTCGATCTAAAAGAGGACATATTAAAGTAGAAGTCCAAGCATCCTGTAAGGTGTAAAAGGAATTCGTTTGTCGAAGGTTCTTCTTATGAGCAATATTTTTCCTCTTGGGTTCATAAACAACCATTTGTAAAATCTTCTAAATAATGCTGAAGAGAAGTACGTATTAGCAGAGACGTTTAAGTAACTCCCATCTGTGTCCAAGGCTCAATTCCATCAACACAATTGTTTGACTTTCAGCTGTAACCAGTTTCTAGAACTACATACACGGTCTCCCCGGCCCACGGACCTTTTTTTTTTCGGTGAGGAAATTCATTAACGAAAAAACTGGTCTTTCAGAATTATCTGAGACTCGACGCTCTGAGAAGGACGAAGTACCTACTAAAACCTCTCCGGTGTCCCTCTTCATCATTTTTTTGATATTCATTGATGTACATTTTAACGGTACAAGGGCTTACGTTAATTTCGTCCAAGACTATGAGAAAATACCTACTGTCATTAACGATAATAAGAACCACTACTATAACAGTCCGGAAGATCAAAATTTAGGGCTTTAAACTTATAATTGTTTTGTCGTTGAATGTGTGTGTTCATCCATTTTCATTGTTTTCTTTAGCAGTTTTTATGGTTTTTTTTTTTAGTGTTGGTAATAGAGACAATAAAGTGTTAATCCATTAATTCATTCATATAGCTGTCGTGGCATCAACATTGCCATACAGCGGGGCAATGCAGCTAGCTGCAGCGTTTTGGGGACGCTTCCGACTGGTATTGATGTGGATAAGTTGAGCTACCTGTAGATAGTTTGCAACGGTCTGCAGTTAGCTCAATTCTTTCAATTGTAAATACTAGTTCTAATTTATTTCTATTATTTGATTGTAATTTTCTTTGTATAATGCATTCGTCGTACAAATTTTGGTCTCTTGTTTTGGGATTGATGGCAAGGACAGACTGGATTAAAGCGACCATGTATGGGTTCTCTAAATTCGAGCAAGGTAATTCTGGCCTGGTAAATATTACTCCCCGGGTTCTCCCTGGCTTCTACACTAGAAATTAATTCAGTCGACGGCTACTGCGGAGTCCATAAACTCGTAACAATAATGACGGTTTTGTAGACCGGCGGAGAAAACGTAGTTATACATGAAATATCATAAAACAATATTTTTGTACCGGAACCAGCTAAGTTTACAAAAAGTCTACAAACCGCGACGTAAATTTTACTTTCAATTATAATAACATTAGAGCAGCTTCACTGATTTTCATCAACACTCTAGATAAAATCACCTTTGAAACAAAAAAATACTATAATCAAAATCGGTTTTTCACTTGGAAGCTACTGTGATACAAACAGGCACACACGACAAACATACAACCTTTTGAATACATTATTTAACTTTTATTTTGTAACCCTCTGTTTAGTCGGGCGGATAAAAATGCAAGCCGCTGCCAGATGCTACTTTTTTCAAACATAGATTTAATTTAATGTTGTTGAGATAAAAATCAACGAAGCTCCTTGCCAGATCGACCACTTTCTGTCCTCGTACATTGTTCGGATATCAAACATTGTTTTCCCCGAGACGGCAGCACGTAAAATAATTCCTTTGTATTTTAATTCTGAAGCATGTTTAAAACAGTGTTTGGGGTATTTTATTTTCCCAGACTCTGAAGATAATTTCAATTAGCTGAAACGGTCGGTCTGCATCTCAAATAAACAAGCAAGCAGCTCTAATAAGCGCCACAGTTCACTTGCTTGATTAGAGTTAAGCAAATTATGCAAATACCGTCCATCCATCAATCTTGCATGCAAAGATATAATCAACTCTCTCGGTAAGGCAATACCGTTGTTTTTATGTAAGAAATTTACAAGAAAATGCGAAGCCTCAAGAAAATGGTTATGCTATCGTTCCATTGCAAGCGAAATGAGGTTCACTCTAGCGAGTATCTGGCGCAGCGCATCAGCATTGCCATACAGCGGGGCAATGCAGCAAGCGTCTTGGGGACGCTTCAGATTCGTATTGATATGGATCAGTTGCTCGCACCTCTAGATTGATTGCAACAGTCTGCGGTTAGCTCAACTGTTTCAATCGTGATTTTAATTCTAATTTCTCTCTTTCTTTGATTGTTATTTGCTTCACTCTTGGTCAATGTGGTCGTATGATTTAGTTCTTATCAATCTATAGTAATATTTTAAAGGGGAAAGATTTGATTGTTTGTTTGTTTGTATTGAATAGGCTCCGAAACTACTGGACCGATTTGAAAAATTCTTTCACCGTTAGGAAGCTTACTTTCAGGGAGTGATATAGGATTTATTTTATCCCGGATCCCACGGGAACGAGAACTACGCGGGTGAAACCGCGAGGCGATCGTCTTGTATAAAATAGAATTTCACTTTACGGTAGGTAGTTTTCTAGAGGTAGTTAAAAGTAAATTATTTCTTTAAGTTAAGTACCCTTCTAAACTTTTTCATGAAAACTTTTTTCATAAAACGAGTCTCGTCTTTTTGGAGTCGTTTGATAACGGTTTGATATTAGAATATTAAAAACAAAGCAACCAAACGAATGAGGAAAACAAAATGTAATAATCATTAAAGGTTTTTTCGCGGACAATATTCGAAGCAAATGGGTCGCAAAATGGAATCGCTGAAAAGTAACTACGGCCCATTAATTTTAATTTCGGCTTCGATTTCTCGATAAGCCATTTTAGAAACCGTTGTCATTGTCAACGGGGTGTCTGTATAATCGAGATAATTGGAAAAATACCACATTTTCTTCTCAGGGTACCACGTTGAAGTAACTACCACACGACTTTTATAATAAGTACCTACGCACGATGAAAAAGCGTTCTCGTCACACGTTTTGACGTGACAACGTCTTATAAATTGGTTTGCCGGGTGACACTTCAAGAAACTGCGTTACGCGTTACGTTCCGCTCACGTTATGCGCTCACAATGTTTTACCACTCAAAGTCGTTGTCACGTAAAACTTTAGCCCGTATACCGACTTTACAGGCAACCAATTTTTTTTTTATTCATAAAAGCATTGGAAAATTCCCAAATTATGACGCAATTCATTACCTACTCCATCTATACAATAATTCACTTCAATTCCCTGAACAGGCGTGATTTTAATTAAAAATCAAACAAGTAGCCTATTAAAGCCTCACAAAACGACTCAACTTCAAGCTAAATAATCACTCAATAGGCACAGCAATCCGTCGAGAATTAGGCCAACACTGATTATGAAAGTTAATTAAGAACCCGATAAATTTTCATTGAAATTTTCTCGAAATTATTCCCAGATCGGAGAATTGAATAACAATGGGAACTCTTAGCGACGTTTATCAAGTTTTCAACTCAATCCGATTCTCTAGATCCACTTTGTAGAGCAGTAGATGTGCCTTATCTTTCCACATTAGCACTTTTCTTGAGAATAAATACCACCCCTTAGATTGTGTGTTGATACTCTGTGGAAGGTTGTGTATTCAAGCACCGTCTAGGTCGTACATCTTCGGGATGTATAAACTCCTAAAAAATAGCTACGTCACCTTGACAAACACAGTTTTTAAAATTCGTAATATATTACAAACTGTTAAATGTCATCTCTTAGATATACTGGGTCAGTTATTTATAGGTATTGTAGCCAAAGTATTTATTGGACTCTATATGCATGAATATTGTAAGCAGCTGACAGTATTTTGTCTTGTTAGCCTGTCGGTAGGCAGGAGATTTTGGTGTGTAGACTCTATAACACAACATAAGGAATCAACATACTCTTCATTTGAATTAAGTTTATCGAGTTTCAACCTTCCCAACACAGCTAAAAATTAAACAGTGTGACCGAAATATCGGTGAGCCGCTTGGGCATTATCCTCCAATCCAACGTCTCCTTTAAAATAGACAGGAAGAACCGGACTGCGGTAAGTAAGTACCCACTAGCTCCTTCACTTCGAATCAAGATAAATCCAGACTAGCCTCACCTGATCTGAAGTTTGAGAGACAAGTAACTTTGATACATGGGAATGCTTTTACTGCGCTACGCCATTCCAGAAATATAAGAGTGTCCCTAATGGATGTGTGAGTTTCCTAAAGTGTATGTGTTGGTTGTGTTGCGAAAAAATCTCGGGTAATTATGGTTTCTATTTTAGGGTTTACCACTATAAGACTGGTATAGGTATGTACGGATTGTGAAATATTAAACAAGCTTTTACAGGGTGCCACGTAACATGTTTTTTTATTAAGCCGAAAGTGGATGATTCTGGAGCCCGATTTGGTTTTATTATGTTTATAAAATATCAAATACTTTTATTTAGATTTGTTTTCGTACTATTCGTGTTATTATAAACGTACACTGGCGTTATTTAACATTTTAAAATATTTCATATTAGTGAATTTTGTTTGTTTTTTTGCAAAACCAGTGTTTTGACTTGGTTATTTCAAAAATTGATGTAGATCCTTTCAAATGATAAAAAAATAATAGTGTAAGAATACGCGTAAAAGAACACGAATGTGAAGAAAAAAGTAAATGTTTTTGTTTTAGTAAAAAATATACGATATGAAAAAGATTTAAAATAAAATGGGGCCAGAATTACCCCCTTTCGGCTTAGTACACTTGTTTTGTCGCACCCTGTATATAGAAACATCTATACATATAACATATCGCACCTTCGGTAGAACAAGGGCATAATTGCCATGTTTGTGATTTTACAGGAGAGACATTTTAAGATTTTTTTGTGTTGCGAGTCAATTTATCTTCTTCTTATATTGACCTTGAGGTAATTTCTTTAGTGCGAAATGTACCTTATAGTTTTGTGAATAATAGCATGATCTTTATAGTGCTTAAATATTTATCGTTTTAATTATTTTCATATAAATATAAAAACTTACCTACACATAAGCCTTTGTTCCGCCAAAATTCTTAAAAAAATGTAATTATGACCGTATTTACTTTTATTTTTGAGGGATATTTTAAATAAAAATAACAATAATTCTTACAAAAATTGTATTTAACTATTAGTTTCAATTGGAACGAACAGGCACAATAACACTTAGTAGGAAGACTTCAAAAAATATTTCAATAAAACAATGAAGTATGGCAAACAACATTACATTTCAAAGTCTTTGTTCCTAACTAATTGCAGTCGTTGCAATCAATTAATCAATTAAATATTTTAAGATAATCAGTACTATTAAAGTTATATAAAATATAAAGGCGAAAGAAAGACTATACGTATTTTTCACTGAGGTTTTATGGCAATTGAACGTATCTGAGTGGAAAATTCTAAAAAACAAAAATTTCTCAGTAATAGTTTAAGCAATCATTAACATCTCTGAGTATGGCTGTTAAATAGTGTACCTATTTATTCGAATAGTGAGATCATTCTTTGAATAATCAGTCATCTTGATCAAAATTAAAAATAAAAGTTTCAAAAATCTAAGTTATGTACGGTACCCAAGTACCTTACTGTACCTACTCATTCAAATAGTGAAATCGTTCCTTAACTAGTTAGCAATTAACGTTTGTCATCGAACCATAATTAAAGTAATCATTATAATAATGTTCATAAAATTTCGGAACAATGTTCGAGAATTAACTGCCGAATGTCATCTTTCTTCCGATTTTTTTCACATTTTGGACATACAAAGGCACAACACTGTTCGAACGACTTTGTACCTCCAAATTATTTTCTAAGAAATGGGCGTACCTAAAGAAATAGAAAGTGAGACTTTGTTCCTCCAAAAATCTGAAATCCAAAGGGCATATTTACCTTAACGACTTATACGCTCCAGCTGACAACCACTCCGCTTGCCGGCTGCGCCGCACCTGACAAATAGGACTTTGTCGTGCCAATACGTTTGAAAAAACGCTTCAATGTGACAAAGGCACTGTCGCCCTCTGGCGAAATTAGATGGAATTGAACGAGTGTCTTTGTTCCTCCGGGTAAAAACACGTTTTTAAAGCACTTTGGCATACTCAAGTAATTTTTCGAAAATTAGGTAGTTGTGCCCTTGTTCTACCGAAGGTGCGATATATAGAACATCTAGAACACCCGGAAGATAAATCTGCAGACACAAACATTTGTCAACCTTGACTGACGCAACCTCCTGCGTCGCAGGCGGACCTTCGCCCGTCGCGCCACAATGATCAACTAATTATGTGGGATGCGATATGAACTGAGGCATTCCGAAACTTTATTTTATATATAAATTATAAATACAATTCTAATTATACAAAGCACCTCCAACGCACGCAGCGTAACTTAGATAGATAGATAGATAGATAGATAGATAGATAATTCTTTATTCATCACCTTAACAAAAAAACAAATTTTACACTAAACATATAGAGAACAGCAATGGAACTGGCGGCCTTATCGCTTAAAGCGATTTCTTCCAGGCAACCAAAACGATGGGAGAAAAATAAAGAATGGCGGTGCTTCTTAACATAAACTGTAAACTACTTATTATACTACTAACTTAGGTCACTTGTAACTTAGGTCATCGGGAAATTTATTATATACTAGACTAGACGATCGCCTCGCGATTTCACCCGCGTAGTTCGCGTTCCCGTGGGAATTCCGGAATAACATATAGCCTATGTCACTCCCTGAAAAGTAAGCTTCCTAACGGTGAAAGAATTTTTCAAATCGGTCCAGTAGTTTCGGACCCTATTGAATACATACAAACAAAGAAACAATCAAATCTTTGCTCTTTATAATATTAAGTATAGATATATTATTTATATATTATTTGTATTGGAAACTGATAGTTTTAATGTGTTTAGCAAAGTTTAAACTGAACCTGACATAAGTCAGGAATGCATCTATGTGAAGATGTGTTTGTATTTATATTTATTAAACTTGCCAAAATTCGTATGGATCACGCGAACACACAACATTTGTAGAAGTATCGATATAGATTTACAAAATCGGATGGAGCGTTCTCGCTCGGAGTAAACTATAAAATCTAAGTTCAGAGAGATCGGATTTTTGAGATAAGTTCAAGGGGTTCAGAGTGTGGCCTCGGGGTTGAAGTCACGTCTTACCGTTTAGTTTTCGATGTATCGGGATACATGGAATGCATAGCTGTACTGCTACTGGCGTATATGTTTTGCCAGCTCTAGTAATCCCCACATAGGGGATCTCTAAGGGGATTAAATGAACTTAGGTACGCCTTCTAAACAGTAGTGTTTGGTTTCAGTACGGGGCACAATGAAATTGAAGAATGAAGATTTATTTTGGGCAATGCGAAATCTAAGAGAGCTGGTTCAATGAAAATTTCATACTCATTTATTCGCCGTAGGAGCAGAAGGTATTTAAACTTGGATACGTCGATTTATGTGTTTAAGTTACAGTTAATAGTGCTTAAGGGGGTACCTACCCTCAAATTGCTTATTTTCAACTCCGTCGGACCTCCATATCTTCCAAACTACTGAATATTTAACTTTGAAATTTATATATGGTAAAGTTCAGGACTTATTCTATCGATCATATGTTTCGAAAACACGATTCCATAAAATTTTCTCGATATAAAAAAATCGCAAAGTTACCTCTAATTTTTTACTAAAACCCTAATTTCTCAATAAATACAGATGATACGATCTTGAGATTAAGCATAGTAATTGAGCTAAGTATAAAGAACGTTTTATATGTTGCCTTTTTTTCAATTAACTATTCTAATGTTTGTGGGGAGCAAATAACTACTAAAAACTTGATTTTTGGGCTTACGCCGCTTTGCTCTGTCCCGCTCCTGTGAACGCGAAATCCTATGCCTATCCTCTTCACACAATAACGAGGTAGGGTACCCCCTTAAATTATAATTCAAAGCCTTTATGGCTTACCAGACAAGATAGAAAAACCATCTAGGAACTTAGGAATATAATGTACAAAAATAGGTAAATTAATAAATAGATCAGCTGTAAATTGGGCATGGTTAAAGTCATATAAAAATAATAATTATAAATTCATAGTGCTGCTTGAAAATGGTATTGTCTGTCATAATTAAATTTAAATAAATATTAAATAGGTATCACAGTGTATGCAGTTACTTTACCTGGATAAAATGTAGCTGCTTTTATCCAGGTTTCTTCCTTTAGACGGAATCTACGACACGGGCAGGGGCTGAGTTGTACTGGTCGATTTTTGAGACGCCACCGCCACGGCCGTCAAGTTTCAAAAACGCTTTTTTAAACTTACACATTTTCACTAAAAAGCCATTTTAGACACTAAAAAGCCAGTTCCTTAACCATAATAGAGTTTCGTCGTTCAACTCAATCAGAGAATGGAATCCCAAACGTTCCAATAATCCTGGTGAAACTATCATTAGGAGTTTGATATTGAGGAACTTTGGAGAGCAGAACTTTGATACACTCGATGTAGGTTATGATACACCTGGATACCCTTGCTGGCTCGGACCTTATATGTAAACCAGACGATCGCCTCGCGGTTTCACTCGCGTAGTTTCCGTTCCCATGGGAATTCCGGGATAAAATATAGCCTATGTCACTCCCTGAAAAGTAAGCTTGAACCTAACGGTGAAATAATTTTTCAAATCGGTCTAGTAGTATCGGAGCCTATTCAATACAAACAATCAAATCTTGCCTCTATAAAATATTAGTATAGATATACACGGTGCCACGTAATATGTGTACCGAAATGGATTCATTCAGACCCCGAAGGGTTCTACATTTGATCAATGTTTTTTGAATTTCTGTGGATATTACTACTTAAATGTAAAATAATCTAAACTTAAAAAAACATAAATCAAAAGTTGTATTTTTACATCTCAATTCATATCACTTCCTCATCTAAGATCAAAAAAAGCGCTGGTGGGTTTGGTGCATGATTTTGATTATTATATTTTAGAAATAGTTGTGGCACCACTATCGCCCCTACTCTTCGCCTTAACAGCAGCTCTCCGTAGGTAGACACAATTATTTATTCATTCACACAATCCATGCATCTTATCATTGGTCACCAATTACAACATCGAGACCATACAATACCACCATACAAAGCATAGCATAGGATTGCAGAGCTCCACATCACTTTGTATTCAGCTCGAACACTGCCAAAATCCATGAAATATTTTCAGACGATAAGTACGGCATCTGTTGAGGAAATTTCACAAATCATAAAGCAGGATTTACCTCGTCCACTGAGCTGGACTGGCCGATAGCAAAATTGAGTTCAACGGGTTCATTTTGAATCAATCTGCTTACTTTGTTGTGATGAAGAGAATAGGGAATGATGGAGTGGAAGAATGCTAAAATGACGTCCACGGGAAAGTGGAGTTTGAGTGAAGGCAGGCCGTGGAGTTAGAATAAGACAATACAGTAAACACTATATCACAGACGCGCTACGCCTGAGTGTAGGCTGTGGTAAAACCATACCCCTAGTAATGTGCTAGTGCCAGTTGCCACCTCTAGCTGGATCGTGGAATCACGCATTGCGATGTTAAAGGATAAGGAGACCCGGAAGAAATTAGCCCACAAATTTTTTATGGGATCGAACAGATAAGTTTTCCACCACTGCATTGTCATAGTCTCACCAGAACTGTTTTGTTCTTCGCACGCAATTCGTCATTCTTTCTATAATAAATATATTAAGTACCTATGTATCTCTATTGTTAAGTTAATGGTTTTTCTCTTGTCTTATTAAACACTAGACGATCGCCTAGCGGTTTCACCCGCGTAGTTCCCGTTCCCGCGGAAATTCCGGGATAAAATATAGCGTATGTCACTCCCTGAAAAGTAAGCTTCCTAACGGTGAAATAATTTTGCAAATCGGTCCAGTAGTTTCGGAGCTTATTCAATACAAACACACAAACAATCAAATCTTATTTATTTATTTATTTATTTATTTATTATTTGGATAAATTCATGGATATCTCGCTGGCTGATACTACAAATGGAAACCTAAATCATATTTCAAGCAAAAAAAAACGCCGAGGGACATTTAGAAAATTCTGTTATACCTACTTTTGTACTAAGAATGTGACGGTAAATATCTTCTTTGACAAAGTTCCATCCCTTCTGACAGCATGCGGTCTATAACACCAGATACAGATCTTTATTCTACAGAGTACTGATTGCTCCAAGAAACTTAAACCCCGAAGACAATTGACCCGAAGTCTCCAAGATAATGGATCTCACTCCGTCACTCCTTTACGCCCATAATTGGATTCACCGGCCAACACCAAAGCCGGTCGTAATTGCAGGAGCCTAGCCAAGATTTCCACCAAATCGTCGGCCATGCCTCTGTAATTATACTATGTACTAATTACACTTACTCAGATAAACTGTTTTTATGGGCCACAATTGAACTCACGTAGGGAGGAAATTTCTGCAGTCAAGGCTAATAGTTTCTGGAAGTGTTTTTGTTGTTAAATCTGTTATAAATAGTTTTGGAGCAGAGATCAAGGGTGATATTGTTGTAAGAAAGGATGATAATTTGATATCGGGTCTACGAAAATAGAAAAGAAACATGCAAGAGAAAAATTATTTTTTACCTAAAATTTAGGTAAATTTTATATAATATAAATGAGACATTTATTCACAAAGAAAATTATACTAGTATTTACAATTGAAACAATTGAGCTAAGTGCCGACTGTTGCAAACAGTCTACAGATAGCTCAACTAGGTAAATTAATAACCTGCGTACTTAAAGAATAGAACTGATAATGATGTCATCTCTCACAGTTATACACATTGCACAACAAACGTTTTTCTCGGTTGATCCCAATTTTCTTGGTTCGTTGCCACTAGTACAATTAACAGTTCCATGATGGAACTACTGATGTTTTTTTTTAAATCACTTGTGCCATGTTAAAAGATATTGAAAATAATGGAACTAGTGTTGAATTATGTTACCACTAGTTCCATTAAGGGTGTAAAAACACAAGAGCACTTCGTTTTATAATAATTTAAATTCAATAAAATGAACAACTATTAATTTTTGATCTATGATTCGTGGACCTTTATGGCTTTAATGGAGTTCCATGTGATAGTGATAACAAAATTCAACATTAGATCCATTATTTTCAAAATCCTTTAAAATGGAACTAGCGATTAAAAAAACATCAGTAGTGCCATCATGGAACTGTTAATGGTACTAGTGGCAACGATCTATTTTCTATATTTTTTTCCGTTTCAGCAGAAATCAATTTTAACTAAGCACGGGAGGAAATGTAACATAAAATCTCTATGCCATCAAGGAAAATTAACTTTGGGCATTTCACTACTTAAGCATAAATTTTCAATTACATGGAAGAGAAGTAGGCCACTATCAAAGTACCGAACTTCCTCCAAGTATTCCATAATACCGAAAATTCCAGAACAAGGCAACCGCGCTTGAAGCCAAGCCTTCCATCAAGATGAAATTTTCAGCGTCTTGGCATGAACATGCTTATCCAAAAACCTCTTCTTGTTTATGAATGTGTGACATAACCGCGTTAGCTGCCAAGCATGATCATAAGCTAAATAATATCGGTTTAGTTAGTGCATATTTGCGACTGTGGCTTAAGGGGGTACCTCAAATTGCTTATTTTCAACTCCGTCGGACCTCCATATCTTCCAAACTACTGAATATTTAACTTTGAAATTTATATATGGTAAAGGTCAGGACTTATTCTATAGATCATATGTTTCGAAAACACGATTCCATAAAATTTTCTCGATAGAAAAAATCGCAAAGTTACCTCTAATTTTTTACTAAAACCCTAATTTCTCAATAAATACAGATGATACGATCTTGAGATTAAGCATAGTAATTGAGCTAAGTATAAAGAACATTTTATATGTTGCCTTTTTTTCAATTAACTATTCTAATGTTTGTGGGGAGCAAATAACTACTAAAAACAGGATTTTTGGGCTTACGCCGCTTTGCTCTGTCCCGCTCCTGTGAACGCGAAATCCTATGCCTATCCTCTTCACACAATAACGAGGTAGGGTACCGCCTTAAGGGTCCGGCGTAGGATGAATTTCCCATACAAACGTAATACCCAAAATGATTTGTAATTTGAGCATATTTTCACTATCGTCTGCTATTATTTGCATTAAAATAGTATTTATCTAGGTTCTTGCCACATTCTTTTTTTAAAATACCTTTCTGAAATGAATTTTAACCAAATCGCATTTTTACATCAAAGAATGAATGTCGTCTTAGTATTTTTGCAGAAAGTATTTTGAAAAAAGCTTGTGGCAGGAACCTCAATAAATACTGTTCTAATACAAATAATAGCAAACCATGGTGAAAATATTCTCAAATTACAAATCATTTTGGTACTACGTTTGTATGGGAAATTCATCCTCCGCCGGACCCTTAACGTTGCTTTCAAGCTTGCTCACGAGAACTGCTTAGATAAGACTTATTATAAGTTTCTTGGCAGTGAATGAAAAGTAAAGAGAATATGAGTGCATGCATAGTCGTAGCCATATGCAATAGCATTAGAATTTCTATGCATTGTAGCACTGCTACGATAGTAGTACGATTCACGACCGATGTGGTGCGGCGGGCGAAGGTTCGTCTGCGACGCAGGAGGTTGCGGGTTCGATTCCCGCCTGGGACAAATTTTTGTATGATCTGCAAATATTTATTTCGCGTGTTCTGGGTCATCATCAGCCTATATTAGTCCACTGCTGGACATAGGCCTCCCCTAATGAGCGCCATAGCACCCTGTCTTCAGCTTGCCGCATCCAGCATCTGCCTGCAGTCTTTCGCAGATCGACTACGTTTGCCGAGTCGTGGTCTCCACTCAAGAACTTGTTTACCCCAGCGGTTGTCGGTTCTTCGCGAGATATGGCCGGCCCACTGCCACTTCAGCTTGCTAATTCTTTGAGCTATGTCGATAACTTTGGTTCTCTGTCGGATCTGTCTGTGTTCTGGGTATTTCTAAATAATATAAATCTATGTCATTTTTGTATTAAGTATATTAGTCAACTAGAACCCATAACACAAGCTCTGCTTAGCTTGGGGCGAGATGATGCTGTGTGGATTGTCCACCATTATTTATTTGTTTACCATTGTTTGTAGCACGGCTACTATTCAAAGCATTATTTTCTGAACACTGCTTTCTTCCGGTAGCATTCTTGCGTAGCACTACTCCAACGCGTAGCATTTTTTTCGTGCTATTAATGCTATAATGTGCTATTAGAACATTCGCTATTAGTGTGATTGTTCGTAGCACAGCTACACCCCGTAGCATTATTTTCGTAGCACTGCTACGAGCGTAGCGCTAATGTTCATAGCGCTCTTATAGCGCTGTTATGTAGCACAGCAACGTCGTCGTAAGAAGCTTAGCCTTCTAATGCAAGTATGTAACTTTACATTTACGTAACTCTGTGTTCTTAAAATCAGCGTGCGATCAGAATGGGGCGGAACCTTCTCAAAGTAAATATTTTACTTCACAATCATTAATTTCTCATACATTCCGAGAGTTATTATTAAACCTTGTCAAAAAGAATGGTCGACTGCATTTTTATATTTTAAAATGTTTATTATATTTTATAAACTAATGTATCAAACTTCATATTGTTTGCAAGAGTCCGCAGTTAACTTAATTTTATTGGTTCAATTGTAAATACTAGTTCTCATTTATTTCTATTATTTGGTTGTGATTTTTTTCGTGAATAAAGATTTTATAAACTGTCAAATCAAACTCCACATGTATATGGTAAATAGGCTTATCTAACATCAAATAGAAAGAAATATTCTTTATTCACAAAGAAAATTACAATCAACTAATAGAAATAAATTACAACTAGTATTTACAATTGAAACAATTGAGCTAACTGTAGACTGTTGGAAACAATCTACAGGTAGCTCAACTGATCCACATCAATACCAGTCGGAAGCGTCCCCAAGACGCTGGCCGCATTGCGCCGCTGTATAGCAATGCTGATGCGCTGTGCCAAATACTCACCAGTTCTCGGGTCACGCGTCGCTTCGACCAGACGCTGAGATAATTTTTTAAAAACCCGAAAAGCCTCGGTATCCCACGGACCTAGGGTCTCGACTCCAAGGGGAGCAAATGTGTAGGCTCTGTCGAGAATTGCATAAGAATAGGATAATATAATAAAATAATAGAAAGATACCAACCGAAGTCAGGTCTTTTGCTAACAAGAAAACTCAGCACAATGCACTATCCACCGCACATATTTTACCCGGTTCTGCCTGATTCAGCAGTGATTGCATTATAAAGTAAGAATTTTCCGCAGAAAAGGCGGGAAATGCCAGTACGCTGCCACGCCGTGTAATTGACACTTCATAGCGTGAACTTTCAGATAAAATACATCACGTTTTCACTTACATATTATCTACTAGCTTCTGCCCGCGGCTTCGCACGCAGAGGTTATTTCTATCGCATGGGAACTTATTTAAGGAATAAAAAGTCGCCTTTGTTTGATTCCAGGATTATAATTATCTGTATACAAAATTTCAGCCCGATCCGTTCAGTAGTTTTGGCGTGAAGAGGTAACAAAAATCCATCCATCCAAACTTTCGCATTTGTAATATTTATTCTGATTCACGTAGGTACCTATGTAGGGGTTATTCCAGTTTTCCCCCTTGATAGTATGTAGGTACATTTTTAAATGCACGAAAAATAATACCTTGTTATGTACCTACTATTTACCAGAAGCACAGCATGGATTGCGTAGGTAATGATACTCCAGAGGGCGATAAAACAACAGCTATACAAAGAAACTTTTATTTTCCTGGCTGTTATTACTAATCGACTTTGTTGCGATAGTCTTTTGTTTCTTTAAGAAACGTAAAACCACCATGTGATTTTTAATTACAGGCAATTTGCAGTTAAAAGCAAAAAAAAATCTGATGGTAATCTTCAGTGGACTCAAACACATAAAACTTACAAAAATTCGAAAAACCCCGGACGATAATGTTACTTTGAACCATCTCCATTATTTTGATCCATGATTTTCTTTAAACATAGCTAAGAAAACTCTCGATCAAGTCACATGATACAAAAGATACATTAATTTAGTGTTGCCTAGTTGTTAAAGCGGGCTAAAATTATCATTAACGCTTTTTTCAGGGAACCGATTTATATTTCTATGCGTGTAGGTACAACAAGTTTTCATAAATATATTATGACCTGCTACATGTTTTAAACACAAACAATAAATTCGAATATGAAGCGTCGTATTAACCATTTCGATTTGCAAAGATAAACCACCACGATATGAAACTGATAATGAACGACTGAATGAATATCCATTCAATCGTGAACGATACGTTGGGAATCACATTCACTTCACAGGATTTATTAGCGTTCATTGTAAAATATTGAACTTTTACAGCGTGCAGTTTTCATTGGGTCTGCCTAGCTGGTAATTTAGTTAGTGGATTAATAGTTGCGAGTGGCTTTTGGTTACGGTTGGCGAGTTGTTAAATAATACTGGGCATTTTTCGCGAGCACATCTGGCCTAGAGCAGAGCTTTTGTTATGAGTACCTATCAGGAGGCTTGAGGTGACTGATGCATGCATAATGCTTGTTATGTTGCTAGTTTGCATGGTTTTAGAAATACCTTAGTGCTCCAATGAGAGCGCTGGACCAACGATCGTAACCTTCCCCTTGCAGATCTTACAAATAATGTCCCGCGGTAGGAATAAAACTAGCGACCTGGTGCGTCGCAGGCGGACCTGCGCCCAAAACTCACATGTCCAGCAGAGGGAGAAGATTTAAGATGGCTGATGATACTGATGAAAATGATGATTTTAAACTAGTAGGTATTATATTTAGGTTGGTAGTTGCTCTGGAGTTTTGCAGTCTTCGTAACCTATGAACTAACTTTGTAAAGTTCAAACTATGATACCGAACGATATTGTTTCAAATAGTCTCGCGTTCCTTCGCTTCTGTTATAGGTATTTTTAGCAATTGCCGCAAAAATAACGGCTCCATTTTGACTGCATTTCCTTCGCTATATAAATGTACTACCGTCCTACTGTCTCGGTAATCTTGTCATAGAAGCAAGAGAGGAAATAGAAACAAATAAAAGAAATAGAAACCTCGTTAGGATCGTGTAGGTATCTAGAATGCTTTTACCCTTAAATTTCGAGCGGAATCGCTTAGCTATAAGTAAACAAAATGTTGGCGAAACTTAGAGCGGTATGCAAAATAATTAAATTATATTATTCATAGTAATCAAAGCAAAGTTTCAAAGAATGTTGTGTCCACCAATCATAGGTATAATGTATTACAATGGAACTGTAATAGGTACTTAGGTAATAGATAAGATATGTATCAAGTTGGTGAACCATATTACATAAATTAATATTCACCCTGACTTAAAGGATTTCGTATGCATCCAACTACTCTTTCCTAAATTCTGACAGAACTCTACCGATAGTACTCTACCAATGGGACTCTGTCATTATTATTTATTTAATTTACTCATCATCAACATCATCTGAGCTAGTTTGCACATCAGCACTCACAGTTGAGCATAGGTCCTCTTTAATACGCTATTCCTTCCGGTATCCTGCGAGTCGCATAGGTGTTCACCTTACAATGTGAATCTTCTGAATATACCTTACAATGTGAATCTTTTGAATACTTATACCAAACTAGCTGCGCCCCGCGGCTTCGCACGCCTTGAATTTTCTTTGCTATAAACCTCACGGAGCCGAGACCTTTCCAACGAATGCAAAACCGTGGAAATCGGTTCGTGCGTTCTGGAGTTATAGCGTCAGGAAGGAAAACCCGACATATTTTTATATATACCAAATTATTTTGTACACAACATTAAACTTAAAGTAAGTTTCTGGGTCGGTTCATTAAGTTGTGTTATGCAATGAACCGGCCCAGAAAAAAGCCTCCAATTACCTTAACTTTCGGTCGAAAAGTCTAAAATAGTGTCGCTATTACCAACCGCACAAAACAAAATTACCGTCCCCTACCTTATTGTCACTGTTGTTTTTTAGCCGAAAATGCCTGCGATATTTCGCTCCGTGCGTTCCGTGCTAAGCGGTTTTTAATGTTGGAAAAGTACCTTTTCTGGTTTATGTTGGCACCTTTTTCCAAGGATATGAATACTCTATGGAACCATAATTAGCTATTAGAGCAAGGTGATCTTAGTAAGAGCCATAGTGGAATTACGTTACGTTCCTTCAGTTAACCAACATTTATACAAAAAATCTTGGTTCGTTTACGTCGATGATGATGAACACTAAATTACTATGCATGTCTAAACGGTTCTTCTACTCTACTCTAGTAGGTAATACATTCGATTTATAAGAAAAGTCATGAATTCGAAATTGACGGCTACGGGGGAGTTTTGATAAAGACCCAATAAAATCTTGTCAAATAAAATTGCAAATCGAAATTCTTTAAAAGAAAAACACGACGACAGCAGGTTTAACGAATTATACAAGAATATTTTTAATCGATTCCCATGAAATTAATTCATTGACTTCGATAACTTCAGGCACTTTTATTAGGTTTTTTGTTATTTATTTCTCCTCAAAAGATTTTTTTTCAGGTTCTATTGAGTAGGCTAGGATGGAAGGTATAGGTATAAGTTTGCTTTAAAACAATTACCTACCGAAAACGAGGTTTAATTAGAAAAAATTAAACCCTCTTGAATATAAGCCGGTAAACTACGAACCTACAGAACACCAACGTTTCATCTCTTTACGAGGGACATCATGAATTCGTCAAAATACGATATTCATCGATAAATTTGTCATATTTATTGAATGTTTGATTACGTTTTAGGAAGCACTTTCCTAATGATGGAATAAAAGTATGAAATTATTACAGAATACTACCTATTTGACCCTTATACTCCACCCCATTTTATTTAAGTAGATAACTACCTACGTAGGTACCCTAAGGGGACTCTCAAATGTACCGTGAACGTATCACAGGGTGATTACTGGCACATTAGCTTTTGTTCAATGAACCATGCAGTATTCACATATCTTTGAGAATCTAATGCCCCTCAATTTGCTGCCTCAAGTTTACTTTGAACGTTTTTTAGATCAATCAGAATGTTTGCTTTCGTTTCCGATTTTGTTTGGGGTTGTGAGTTGTGAGCTTCCGGGAATTCTATATTTGGAATTTATTTCCTGATATTCGAAGACGTTTGTTCTGTTGGACAAGTTAAATTGAACCTGCCGGCGTTATCCAAAGTTACGGGTTAATAAAAACTCAAAATTGAAAACCTACCGGTACCGACGTAATTATTAAATACAGGGCGTCCCACGGTTATGCCACATGGACGGAAAGTATTTTAAATATAAATTGCAGATATAAAATTTAACTGAAAGAAGACTTCATTTTGATTTAAAAAACTATTTATACTGCATTCAAAAGTTTTTGGATAAAAGCCTGTCTGAACCGGCACCGCCCCAATTCTTCGCCCTAGACAACAATCCCCGTGCTTGCCCTACTGATTTGCTTCACCTTAAGGCCAGGTATTCCTGCAGCAGTAGGCGTAAGGGAAAACGCGCGCCTGCCAAGCCGCCGCGCTCGTGTTTTTTGTAGTTATTTAAACATGGTGATTAAGAAAATCATTTTATTTAGTCGAACTCTGCGAATTTGTTTAGAAATATTAAGTGTATTTAGTTAAGTACAAAAAAAAAGTAATAAATCAGTGGTTCGCTAGTCATAATATTGAAAAAACATTAGAATAAGGGGTAACTTTGGGATTTTTTTCTACCGAGTGAAGTTCATTAGATCTTGTAACTGAATGCGACTTTGTCTAGAATGGATCCTTGAGTAATAAATATCTTTTTTTCAGAATTTTAAAGACTATTTTCTAAGTCTCAGATGATTTTAAAAATCACAAAAGTGCGGCTTCTTCTGGCCTACCAAGCCTTAATAAATATTGTGCTCTATTTCGTAAACAAAAAACCATCGTTTAATGTAAATATTGGGTAATTATTGTAAACCAAAAATATCCATTGGAAAATACTTACCTAACACTGAATTATAGTGGTGGGTTACTCAAAAAGGTTACCATGACGAATGGTTCTTTGAATAATAGATAGCCGATACCCAATTCATTGGTACTTCTGTCGAGCACGCAAAGGTCTTGGCTTGTTACCGTTCCATGCTCCGTTGGATAGGGCGAGTACGGGGTAGAGTGGTAAATAGACTTTGATTTAGTGTCAGAGAATAGGCCCACTAGCTTATTATGAGATGTATTTAGGGCGCTACTAATATAGTAGGTACTTTTATATAGCCAATAGCGGCGTAGCGTCGGTTAGTATTGGTACCCGAGGCGGTTACTAAGAATAGCCACCTAGCAAGTAAAAGTGACGGCGAGCGGAGCGAGCCGTGAATTTTTTTGAGGTTTTTTCAGATATTTGGGTAAAGTAAGCAAGAGTACATAATATGATAAAAGAAATGATAGCAAACCCCGAAAATTTTAAAGACTACGCGGTGGTAGATGCTATGAATATAAATAATGACGAGAGGAGCGAACTGCGCTAATTTTGGAGTTTGGTGGGGTTGGGTTAGCAACATGACAAGGAAGCTAAGACGACGGCGAGCGGAGATAGCCGCAGCATTTCTGCGGTTTTATTTCGGAGATTTACAAAAAACTTAGGAATAAAAATTAACATGCCATGAACCCTACATTGACCGTGCATATGTAGTTTGAAATGACATCCCAATAACAGCCTCTATTCTCTCTCCACAGGTTTTTCTAAAACCTATCACAGGCACCAGTTCTCTCACAAAACAGGTCATAATCGTTAGTAGGTACAATATTTAGGTCACAGGTAGAACTTAAATCCTACAAGACACTTGCATTGTACCTAACAAGGTTCCTAGACCTACTTTAGTTTTCCTATTTAGTTATATAAGCACCTATTGTGAGAGACAAATAAACGCTTTTTTAAACACTTTAATTCTTTTGCGATAGATCACCGCCGTCTAGAAATTTATTACGATAAACAGGGGTTTTTATTTTATGGAAACCACCTTATTAGCACCTTCCTAGTAGGTACAAGATCTCGGTCTAGGGACCGCATCAGAATCTCGTGTTGTCAAAATTGATAATCGTCTAGCCAACCCCACGAGCCTCTACCACAAAGTATGGAAAATAATTAGGTGTGAACTGAAACACCATTAAGTTTTATGCCTTGCTTTGTTCACACGGGTCGATATCTCCTACCTACTGTGAAGGCTGTAAAATTTATATGAGAATTGAGCAGCACTGGTTTTTGTGTCCTCGTGTGCTCTGTAGGTTACACAGTTATATTTAAATTGGCGTTTCTAGATACATAGGTTAGGTAGGCCTACTATGGTCATTATAAAGCAATATAAATTTGATCCTATGAATTACTTGTTGTTCATGGATGAATGATAGGAACAAGAATATTTATTATTTTATCAAAGGACATTCATGCACACTATAAAACAATATTAGTACCTACCTACCACACAATGTTAAGTATTCCACGCTCGCCGGAAACGTAGCACTGATTTGATATCTGTCAGAAATCTAACCGCGAAACCATCGCGTATTTCGCGCCTCACATTTGTAACGAAATGTAGGACAACAGAAACTAGACGGTTTTGCTGTGAATTATTAAGTGGAATAGTCGAAGGTATAGATATAAGGTAGGTACCTGTACATACCTACTTGATCGATACCTTTATAATCATCTATACCTACCTACAGGTTTATTGGTAACTAGCTGCGCCCCGCGGCTTCGCCCCCGTGGAAATTTATGTTTCCAACTTTCCTCCAACAAACAACAAAGAAAGAATTATCGAAATCGGTCCAGGCGTTGTTGAGTTATGCGCTTACCAACACATTTTGCGATTCATTTTTATATTATAGATTTACCTACTGACACTGCGTAAACTGCAGGTCCTGCCCATTATCACGAACACGTTTGTGAAGACGCCAGGTCTTCGTTCTTTCCTTTTTTAAATCGCCTCCTAAACGAATTATTGTCCGAAACCCAATTAATTACTAAATAGCAATCTCCTACTCCTATTTAAACCCACCTCATCATCATTGGCTTATAAATTATATCCACGAAAGATGATTTAAGTGGCATCAGCCTGGTTGGAAGTCAGCCGAACACTAACACACCCTCTGATAATTCAGGGCAGAGCCGTTTTTAGGTTTAATTTGAAAGAAAACCCCTAAGTATAATGAATGATTTTTAAATGGAGGGGGTACTTACATACTAATATCATTTCCTTTCCACAAATTTTAAGAATTGAGACCTGACATCTTCACGGACGTGTTCATGATGGTGGGCAGAACCTGCAGTGTATAGTATTATAATATCTGTGCTGCAGTTCACAAATCGTGTCAGTGAATTGCCAATAACCCTGTATATTTGACCCACAGAACAAATATATGATTTGACCTGACCTCTCTCTCTCTCTCTCTGTATGTACTTCTGGTGTGTCGGTACTTGTGACACTTTGAATTTACCCTTTTTTATTCGAATAGCGGCTGCCACCTTGTCTGGCTTGGATGCTATATTAGTAGGTATAGGTACATAACATACCTACAAGTAAGTAGATAAGTAAGAGGGAAATAAGATGTTTTTATTGCGTTAGCGTATCAACGGTCTCATACCTATCGGTAGTAGGTAATCCATCCATTGTTATCTGGAGGTGTCCGTGGACATTGACATAAACTATTATCTGGATGACCTGAGTGTGAGAGATATGTTACGTCAGAACCGCACCCACAATATCAATGCCGTCGCGTGTTAAAGTAAACTTCGAGACTAGTTATAGTAGGTAACTATTTCTCACTGAAAATTGTGACATTGATTATATTATAGCACAATTTAAATCATGGCGCCTCTAAGATTTAGGTACTGACAAATGTGTCGAATTTGACAGTTGGTTGAGTGACATTGACACCTGCGCGCAACGGAAACGAAAATTTAGTGCTCTATACATTTTGGTTCAATCAAAACAAATTCAATTCAATTATTCTTTGAAAACAGGACGCGGACGTGTGCATGTGGCTTTTGCGTTTGAAACTGCTGCAAATACTTACATGCAGAAACAGTGTCGGATACCAAGTGCGAATCCAGAATATTTTGGTCCAGTTGTGTCTCAGTAAAAATTGCAAGAATACTCAGACCGTGAGCACATTTTTACAAATAACTCTTAATTTACTACATGTGATAACGACGGACCCCTCTCTGTTTAATTATTTCGCGGCCTGTAAGTTTCCAACATAGTTTTCTAAACAAGGAAGTTTACAAAGAGGTTATTTGATCAATTTCATAACATTCATTGGCCACTTCACATTGCATTAGAAAATTCAAGGTAAAAACCTATTTTCTAATCAGTTGAATCAAGGTTTTGCAACTCAGTGTAAATGGCCAGTTAAAATCAAGAAAAAAATTTTTTTCTGCTTCAAAATTAAGTTCATCTGATTGGATCCAATTAAAATTATTTAGGAATCAGCCATATTTGCCAGCTGAGACCAGTTTTTATCTTAATTATTGCCACAGAACAGACCCAAAGGTAATATTAACCAGTGTACACCAGCTCATAATCAGAAAGTTTGATATGCCTTGAACTTTTTGACATGGAACAGTTAATTTTAGTTGAAAACTGTGCAAATGCAGTTTTATCCAGACAATACTCCAAATTTTTGTGTGTCTATATAATTATACATTATCTGTTGGGCTACTTGACCTAATGAACCATGTACGTCAACAGTAAGTGATGAGGCAAATCTTCTCGCGACGGTTAGTCAGTTCACTTCTAACCTGCAAAATGAGAAGTCACACATACATTGATTCTCTTGGCTCGGCCAGGTAACATAATTTTTAAAGAAGTGTGCTTTTGTGGCTTGTTTCTTTTAGAAAGCACAAAATTTACTTACTTTCCTTCTTTATTTTAACTATTTTAATTTAGATTTATTTTTAACATTTTCTCAATTACTTAGTAACACTTTTTGTTTTTTCTGTGTTTCACAGACATGGTGGTTTTTTTTGTATATAATATTTTGTAGCTTGAACTTTTAGTGTTTGTTCAATTTATTTTATATTCATTATGTTTTACTTTGTTTTGTTTTGCTTTAGAATTATGGCCCAAATCCTTGATGGGAAGGCTTTGTCAGCAACAATAAAGAATGAGTTGAAAATAAAAATTGCCGACTGGGTGAGTCTAGGCAACAGGCCACCTTCTCTCCGCTGCATCATTGTCGGAGATGACCCGGCCAGCCACACCTACGTTAACAACAAGATATTGGCAGCGGCTTTCGTAGGCATCCAAGCTGAGACTATAAAACGAGACAGTAGCATAACAGAAGAGCAACTCATTGCTGAGATAAAACAGCTAAATGCTGATAGTGGTGTTGACGGTATCTTAGTCCAACTGCCTGTGCCGGAAACTATGGATGAGAGGAAGGTGTGCAATGCAGTGGCTCCGGAGAAAGATGTAGATGGCTTCCACATTGTGAATATTGGAAGGTTGTGCTTGGATATGCCTACTATTGTACCAGCAACTGCTTTGGCTGTAGTGGAGATGTTGAAAAGGTATGTTTTTATGTCAATTTTCTATTTTCCATCACAGTTCCATTAAGCTTTTTTATTTATATGTTAGGTACTTGTTTCTGGACTGGTTTACGCAACTAGGCCACAGGTGGGCCCTTTTCATATGTACGGGAGGCTGCTAGTATAACCACAGAATGTCCTCCAGGAAAGCCAGCAGGTCTCATTTAAGGCGGTACCCTACCTCGTTATTGTGTGAAGAGAATAGGCATAGGATTTCGCGTTCACAGGAGCGGGACAGAGCAAAGCGGCGTAAGCCCAAAAATCAAGTTTTTAGTAGTTATTTGCTCCCCACAAACATTAGAATAGTTAATTGAAAAAAAGGCAACATATAAAATGTTCTTTATACTTAGTTCAATTACTATGCTTAATCTCAAGATCGTATCATCTGTATTTATTGAGAAATTAGGGTTTTAGTAAAAAATTAGAGGTAACTTTGCGATTTTTTTCTATCGAGAAAATTTTATGGAATCGTATTTTCGAAACATATGATCGATAGAATAAGTCCTGAACTTTACCATATATAAATTTCAAAGTTAAATATTCAGTAGTTTGGAAGATATGGAGGTCCGACGGAGTTGAAAATAAGCAATTTGAGGGTAGGTACCCCCTTAATGTACGATCATGATCATCAATTTCCTTAAAACAAAGTGTTGTACCCGTAAAAACGACACTTTGTTGTGGTTGTGGTGTGTTTTTATGGCTCTAGTGGTAGGTTAATGCTGATAATAATACACCTACGCGTCAAGTCGCGCGCGTTTTCTCGTTCAAAGGTGTGACGCGTGCGGTGGCCCATGCTATCGCGCGGTGATAATGGCGCGCCATTGAACTACTTAGAAAATTACACCGCGCGCGACAACACAAAATTTCGGGCTCAGGGGTTTATGAAGTCACCTAAACTACATATTATATTTGGCAACTTTAACATTTTTTTTATCATTCTGTACAATTCACACATCATTATCTAGCCCCAAGCTAAGCCAAAGCTTGTGTTATGGGTACTAGATAACTGATATACTTAATACAATACACTACATAGATTATTATACATAGAAAACATCCAGAACACCCTGAACAAATATCTGCAGATCGTACAAACATTTGTCCCAAGGCGGGAATCGAACCCGCAACCTCCTACGTCGCAGGCGGACCTCTGCGCAACAGAGGTCGTCAGTTGCCATAAATAACAGATGCGAATAGTTCAATGCCGAGATACATGGTCGGAAACAGATTAACAATCCCAAATTGTTCAATTAGGTTCAATGTCGAGACACACGGTCGGAATGCGGTGGTCATAGGCCGGTCGAAGAACGTGGGCATGCCTATTGCTATGATGCTGCACAGCGATAAACGACACGACAGCAAACTTGGAATGGACGCGACAGTGACTATATGCCACCGTTACACACCTGCTGAGAAGCTGGCTGCTTACTGTCGGAATGCTGACATCATCATCACTGCTACAGGTATGATATTTGTTTATTCCATAATTTGATTGTTAAATAATAATAATGCTGGACAATTCACACAGCATTATCCAGCCCCAAGCTAAGCAGAACTTGTGTAATGGGTAGTAGATAACGATAGACATAATACAATACACTACATAGATAGATATATTTTTAAATAAGCAGGCTGACGTCAGTTACTGCCTTTTTAATAAAATTTTAATATAAAATTTTCTTCTTAGGTATCCCCAAAATCGTTAAGGCTGACATGGTGAAACCAGGAGCGACCATCATCGATGTCGGCATTTCGAGAGTTTCTGATGAGACGGGAAAGGTCAAACTAGTCGGAGATGTGGATTATGATGGTAAGACCTCTTTAATTTATGTTTGCATATTCACTTGCGAGCTTTAAAATGGAATCGCTTCATCGCGAGTTGATCAAAACAATTTTTTTTACAATTTATGTACAATGAACTATAGATTGTGGTAGATCATTTGAAAGGTAATTTTGTTACTTTTCAAGTGATATCAAGAAGATTTAAAATTAATTAAATTGGCTACCTAAATTTTGGGAATTATTGCAATAGGTCGAAGTTGCATCTATCGGCTTCTATCGGGCGGCGCCGGAGCTGGATTAGTTGGATTTCTCCCTCGTATCCGCTGTTTTAGCTCGTCCCACATATGCCAGATTGGGTTCAAGTCAGGAATAAGGGCTGGCCAGTCTAGTGTGGGAATGCCGACATGGAAGACGTCTGTCGGTACTGTCTAGTCACTGCTGCGGTGTGGCAGCGGACATTATCGTGCATTAAATCAAAATTTATCGTCGCCAATAAATCCTGCATAAGGGAAAAAATAACTTGACTCATAGTTCACTGCAAAGAAATTGTAAAAATTAGTCTTGAACAACCCTTGAAGCGATTCCAGTTTAAAGCTCGCAAGTGTATATTTTGGCTAAAGAGGGATCTATTTACATTGCGCGGGAGATATTTTTTTTTGTGGGTCTTAAGTTTTTTTCTACGAATAAACTATCGGATAAGCAATTTACTAATATACTTGATTGATTTAGGGCTAAGACTCCACATAGCTAGGTATAAGAAAAACCGTGAAGCTAACTTAAAGCTCAATACGCCATAAGCACCCTAAGGGTCAATTCACACTGGGATGGTAGCGGCTACTCCGGTGTGAATTGAGCTTTAGGTGGTGTCCTTCGAATGATAGTTATAGAATTATTAGGTAAAATTTAAAAAAACTAGTGCGTTGTCTTTTGTTTTTTTTTTCATATCATAATCCACGCTGACGTCACAAATCCAGGCCAGTATACGAGCCGCTTTGTCAGTTAACTGTGACGTGTAATGTATAAAAACTTCTGTCAAAACGCCAGTTAATATATAATTTTGCGATTATCTTTTCGAATAACCCTTGCCAAAAGGGACAGGTCAAAACAATGTTGATCTGCCATCATAATTTAGAGGTTCCTTATCTTTTTAAATTATTCCGTGTTTTATGTTATGAATAAATGACGCCATTTATGTTCTGTGGTAATTCCATTGTTGTACACAGAATTTTACCGCAAAAAATAGAGGTCACCGTTATCTCGAACGGAAATTTTATCAGTTATTTCTTGTGTATTGTAAGTTTCTTTTACGCAAGCTATAAATATTTTTGCAATAGATAACAAAAATAAGCAACATTTCAACGAGGCAGTCACTGATTCACAAAAACAATTTGTTTCTTCATGTTGATAATTTCGTTCCGAAATTAAATTTGTTTACAAATTGGTATTATTTGTCTTGTGAGATAAGAGCCGTCGTCATATAACCCGTAAATAATTTCGTCATTCATGTCGCAAAAACGATATCATTAAGAACAACATCTTGTTTCTATCGTCTTAGAAATTAATGTTAAATGTTATCGTAGGCTGATTAAAAGAAGGCCAAGGTAGAAACCTCTCGTGTCTTAACAACAACGGATTAGAGCTCATTATGAATTTTTCAATAAAAACTATCGCAGTTTGACGAATTCATTACGGATTTAAGCGGGTTAGCTACGAACCTTATTTGTGTTGGAAGAACACCAACGTTTCTTCCCTTAACGAGGAACTTCTTCAGGGTGAATGCGGTTCTAGACGCGCGCGTTCTGCATCTCGTTGCGCACGAGCAAGAAGTCCCTCGCGTTAAGGGATGAATCGTTGGTTTTCTTTCAACACAAATAAGGTTCTGTTTACATCCGTAATTAACTCACTATGAATGTAAGCGGGTTACTACGAAACCTAGTTTGTGTTGGGTTGGGAGAACACCTACGTTTTTATCCCTTAAGGCTAAGTGAGTCGCTCGTCCTTCCATACAAACGTGGAAGGGTAACTACTACGCTGTTTGATGTTGACCATCCAAAACTACGGATAGTATCAATTTATCTCGTCATTATCTATGTCTGTACACACCCGAAACCGTAAAAAAAGGACGAATAAAAAAAATACAAGTTTCTAAACTTTCGCACCGATTTTAGCCCAACTTAGGGCGAAAATACGGACATACGGAGAAAGAAAACTCTAAAATAAAGCCCGTACCGACATAGTTTAGTTATTCAAAAGCTGAAATAAATTTATTTTGAAAAGATACTCTCAATCGTTTTTCTATAATAAAATAACCTATATAATAAGTGCTACAAGTCTATTCCCATTTTATATTTACGCGGCCGTTTTACCAATAAATTTATATGCATTTCATCAAGCGCGCGGGAATGTCTATTATGACATTTAGGCCACGCCCACTGATGAGTTGGACCGGACGACTTGTGCAGCCTTAACGACTTCATCAGTGTGAGAGCGGTTCCAGTCGCGAGTTAGTTAAACGATGGTTAAGGACGTTGATCTACTTCCAACACAAACTAGGTTTGTCGTCAATCCATTTACATTCATAATAAGTTCGTCAAACTAAAGTTTTTATACTTTTAGAGCTCCCACTAAAAGCAAGTTATTTTGGCAGAGGTAAGCAAAATCGCCGGTGCCATCACGCCTGTTCCTGGTGGGGTAGGACCAATGACAGTCACCATGCTGATGCATAATACATTCCAAGCAGCTCAAGACTTCCGGAACCAGATGCAGTAAGTGTCCACCAGTGTCCTGTCTATGCGTTAATCTATTGCAATTGTAATTCTTTTATTTGTATAAAATATATGACAAGACAACACTTTGTAGGCATCTGATGAAATATAAGTGTGAGTTGGCCTTAAGATTTAAATTCGCAATATCTAAAAGTATAGTTTGTGGCTTAACATATCTACATACTCGTCTGTTTGCTTACATTAAAATGTTTAACTGTTTTTTTCTCAATTAGTCGTATGTTTTTGACGATGATATAGGTAAGTAGTTTAATCATTTTATAGTGCCAGGTTTTTACTACCTTTGCTAATAGGTAAATTTCCTGCTGTCCCATCTTCTTATTTATATGTAGGAACTTGAATGTCAAGGCCCATTCAGACCGACGAGGAATTCGCTACCCAGAGCGGCAGCGAAAAATTTCGCTCGGTTTCGCGTATCCGCCGGGGGTTTGGTAAGGACCACATGTCCAGTCGGGTATCGCTGCCGTTCTGGGTAGCGGATACCGCGAAGTTTTAAACAGGCCTTTAAGGACTGATTAGGTCTTGGAATTCTGTATTTATGAATCTGTATGACTTATCTCATTTAAAATCTCTCTAATGAAACTAGAAAACATTATTATTGGTTAAAATTTACACTTCTACAGGGTGGGACAAAATGTTCTTATCCAGGTTTTTTTTCGAAGTTTGAAGTAATTTTTGTCAAAGAAACCCTTTTAAAAAAAGTTACGTTAGCTTTTAGTTTAAAAAATATAGAGTCAGCAAGACTAGTTACATATTTCTCTTCACGATCTTCTTTGGCAATAACTTCAAGAAAAGTGAAAAAACACAAGTCATTTTTGCCCCACTTTATAACAAAGTAAGATAATGGTGATAGGTAAAATAGTTTGCAAGTGTATCAATAAGTTAGGATTAAGTAATTGGCATAAGAATACCGGATGTGCCTTGAAATAATCCGATATTTAGGTAAGATTTATAGTAATTAATTTAGATTTTCACTAAATTGACCCCTTAGCGGATAACCAAGAGCCAAATAGTAATAAATACCGAAAATAATTATCAGCAAAAATATTTTTTTAGTTGGTAATGTTTTTAGTTGGACCTATCTATCAATTTGTTACTCTTTTATATTTAAAAGAGTAACAAATTGATAGATAGGACACATCCAACTAAAAACATTACCAACTAAAAAAATATTTTTGCTGATAATTATTTTCGGTATTTATCAGATAATAATCTGACGAATGAAATGACGATATTTTGTAAAAAATAATTACTTCGATAAGTACATCTAAAATTATAAATCAATTATTAAACTTCTTTGGCTTACTATCCTAATTGTTCAATTTAGTGAAACTCTTTGTTATATCTACTTATAAGTGCTACTTATAACTATTTTTAAGAAACAAGAGTATTATAACTAAGTTATGATTATTTAAGCGCAACATAACCTACATTTAGTAGGTAGTTAGTTATTTAAACATTCCTTCATTGTCACTGGAATGGCTGTGAATGTTATATTATTTATCATCAAACTTGTATTATCTTAGTTTATGTTGTAATAAAAATATAACTTGTCTTCCAAAACAATCTTTTATATTACCTCTACCTCCTTGTAGTACGCCCAAACAAAGAAATCAGGCTAAAAAGCAAAGTATGAATGACAATATGAACAAAGTCAAAGTCAAAAATTCTAACTTCTATAATTACAATACATATACACTTGGAAAAGTAATTATCTTCAAAGTAGATAAAGATATCATCATGAGAACCTTTTTCCGGAGACCGGAAATGACTAATTTAATTTCCTTGCTTTTAGCTATTTTTTATCCAGGAATAGGGCGTGCGCAAGCGCAAGTAATGCGAAGCTAGTAAATAGCTCAACTAGGTGCTACGCGAAACTGAGTGTTTGGTGACTAACAAGGTGCTACGCGTTTGGTAAAGACCATCACACGATTAAGGCGAATAGTAGGGTGGATAGTGGCGCCACTACATATTTAATTTTATAATTACGTTATACAAAGGAATGATCAAAAAATCGGACCGCGCGTAGACGATATCTATCATAAGCTTTTTTTAAATGTATCTTTAATAGTTTTGTACTGTATTATTTAGGCAGATACTTGTTTCAAGAGTTTAGTTCCTATTGGTGGCCACCAAGCTCTCCAAACAAGGTTTTTTATTGAATGACGACCTCTATGGCGCAGCGGGCGAAGGTCTGCCTGCGACGCAGGAGGTTGCGGGTTCGATTCCCGCCTCGGGACAAATGTTTGTACGATCTGCAGACATTTGTCCAGGGCGTTCTGGATGTTTTCTATGTATAATAAAAAATATCTATCTATGTAGTGTATTGTATTAAGTATATCAATTATCTAGTACCCATAACACAAGCTCTGCTTAGCTTGGGGCTAGATAATGCTGTGTGACTTGTCCAGCATTATTTATTTATTATTATTATTTATTATAACACAAAACAAAACTATTACAGATACATTAAGTAAAAGCTTGTGATAGGTATCGTCTACCAGCGGTCCGATTTTTTGATAATTCCTTTGTATAACTTAATGATTAAATTAAATATGTAGTGGCGCCACTATCGCCCCTACTATTCGCTTTAATCGATGACGTTGTAGAGGTCTCAGGGAGTCGAGTCGATGGATGGTGGCGCCTATGTCCAGCAGTGGAACTCTGTGGGGCTGATGTGATGATGATGATGATGACGTGTGGGATAAATCAGAATTTATCCCTGAGTACCTATTTCGACCTAAACCATTAGATGACATAATAAATAGAATGCCCACCATTAGTGACGTCGTGTTTTTAGGGTTCCACACCTAAAACCCCGGAACCTTTACATGATCACTTTATTGTCCGTCTCTCCACTGTTTTCATGGGTGTTAAGCCCACTCGTAACCTATTTAAGTTCTGCACAACAATGAAATAGGGTCCATTCCCAAACCAACTGAAAATTACGCACCCCCGGGAACCACAAGAACTTTGTATACGGGCAAGACGTGCGAATTACATGTATATGTATACCTACGAATAATCTTATTATGTCCCTCCTGTTACAATAAACGAGGGGTCTACGTGGTCTCTTACTAATAAAATAATTACATTATTTTGGGACTGGACTGTGGTGTGTACTTAGGGGAGATGGGTGAAAGATGGGAGCGAGGGTATTTTAAAGAATCATTGACCGATTGGCCTCAGTTTCTTTATGATGATGACGATTTCCCTGTAAGTTCAGGGTTTTTTTTAGGTCGTTAACCCTATCGGTGGATCAAGACCTGGTGAAAGTCGCTTGAGGCGCTGGATGCAAGCCGCGCAGGACCCCTAATTGTGGCGAACTTTGAGAAAGGCAATTTATTAGACACCTAAAAAAACAGATAAAACTGAGATGATGATGATGAAATTCTTTGAAGGTTGAAGGTGTTAATCGTTTTTACTTGCTGTCCTAACTATTAAACACCATTATAACGGCTACAACAATCAATGCTCAAGGAGTCAATTTGAGTAAAGACTCGCTACTCTCTCTTGTTGTCTGCTATCGTGTGACAGCTTAACGCATACACTGCCCAGCTCCGGCGGCGCGGGCGCGTCACCGCCGTGATACGGGGAAGGAGAAGTAGGTAACGTCTGCGTCTTGGGCCATGAAAGTGTTAAAGAAGCTTCGAAATAAAATGTGCTGCATGTACCCCAACTTATACCTAGTTGTTCTATCTCACGAAGTCCGTTTTGCTATGTATGTCATAGTGAATGCATGTACCTACACATTGTTTTAGTGTGCGTAAGCTCAGAAGCAATCAGTCTCGCCCGAGACGCGGTCCGGGTCACTAGTGCTCATTGTATTCACGTCAGATTTTGGTAGCGAGTACCATCAGCATGACAACTAAGCGCAAAGTTGTTCGTAGCGAGGTAAGTTAACGGACTTCGATAGAACAACTCTATCTTATTTTCACATTAACCAGAATGTCTCAATGTTGCTGAAACATGATAAATACCTAGGTACATACAAGCTAGCCGAAAGGTTTTGACCTGTTCAACTGCCAGTCATCCTTATATGACCCTCAATGCACTCCCTGTACGGTCGTCTGTCATTTGCGTGGCATCTCATTAACATGAGGTTCTCATTTCGTATGAGTGACAGCTGTATGGCTCTGAATTTAAATCTTGTGGAAAAGAAACTGAGTGTAGTAGGTACGTAGGAACCTAGGTACTTTTCGATGTTGGAAATTAGGCTTAAAATTGAGTGTATTTAAGTCCTTTTTGTTTTGTGCACTATTCAAAAAAATCCGCATTCAAAAATAATTCCAAACCAACTTGTTTGCTTATAAGCTTACAAGAACACTGAAACAAGCCTTCTTACCTACTACCTAATGAATAGGTCTTGGCCAAAGTCTGGCATGGTAGCTGCCTAGAGGTCGTCTAAAAGGTTAAATGTTGATCGATGATGTCTAGCTTGTCTAATGCTTGGAATAACAGATGTTACCGAAAGACCAATTATTCGAAGGCATTACAAACTTTATGAAACATGAATTAAACTTGGTAAAATTCATAAACGTCGAGGAAAAGAAAAGCAGTTCTGGCTGACTTTCGTTTGGTTATCAAGTCTAGGTACCTAACTTAGATACTAGATAGATAAACGGTTTGTCTAGGTATACAGTGCAATTTTATGGATAACTCCGCAGGTACTTGTGGGGGGCACCGCACAGCCATTCAGGAAAAAATCTAAAAATATATCGCTCTAAAAAAATCAAAATTGAGTGCATAGGTACTAATACATAATACCTTTTTAATAATTTTAATTAATAACTTTTTAAGTTGTGCGCCACCCAAGTCTCCTTACGTTTTTTTTTTATACAACAGGTGCTTAATCATTATAAAATCGAAAAAACTAATTTTTATTATTAAGCATTTGTAAAAACGAACAGTTACAGCTAGAAATATCATGTAATGCGCGATAGCGAGGCCAATTATTCACAGTTATATCCAGAGAGAATCAATTCGTTATTAGTGAATTTGTAGCCGTGGTGCCCAACAATGTGACCAAAGTAAGTACTTAAAAAAATAGTTTAAAAAATCGTACACTGCCGCAGATACCTATATACACTTGCGAGCTTAAAAATGGAATCGCTTTCATCGCGAGTTGATCAAAACAATTTTTTTACAATTTATGTACAATGAACTATAGATTGTGGTATATCATTTGAAAGGTAATTTTGTTACCTTTCAAGTGATATCAAGAAAATTTAAAATTAATTAAATTGGCTACCTACATTTTGGGAATTATTGCAATAGGTCGAAGTTGCATCTATCGGCTTCTATCGGCGCCGGAGCTGGATGAGCTTGATTTCTGCCTCGTATCCGCTGTTTTAGCTCGTCCCACATATGCCAGATTGGGTTCAAGTCAGGAATAAGGGCTGGCCAGTCTAGTGTGGGAATGCCGACATGGAAGACGTCTGTCGGTACTGTCTAGTCACTGCTGCGGTGTGGCAGCGGACATTAAATCAAAATTTATCGTCGCCAATAAATCCTGCGTAAGGGAAAACATAACTTAACTCATAGTTCACTGCAAAGAAATTGTAAAAATTAGTCTTGAACAACCCTTGAAGCGATTCCAGTTTAAAGCTCGCAAGTGTATTTTTTCTTTTTTTTCCTGAGTGGCCGCGGTGCCCCCCACAAGTAGGTGCCTGCGAGGTTATCCATTAATTAGGTACAGGACACAAATGTATGTCTATGTACCTACAAATACCAATAGGTAACTATCTTCTGCCCATGCCTTTTTTCCTGGATCTGGACAAAAAGTAGCCTATGTGTGGCTTCAGACATCATCGCCAAATTTGTTCAGCCGTTTGGGAGGAAAAGGCAACATAGACCGTACATTACATACAGAGTTACTTTCTCATTTACAATACTTTTTTATTTCACACTACACACACAACAAAAGGCTTTGTCGTTGTGGAATACTAGAGTTATTTTATTAGTCACACTAATATTATAAATGCGAAAGTTTGGATGGATAGATGGATGGATGGGTAGATGAATGGATGTTTGTTACGTTTTCACACCAAAACTACTGAACAGATTGAGCTAAAATTTTGCATCGGTGTAGCTCCAAGCCTAGAATCAAACATAGGCTACTTTTTATCCCATAAATAAGTTCCCATGGAATAGAAATTAACTTTCAAAGTCTCCATAGAAAGAACGCGTGCGAAGCTGCGGGCAGAAGCTAGTTTTTCATAAAACTCAATGTATTTATTGTAAGTAACCATTTCGTACAAAAGATCTTTAAGTAATAGTTATAGAGGATTCAAACATGGACATGGCTAGGGCACAATAACTTGCTCTAGTAAGCCCTACTGTTTTATATTCGATACTTATTACATGTTCCCGTCTAATTCTTTTTAAAGTAACAAAAAATCATATCGTGTATAAAATTATGCACCCGATAACCACCGATAAGCGGCAATATTGCGGTATTGCCACTTATCAGCCTGTGGCCAACGTTACAGAAGCATCGTTTACTTTTCACAGCCCGAGGTCACAATAAAGTGTCATTTGCGTAGCCCCGTCTCCCCTTTGGCTGTCGAATGAATAGCGTCAAAATAATAATTTGGGTAAATGATGCAATCTTTCACTTTGGTGATTCCCATTCCCATCGTACAGGGCCGGAACAAACTCTGAAAGTACGATTTCCGCCGAAGTCCTTTTTTTTCGCAAAATTACCTATTCGAGTCTTTATCTGTTCCTATGTACCTACCTACGTAGAATAAATAAATGTAGGTATATATCTACAGGTGCTTATTTAGCATCACATTATCACTCTTCTAGGTCACACACAAGTGAGAATAACCAGTAGATACCTACTGATATATTTATTTATATTCTATTGATATAGGTACCTAGGTACTATATATGTATAAGCTTTATTGCAGGAAAGTTGCACGTTTAGGTACTTATAGGTTTGGGCAGGTTTATGAGTAAGTTATAAAAAAAATGGATTCCTGTGTTCCCTCAATACGTTTATCTCGGAAACATAAACACAAACGTTCAGCCTCTACATACACTAAATGATTTCACTTGGACTCTGGTTGATTCCAACCAAATAATAACTTAGATAGGTAGAAGGTACGTACAGTACCAGGAAGTAAGGGTGGTAGCCCCTACTAATCAACATCAAGACCTCCACCACTAGCATTATTCAGCTCAATAAATACCCTTCTCAATGTCGACGGCGGTGCAATGTGCAATTTACTTAAGTGCTTATTTCATATGCACCCTTATGACGCTGCACCATGGGAACACCTGAACAGCTTTAATATCATTAGGCAAGTTTATGTAAATTCAGTTTTGCAGGCAATTATTTTCCTTTGTTATTGTTAGATGACATTATAGGCAAAGGGGCCGCCCTTAAACGACCGGAATGTATCCGAATGAAGGATCGAAATTTCAGATTCTGAATTCTTGCAACTTTCCTTTGTGTAGCACAAAGAAGTTGGAACTTGACGACCCCTGTGGCGCAGCGAGCGAAGGTCTGGCTGCGACGCAGGAGATTGCGGGTTGGATTCCTGCCTCGGGACAAAAGTTTGTACGATCTGCAGACATTTGTCCAGGGCGTTCTGGATGTTTTCTATGTATAATAAAAAATATCTATCTATGTAGTGTATTGTATTAAGTACCTATATCAGTTATCTAGTACCCATAACACAAGCTCTGCTTAGCTTGGGGCTAGATAATGCTATGTGAATTGGCCAGCATTACTGAAAAAAATATACTTCGCACAAACGCACCAATAAACAATGGGAATTGTCGTTTGCTCCTAAATATTCAAAATCATCATCATCCGCAACCCTTAATAGTTTAACCTAACCTAACCTATACCTATAAGTAGATCTCCAAATGTGCTTGTGCCACGCCTGCGTATAAAAGTTACTTTGTCCAAAAATTCCAGCAAAATTCTTACAAAAGGGGGTTCGAAATTGAATATTTGATATACATGCAAATTCAAAAGGAAGACATTAGGTACCGATCGCTTTAACAACCGGTGTCCTTTTACTAGCTAAACGTTACTTTGTCCAAAACTTCCAGCAAAATTCTGTCAAAAGGGGGTTAGAAATTGAATAATTGTGATTCATGCAAATTCAACAGGAAGATTTATACTCGTAGGTACCGATCGTTTAAACAACCAGTGTCCTTTTACTAGATGTCCTTTGACAGCGCCACCTACGTAATCTTGTTGCCGGTGTGTGCTAGCTTAATCTATATTATGGCTAATATCCAATCATAGAAATAGTGTAAGTACCTATTGTTCGATACACCGATCACGTAGGTAGGTAAATTAGCATCATCAGCAGTTTGACCTAAGTAGGTTACTCGTGCCGCGAGCGCGGACCAGGCGCCTACGGAGGTCAGTGCATCAGCAGCGATCATCCAAACCGCACTCATCAACATCATTTTAGTCGTAGTTTTATACAATATAGCCTTTGTACTATAAACTCGGCTTTTATATCAGGCATCCCGGGAAGAGCTAGCCGCGATTCATACACCTATGCTTCTAACAAAAGCTGCAAAAATAAACTCAATATCGCTTCGCAACAGTTCATGCTCGCTATAATCCCGTCCCATGTCTCTTTACCGAGTATGCATGGGCATTCGCAACGAGCTATTTGGTAGCTTATTGCATTCGTAATGCTTGTTAGGTATCGGTTGCAGCGAGATATGGTGTGGCTGGTGTGGGGTGTAAGCTGTTGATATTTCAGGTTTTTGCGGCAGTATGTAACTTTCATACTCCAGTCAAATGACAATAGCAGCGTGTAATCCTGCTGAAACTGAAACGTCGGGAAATGACGACCTCTGTGGCGCAGTGGGCGAAGGTCCGCCTGCGACGCAGGAGGTGGCGTGTTCGATTCCCGTCTTGGGACGAATGTTTGTACGATCTGCAGATATTATGTTCAGGGTGTTCTGGATGTTTTTCTAATGTTTCATCAAAAAATATCTATCTATGTAGTGTATTGTATTATGTTTCTATATCAGTTTTCTAGTACCTACCCATAACAAAAGCTCTGCTTAGCTTGGAGCTTGATAATGCTGTGTGAATTGTCCAGCATTATTATAATTATTATAATTTAGGGTTTTTTGAGTATTCTTGTGTCTATGTTCTCTGTAGATAATTATATTAATTTGATTTTGTGTAAAAACTAAAAACCAACTCGAATTCCTTAATTACACGTTTTTTAAGTTATGTATGTGTATTAAAACTAGCGAGCCCAAAGAAAAAACTAACTTAACTATAGGTTAATCACAGAAATGTAAATCCTATTGTTAACCACGACAGGAAATTTATTTGGCTTTGGCCGCGTTTAGTTAAGTGAACTTCACAGCGGATAGCTCGTTACATCGCTTTCGCTTAAAACTTGGCCCATGGGACCGGTAGACCCCGAGGCAGCTCCAATACCCGGCTCAGCATTTGTTGGCTTCAGCAATTGACGCTGCACATGGATCTACTTTAATATAAGGCCAGATATAGGAACAGTCATCACCAAAAAGTTCTGAACATTGTTTAACTTAAAAATAATATTCCTTGTTAGTGTGCAGGCTTGTATGCTCTTATGCATTTTAAACGCTGTTAGAAAATTGATCCTGCTTGATGCTATTTGTTTGGTGCCGGCTTAGAATTTGCAGCACCCCAACTCTTCTCGCGGATGTCGTAAGAGGCGACTAAGGGATATCCACCGGAGCCTGCCTCCGGTAGATATCCCCAGCAGCGCTTCCTACAGAATAATTCTGCCACCGAACTGCGATCCCCAACCCGCATGCTCAGCGTAGAGATTATGGGCAATAGGTCCGCCATATGATAAAATAAAAGCCAATAAGGCGCTTATCAGGGGGAGGCCTGCGTCTAGTAGTGGACCAATACAGGCTGTTAAGGTTGAGGTGGTTTTTGTTGTATAGTTAATGATTTTTGAGATTTGGTAGAAATCTTACAGCCATAGCCGTGGCGGTCGCGGTTTATCCCTTGAATGGCGTAAAAGCCGACTAAGGGGACTTACAAGAGAAACAATACAGGCTGTTGAGATAGAGGTTGAGGTGCTTTTTATTTTCGAGTGAATGATTTTTGAGATTTGGTAGAAATCTTGCAGCCATAGCCATGGCGGTCGCGGTTTATCCCGTGGATGTCCACGCACCGCGACCGCCAACAGCCGACTAAGAGAACCTACCAGGAAGGCCACCTACTTCCTCCTCTGTATTTTCAACACCTCAAGTGCTACTAATCCCGTCCGCCAAGCGTGCAATGGCAGAACCCCCCCTTGTTCGGAGGAAGCACGTTCAGCAGTGGACAATGTGTGCTGAGGAGGGTAAAAAAAAAGATTCTTAATATCGGTATCTCCCTAGAATCTTATAATTTGGCGTGATTTAAAAACTATGAACCGACTTCAAATTTATATGGGACCGACTTCGGGGTATACCCTATCCAATAGTGATGTGCCGAGTCGCTGTTTTGGTGAATCGAGTCGACTCGAGTCGGTTTAAACGGTATTCGAATCCTGACTCGATTCCGGTATTCGAGCCAAGTACTCGAGTTCTATTTTTTGGTATTCGAATGTTGACGCGAATTTCTAGACTCGAGTCCAAGACTCGGGTCCTGGACTCGAGTCCACGGCCGTGCACCGCTTAGCATCCACGTGGTAGTCTTTCATATGATACAATAAGCGATACAACTCGCACGCCTCCGCCTCCACCACATCTCCGGCGTCTGTGTGTGGAACTGTGAAGGCCTTAAAAGTTGCAGGTTCAAATCAAACTTGTATCAAAAGGCGTTATTTCATTGCTTAGGTTAAAAGAGATTGAGTATGAACGAGTCAACCTAACTTGAATACAAGACTCGAGTCAGTTGGACTCGCATAATACTCGTATGACTCGAGTACCGGAATCGAGTCCGGCGTACTCGAATCATAATAAATTGGTACTCGAGTAGGCGAGTCCTAAGCAGGAATCGAGTCTGACTCGAGTCAAGCCGTACTCGGCACATCACTACTATCCAATAAAAAAAGAATTATCGAAATTGGACTACTTTGTAAAAAGTTATGCGTATTCATTTTTTTTTTTGTATGACCATGAATAAAAAAAATATAATATACGCGTCAACTTGAGAACCTCCTCCGTTTTTTGTTCGTTGTTAGATAAATGAATACTGAACATTTTCACACTGCATCATCTGATCCCGAAGTAACCAGGACCCAGCCCGGTTCCGCCAATCTAATCGCTTCACAGTGATAATCGTTTTCCTATCGTGTCATAATCGCCACCATAGTCATCTTTTGTACTCCAGGTAGGTACTAGCACAATGTTATGGGTACTAGACGACGGATAATAATCTAGGTATAGGTATATAGGTAATCTAGGTATATAGGTACTTTACTAGACCATCGCTTCGCGGTTTCTCGCGTCACCCGCGTAGTTCCTGTTCCCGTGGGAATTCCGGGATAAAATATAGCCTATGTCACTCCCTGAAAAGTAAGCTTCCTAACGGTGAAAGAATTTTTCAAATCGGTTCAGTAGTTTCGGAGCCTATTCAATACAAACAAACAATCAAATCTTTCCTCCTTAAAATATTAATAAAGAAGTATAGATTATAATTTGATTGCGTCATACACGTCGCCGCTGCAAATTTAGAACGTGTGCAATTTTATTTATGTATGTTAGATTTAAGGTATATATTCATATGGACCGTAGAATAAGTTAATAAGATCTGTACTTGTTCTAATGTTGTCTGAAATAAATGTATTATTATTATAATTTTCATGGGTACGGAATCAATTGGTTACCTGGTCTATTAATCCAAACATAACCATAAAATGATCTAAGAATGCCCTAACTAAAAGATGATACGTCTGCCAGTCGTAAGTAGGTAATACTGCAGACCACCTCGTATGGTAGTACTACTGTGAAAAGTTTATAAAAGTTTATGATATCAAACTCGCTCGGTGCGTTCGCGCATAGGGCTGGAACAGCCATACTAAGATATGTCAATTTAACCAAACCGGCATTACCTAAATCGCCTCTATAGTCGGAACGAGGCCGATAATGATGATGTCCCGTCGAAGTCGAAAATTTTTGCGATATTATTTGATTTCTTAGATAATGATGATGTTACCATACCAAACTACATATTAAACAAATTAGGGGTGCATCCGCTCTGTATGCCTTAGGGTGTACATAGGTAAAAACGTGTTTTCAGGGGTCGTACTCTTAAAAAACAAAATCGAAGTTTCTGATTCATTTTCGTGCAAATTAACACTCCGGAACCGTGGTCCCACTGCGATGTTCCACTGGTGGGACAAAACTTTTTCGTGGTCCCACCAAACACACACTTGACCGTTCAACATATGGCTCTGGGTGCAATTATATATATACACACCCTTTCAGTCACAGAGTCGCCACGAACCCCCCCTCCCGCTTCGCGGGGGTTGGATGGGCTTCGTTAGGAGTAAGTTAATATTGACCCCCCCCCCCCCGGGAGGGGTGGGAGGATGTGGACGGTCAAGTGTGTGTTTGGTGGGACCACGAAAAAGTTTTGTCCCCAGTGGGACATCGCAGTGGGACCACGGTTCCGTCACTCAAATTAACGACATACGAGTAAGAGTTGGTTTTGCACGACAACGAAAACGAAACTTCGAGGTTCCTTCCTAGAGTTTCAAAAAAGTTAGAAATGTCGCGCTTGAATGAATGAACTCTGTCTTTTGCTGCTACAATTTTAACCAATATGGCCAATTGGATCATAATCTCATTTAGAAATGGTAACAGGTATTTTCATCTGGCCCTAAAATAAAATCAGAGCTTGTGTTAGTATTAACTCACAAAATACATCCCGAGGGAAGTATACACCCATAGACACGTACCTTCATCCTCTAGCTAGGAACACGGTGTTCCTAGCTAGGAACACCAAACCAACGATTTAATATCAATGATAAAGAAGAGAAAACTTGTACGTCTTCTTTTAATCTTCATTCACGGTAGCTCCCCATAAAACGCTGCATAAACTTACAATGGAGTCACTCCGATCTCACAATCAAAGGTGGAAATGTGAGCCATTTTTAAGAAGCGAAAAGTCGACATTTTTCAAAAGGCACGTCAGCTCTCCTCTAGCTTTCATACGAAGACTTTTATAATGGTTTGGAGACTTTTAAACTTCGAATATAAGTAATGCTTTTCGATTTTTTGAAAGTTTTATTTCGTTTTTTGAAAAACATTTAGAGACGTTTTTTCTTCATATTCGTGTTCTTTGACGTGTATTCTTAGTTATTATTATTGTATTATTTTATCTACGAAACTCAGATATCACCAAAATTTAAACTACTGTATACTATTGTATATTAGGTAGGCTCTACTAGTTGCATGTGTTAGTTTTTGGATAAATAAATACAAATGCCCAACGACCGCGTCCCGACTGTCTATTATTTCTTATGAAAGTACTAAAGTGTTTAAATCTTAGTGCCGTCGACTGTACAACGCACAGACCTCTGTACAACGCGTGTTAAGGCTTGGCCAAACCAACGCGTCCGCGGTGGCGTCCGCGGTGGCGTGCGCGGTGGCGATACTGCGCGTGCAAAAGTTGTATACACCGTCGCGTCCGCGGTGGCGTGCACGGTGGCGACTTTCCGAGCAGGTGTAGTATAAAATAGCTGCGTGCAGCGTCCTAACGTAACAAGCCCGATCTGATCGCCACCGCCGCGTGCAGACGCTGCACCGGACGCCGCGACCAATCAGAGGACGCATCGGTGTGAACACGTCGCTACAAGTTCGTACACAACAACTGACCGCCACCGCGCACGCCACCGCGGACGCGAGCTGAACGCGTTGGTTTGGTCAAGCCTTTACACTTACCTACTTAAATCAGGGTCACAAACCCTATGAAAAATAGCCTCGCTGAACTGTAAACAACTTAAAATTAAGAGAAACACGAACGAAAATAAGCCGAGTAATAAAACACATCGCCCTACGAAGAATAAATTAAAAATAATTTTCTCCCTTCCGAAACTTCAAGCATTATCTCTCTCCAATGTTGAATGGGAGTGAAAGTCTGTTGCTCTTAAATTTTATGGCTGAAAAATCACGGTTACTAAGCGGTTGGCTCAGTAGAAATCGGATTGTTGAGTGAACGTGCTGGGTTGTTCGCTCTTTTTTTTAAATTACATTTGATTTAATGGCCTCAATCGTAAGTAATTATGTGGAACTATCAAATGTTAATAAAAAATTAATTTAAAAAAAACAGCACTCAACGTTCACCCAACCAAATCTAATTTCAGCCACTCAGTATGTCTTTTTCGATTCTCGCTTCTCATTGGAGGATCAAAACGAAATCCACTGGAGAGTAAAACATTTAAATTTGCTACAGGCTTCCTTTTAGTAGAACTTTAAAATTTTTTGCGTAATTTCTCGATTCTATTTTGTTTGAGTAATTTGGTCTAAAACGGGATTTTTCCCTGAATTTAGATCTTTTTTATGAAACTATGTTCCAAGTTTCTCCCCGTGAGACACGCGAGCAAGGCGGCTAAAACTAGAACCAAATCAAATCTAAGTTACATTAATTTTGTTATAACTAGGTCGGGCGGAGTTTGCCTAGTGGAGTACAAATTACCCGCTATTAGACTGTCTCTAGTAAATTACTTTAGTATTGATTTATTGCCCGTACTGTTATTATCCAAAATACTAAGTGAATAAGTGTCTTTAGTTGGCCTGGTTCTAATTTTAATGATACTAGACGTAATTGGTTTGCTTACCCAGTAATTACGTTTAATTAACATTGATTCGAAGAAAATAAACCTTTGAAGAAAATTTACTAATACTTACCATATAAAATAATACTTTTGTATATAACGGACTAAGGGGTGTTTCTCCATTTCACCTTTTACCTTCGAGGCGCTTATGAGGTGCCTATCAAAATGCAAAAGCTCCACTAATGCATCAAGATTAAGACCATGCGTAGCTTCATGCTACGTCGTAGCTTATTGCTACGGCGTAGCATATTGCTACGACGTAGCTTATTGCTAAGGGCAGGGTAGCCAAAACATCGTGTATCTCAGCTTCTGGTGCGGCAGGATAGCGGACCCAGTTTCTGCGAGTGAGGGCGTAAAAACCGACAACCGTAAACGTGTTTACTGGAGACCACGACTCGGCAAACGTGTAGGACGCAGATCATCATCCCCACCTGGCCTGGTAATCTGCGAATGCTGGCAATTGGTCGATGCGGCAAGCTTTAGACAAGGCGCTATGGCGCTATTTAGAGGAGGCCTATATCCGGCCCAGATTATTACCCCCCATGAGATAAAAGCCAATAAGGCGCTTATCAGAGGGAGGCCTGCGTCCAGCAGTGGACCAACACAGGCTGTTGAGGTTGAGGTACATCCAGCTGTGGACTAGCGTAGACTGATTCATCAGTCTACGCTAGTCCACAGCTTAGTGGCTTAGTGCCCTTATCAAAGGGCACTAAAGCTATAATCTACTATAGTGTATATCATTATGTGAAGCTGTACAACACCAAAACTCGGTTAGCAATATTTAAAACTTCAAGTTGCAACGGCAACATTGAAAGATACCGCACAGTTACCATAAAATAGTTGTCGTTCGGAAATTACGTAGTTACCGTACGCTGCGCGATACCCATCATTAATACGGTTTACGGCGTTCGTAAAATATTTATTTGACTAATACCCAATGGCATACGTCGGGAAGGGCAGTTAAACTTCACGTGGATCAAGACTTGCTGGAAATGATTATTTATAGATATCCGAATATTATAAAGCCGAAAGTTTATGAAATCTGAATTTTTGTTACCTAGGATCTCCAAAACTACTGAACAGATCAAGATGAAATTTGGCGAACGTTTAGAGCAAAACGTAACTTAGATAATAGGCTACTTATTATACCGAAAATACGCATGCGAAGCGGTATCAGAAGCTAATATTTATATAAAGTAAATTATTTTAGTAAACACGGGAATGGAATCGAAACCGGCTCGCGCTGCGTTGTCGGCTTGGAATGAACATCACCTCAACTCTTCCCGCGGGTGTCAAAAATAGGACTGAGGGAGATATCCCCGCTGATAAGCGGGCAATGGCGCCCCCTGCAGAACAGACTCACTTCTGAAATGCGAGTTCCAAGCGGCCTGCCAAGCGTGGCGATTGTCAAACCCCTTCAAACGTTGACGTTTGGGAAAGACCTCATCTCCGGTAGTGAACGTCTATCGGTTGAGATGTGTAAGTATGTGTATATAATATGTACATATGTAAAGACCGGAAGAGAATGGAAGCCTTTTAACTCGGAAGGGAGCTAGAAAGGGAGCTAGTGGGCTAAATTGATTCTAGATCTTAGATTCGTATGTAACATTTTTAACGAAGATTATGTCGTCATTGAACGCAACAATATTTTATCAATATTTTTTAAAGCTTGGTGTAAAAGAACTTGTCCGGGGAAGTACCTACTAGTGCCATACTGCTTTCTGTGGCTTAACAGCATTGCAATTTCTGTTAGAACTATAGGATGGCCGTTGAAATTGTGAGCATAACTTTTAACACTTCGAACGACGCAGTGCAGTGTATCGTAGGATTCGTAGAGCATGCTCATATAAGAGTATGGAATAAATATATGAGTAGGAGTGAACTCTACTGAACTCCTATAGTTACTACTCTACTTCTACTACTCTAATACTACTACTCTACTACTACTACTACTCTACTACTCTTACTCTATTACTACTACTACTACTCTATTACTACTACTCTACCTACTCACTCTACTACTACTACTAGTATATTTATTCGCCGTAGGAGCACAAGACACACTGGGTTAAGTCAATTTATATTTCACATTATAATAGAGACTAATAAGACAAAATAAATGATTTTAGTAACACAAACCAAAGAAATTAAAACATATAGATATCTGCTGTAAATGGGCATTGTCAATAATCAAGCTAGACAGAATAATTATACAATTAATTACAAGAGCTGCTTTAAAAGGGCATTGTCAAAATTAAGATTCTAGATAATAGTATAAAGAAAATATCACAGCACATGCCTTCTGTGATATTTTTTTATAATATTATCTATTATCTCTACTATCTACCAGGTTCCTAACAATAGAGTTTTATGGGACATAGCCTAGCCTGTCGACTGATTCAGGTTCGAGATCATGGCTATGGTCCTAGCAAATGTGACCTGCGGTGTAGGTTTGTTAAAGACGATAATTTCCAAGAACTTACCACTTAACGGTTAAGTGGTAAGTCTATCGACAGAGGAAGAAGGCCTCTTGTAGGTTAAGTCTTAACCTATAAGAGGCTTTCGTCCTCGTCCTTCCATATTCCCTAATCCAAGTCATACCAAAATTTCGCGTACGGATAAAATTCTCAAGCTGTACTAAAATTTTCATGCACCTATAAAATCCTTGAGACAGTGTTGGCTCGTCAAAATATAATTTTAGAATAAAAGCTTTTCAGTGCTGCCGTAAAGGCGCTAAGATGTGTCGATGGAGTGCCTTGGTCCGGAGGGAGCCAGCGAGATGTCAAAAGGTAGCAAGAAAGAGGCATCTATAAAATACTTGCAAACATAACACACGTCTTTGCAATTTTTTTTAGGAATGTTCAAAGAGGTTTGTGTCAAGTCAAATGTGAATTCTATGTTTTGCAGGGAGGCTTTGGCGATTTTGGAATGGGAGTGGAATCCGAGAGTTATAGAAAAGTCCTGAAAAGTGGGTGGGCTCAATTTATGAGAAAACAAAAACTGCCTGCAAAGTAAGATGCTATTTTAAATCTATTACTTTTGCTCATGGTTTTGGATTTCGCCATCCTCCCATTTGAAAAAGAGCGCGGTGGCGCTTTGAGATGGCAGGAAATGGCCAAATCCGTAAGCTCATAAATAACATAGTACTCATAAATAAATTCGCCGTAGGAGCACAAGGCACACTTGGTTAAGTCAATAGGAATAACTAATAAGACAAATTAAATAATTATAGTAAGTAGGTAACACAAAACAAAGAAATTAATATCTATAGGTAATATCTGTAGTAATTTCCGTATAGGTAGGTACGGGTAAAAAATTGCCTAATAAAAACATTGCTTTAATAATAATTAGTAGACACTACCAAAAAAATCTATATTCGATGTTCAAGTTTCAACATTCAGATAATTATAAAAATTTGAAATACAATACACCAATCACAAGAATTCAATTCGAAGTCATCAAATGGAAGTTTAAATCGAGAACCGAACAAAAAACGCAAACGAAAATTAATTTTTAAATCAAGATACCACTTGTCCCTTAATTGGAAAACGAAATTAGAAATGAAAAGGGTTGACAACTGGAAAGCTGTTAGCAGGTATTAAAACTTTAAATTTAATCTACGAATATTATTAATGCAATTGTATAACATCAAGGCATAGGCACGCCTAGGGTTTTTTTAATCATACGTTTTATAGTTCGGTCACGTTTTGTCAACCGCTTAATTCTTGATTTGGAAGTAATTCCATCATACGTATGGGTAAAACTAAAAGCTGGGCGCTATCGTCTTTTGTTTTTCGTTTACTGGAGGCCTATCTTCATGCCAGGCTTCATCGTTTGGTTTGGTTTTGTTCGATTGGTAATCGATCAAAAACTGAAATTTCGTAGATTTGCTGCCTTTTCATTTTGGAATGATAAACGTATATTTTTCACCAATTATACACTGAAATTTCAGTCTTTAGAATGGTTTATATGTAATTTTATTTCTATTTTATTTATTCGTTATTTATGCTGTCATGTTTGACAAGTATCTTTGTCGACAACAACTGTGTGAATTTTTTTTTTATGACATTTGCTATACCTAATTTTTAAACTTGCCCAATAGTTTACCGTCATCATTGATGAAACTTACAACATAAATAATGAGATAATTCTGACTGTTATTTCAATATTATTGAAGTGTCACCTACGAAGCGACAATTCTCTTCCTTACCGTCACACTAGAGACAGAGCATACGTTGGTAAGGTTAGGAATAAAAAATTCTAACCTTAACACGTGTTACGGATAGGAATTTTTATTCCTAACCTTAATACTAGTGTGAAAAATCGTGTACGGTGTAAAGAATAAGACTAAAAATTCCTAACCCTTACACCAGTGTTAAGGTTAGAAATTTTTATTCATAACCTTCACACCAGTGTGACAAACAGTGTGAAGGTTAGTCGGTCGCCGGATTTAAAAAAAAAAAGTCCGTTCTAATATTAGTCTGAAAATGGTTTCGTAAAAATCAAGAGTTGACACGTTGAGCCCTAGTTCGCGACTGCGGATGAAAGGAACCAATGTAAGCTTCCAGTATTGACAGATTTGTGGTGTCATTGTGGTTAGTTGTATGAAAAAATTATGTTTCTTTAGAAAACACTTCATTATAAGTCCATCGCTATAAAGGCGCTTTTACGGCCGTGGCGCATTGATACGAACTTTTTTCGACCTTTTTGTTTACGCCACCCTGGGTCGGCCAAGGATTATCAAAAAACACCCTGAACAACACAAAAATAATAATTTTAAAAACCCGCCGACGTTAATTGACTCAACTTTCTTAGATAGTTATATAATAATACTTTATTGAACCACACAAAGACAGATAACAATACAGAAATAAATGCTAAGAGTAGACGAAGTACAAAGGCGGCCTATCACTATGAGCGATCTCTTCCATGCAACCTTGGGATGGACTGGACAATGTAAGAACAAAATAGACGGTGGCATGCGAAAAAAAAACATGAAACATGGCTAAGAACACTCGGGATAAAATTATCTATGACACAAAAAAATGTAAACGAAAATCGGTTCATCCGTTTGAGAGCTACAATACCACAGACAGATACACAGACAGACACGTCAAACTTATAACACCCCTCTTTTTGCGTCGGGGGTTAAAAATAGAAACCTTAAAAATAGACCAAATTGCAGGCAGCAAGCCAGATGTGTAACACTTTTCCCATTTATTTCCGTTGTATCGTTGCTTTTGTGACATTTTGCGGTAGGTACAGGGTGAACCAGATTCCCACTACATATTTAATACGTAGAATAAAAAAATATGATTAAGACCCTCATAAATACCAATATTAGTAGTTACACTATTATTCTTTATATGGGTTTATTATAAGCTATTTACAAAGGTTTAGTTCATTATTTTCTATTAAATACCTAGTTCAGTCCTGAAATCTTTAACCTGTATATACTATACTAGCTTCACCAGTAGCTTTAAAAAATACACTTTTGACTACACACTAGGTTTTTAGAAGCATAAAGATTAGGTATCGCTTGTTTACTTCTGGGTGGGTTGAAACACACTAACATTTGTGTGGGTTGAAATGACAACAATTATTAAAACTTTTCGCTTTTGAGATGAAAATTATAGGGTCGAAATAACAAAACACCGATCGGTCGTGTGCAGAAGAAAAATCGAACGCTCTGGCAAAGAGCATTATCTTAAACCTACCAAACTCTCATATTCTGATAAATACACGTTCCAAAACAGACAACATAGGATCAGACGTTGGGAATCCTCTCTTGGCCTCTTGTTACTATTATCAACTCTTCAGCTTGCTCTCTTTTCAAAGGCTAACGGCAAAACGTTGTGTTACTTGGCTGGTAAGCCGGCATATACGGCTTATTCGACAGTCCAAAGGATTTGCTATTGCGACCTTATTAAATGAAAATTCCGACAGTATCCTTTTGTTTTGCTGTATCTTGCGTTCTTCAATCCCTATCTCTCCAAAACATTGATCCTAAAAGACATGTCACGTTCCAATACTTACAAAATCTACATTTCGTCACGTTCCGGTTTCATTAAAATGTGATAAGCACGATTGGAGCTCGGAGAATATGTCGTACTTAACAAGACATTTTGAAAACTCCTTTCGCGCAAGTCAACTGCTGCTAAATCAATACCGGCCTTAATAGAAGTTTAAATAAAGTAGCATAATAACTTCTCCGAATGTTTTAATTTATAACGTCACGGAAAGCTTAAATATTACGTCACCCATTCTGTGGTTTGTGAAATGTTCACCGACTTTCCGAAACCTATGTTAAACTATCTCTTATTTCAAAACGATAAGGTTTAAAATGAAGGGGACTTTCTAGTTGAAGTTTATAATAATACGAGACTTGCTTTGTTCAGCAAATGTTAGCTATTTCGTTATTAAAATCTTACATATAACATGTTGGACTGTTCTGCTTGTACTACACATTTTCTAAATGCGCCGGTTTCACATTAATATAGACTGAAATCCTGTTAAAAAGAAAACATTCTGAACTGCATTTCAGACTAAATTTAAACTACATTCAAAGATTTTTGAACAATCGCCTGTCTGAACTGGTAATCGAACCTGCCAAATTATTAAAAAACCAACATCAGTTATATTACGATGCCGATCAAAAGGCTTATTCATAAGGATTATTTCATCTTAAATAAAAGAAAGAGTATGAAATTTTACATACAATATTTCAGGAAAATGAATACTAAGCTTTTCCTTTCACATTGCCATGCTCCTAACAAATAAATGCATTCATAAAAATTGCTTGTAGATTTAGAAGTACCATTTTATCGAATGTGTGTTTAATTGCCAAAAAGCTAAGCGTTTCAAAAACCCGCATATCCTTTGAACCTAGTTAAGGGGCGAACCGAACGGGTTTGATTGTCAAACTACCCGGGCTAGATCTCAGTAGGTACTCACGGGATCCCCGTGGTAAAAAACAGGAATTATAATAAGTTCACTAACACCACCCCTTTCCTTCCTTTGTAACTTGTGGATAACGGGGCTGGTCATACTTTTAGTTCCTATTTAGTTTATTTTTGAAAAAGCAGTGTAATGACGGACCATCAACTTTTTAATTTTTTTGATCGAAATTTTTGATGCCAAATACAGAAATGAAATTCTCCCATAGATGAAAAATTTATTAAAGAGCCATCTAGTAACTGGTTGCAGAACAAATTTAGGCTGCGTTCGTTGAAATATCAAATAAAACTGAACTAAGTCTATGGGCTGCTCTAGTCGCCTTAACGTTCAAAGCAACTTTTTTTGGGCGGATGTAGCCGCCCGGACGTGTGATTAAGATAATCTGTTAATATTTTAGTATGATTGTATAATTAAGTATAATTTAGGGTATTATCTAAAAAAAAGGTATGATTGTTTGTTATCCCTAAGACGTAAAAATAAAATAAAAGAATTCAACATATTTTCTCCGGTACCGTAATTGTAAAACACGATTGCGAAAAAAAATTACATTAAAAAAATCGTGAAAGTGCATGTTTTGCACCTAATTTGGTCGAGATATCAGGAACCCTGCAGTAGTATATAGAAAAGATATTTGCCTCGATTCGAAGGTCACTAATAATTCTTTGTTTTCTTAATACAGTAAAGTTTCTTCATAAGTGGTGTAGTTTTCTTGTAAATAAGCAATAAACATCATTTTTGCGCTTACGCCGTTCCAAAAACGTATGCTCTGTCCCACTCCTATGAACGCGAAGTCCTATGCCTATCCTTTTCACAAAATGGCGCGGAATGCGCCCTCTTAACACAATCCATACTTCATCCGTAACTTGGCGTCAAATACGATCCTGGCTGTCTTTATCTAATCAAATCAAATCAAAATCTCTTTATTTCCATAAATACAATAAATGTACACTTAGAAATGGTCAAATTATAAAACTGAACCTGAACCTCAACCTCTGGTCCACTGCTGGACGCAGGCCTCCCCCTGATAAGCGCCTTATTGACTTTTATCTCATGGGGGTAATGCCCATAATCCCCACGCTGGGATGCGGGTTGGGGATCGCAGTTCGGTGGTAGAATGTTCTGCAGGGGGCGCTGCTGCCCGCCCCCGGTGGATATCCCTTAGTTGCCTCTTACGACACCCGCGGGAAGAGTTGGGGTGGTGCAAATTCTAAGCCCACCACACAGCTAAAGACTGACACGGAAATAAAGTGATATTTTTGATTTCTGTCGCATAAAGTTTTTAAAGTTCTATATTTTGTAAGCCTCAGTTTATCATTTTCTAAGTTAGGGTTTTTTATTTATTTTTGATAAATATTTGATTGGTAGTACAACTATACTGCAAACCAACCTAACTAGGTTGGTTTGCATTTTACATGAGTTTTAAGAGTTTGAAGCACATAGTTATAAGACGTACCTAGTTATTATACTTAATTGTTTTTGTAACTAATTTTAATTCCATAAAATATTTTTATGCTTGATGAATTAGTATTATGAATATTCTTTTTTTTTATAATTATTCTCCTTACTAAACCTTTATTCACAAAGAAAATTATACTAGTATTTACAATTGAAACAATCGAGCTAACTGCAAACAGTCTACAGGTAACTCAACTGAATATTATTATTCTGTATAATATGAATATTCTTATTCTTCATGAATATAATATTCTTCACAATTATTATTTCAAAACAACTTGCTAAGCCTAACGTTACTTTTTTAGTTGTTCGACCAAATTGTTAACCTTCCTCAACCGCGAAATAACAACACCACTTAACCCCCTGGAGTTCAAACTACCCTGGGTATCTACCCAGGGTAGTTTGGTAGTTATCTAACGGCCATACACCATACAAACTACTGCGGCTCTATCACAAAACAGCAAGGGCTATCGCTCTCACCGTTTAAAGCCAGGCCAACAGAAGCCGCGTTTTGTGATTTTTTAAATCATCTGAGAGATAGAAAATAGTGTTTTAATTCTGAAACAAAGATATAATATATGTTATATAGGGGTCTAGTCTAGTCAAACTCGCATTCAGTTACAAAATTTAATGGTTTTCACTCGATAGAAAAAAATCCCAAAGTTACCTACCCCTTTTTGTAATATTTTTCAATATTATGACTGAACTACCGATATTTTACATATTTTGTACAAATATTTCTAAACATGTTCGCAGAATTTGACATAATAAACATTTTTTTTCTTTTCTTTTTTAAAAAGGAAATAGGCAGAAGCTTAATTTACAAAGAAAATTAGAAGGTTTTATCAGAAGGTTTTATTCACAAAGAAAATTACACTAGTATTTACAATTTAAACAACTGAGCGAACTGCAGACTGTTACAAGCAATCTACAGGTAGCTCAACTGATCCATATCAATACCAGTCGGAAGCGTCCCTAAGACGCTGGCTGCATTGCCACTGTATGGCAATGCTGATGCGCTGTGCCAGATACTCACCAGCTCTCGGGTCACGCGTCGCTTCGACCAGACGCGCAGATAATTTTTTAAAAACCCGAATAGCGTCGGTACCCCACGGGCCTAGAGTCTCGACTGTCGAGACCTGCATATTTGCGCATCTTGAGATCAATTAAAAATGATTAATGATTTTCTTAATCACTATGGGAGACGAAATAGCGAAAGTGATGTTTGATCAACGCAATCGTTTAAATAGCTACAAAATGCACGAGCACGGCGCACTGGGGCGCTTAAGCCTACAGCTACAGTAATACCTGGCCTTAATGTACGTCACAGCAGTCAAATACATTTCGAAAAGTTCGATATTTTTATTTATTTTTGAGGAGTAAGTTATTACTCGATGACTTGACTTATAATTGAAAACACAGGCTGCAGTATCAGGGCATTTTTTTATAATTTAAGTCATTAGAACTTACATCGCCATCAGTCCTTAATTGTCCACAGTTGGACATAGACCTCTCTTAATGAGAGCCATTTAACGCACAAGCAGGATAAATTATAGGAAGGTTGGTTTAATTGGGATACAATAAAACAGACTTACCTATATACATTCATGTCTAAAGTACATAGAAGTTTGTTTGATAAAATATTCATAGGTCTATACTTCTTTAGAGGAACAATATCAAACGATATTTCTGATTGGGGCTCCTACAGCACACCCATGGTTTTATATATGAAGATACGGTGTATGATCTTGGGCGTAGGTTATTTTATCACCCTGCTGCGTTTATTTCAGATTCTCCATGGGACATAAATAATCTTAGTAAATGGTAACTCATGAAGTAGTAGGCTCTAGTAGTTAAGTTTAACATGAAATAAGTAAAGCTCAAGCTTATAGAGTACTTACTTAAGTTAAACAAGAATGTGGCTCCAAGGAAGGACTTGCTTTTTGTCTTTCTTAGAATACATATTATTTAAAAGCCAATAAAAAACTGCCTTATTCCTAAAGACCTACACCAAATCTCATTGGCGTAGGGGATATAAAAACCATTGCTTGGAGCTACATATTAAGCAAGATCAGCAGATCTTCCTTACGTAAGCATATGTATGTAGATCCTTTCTACTGTAGGATCACTAAATGTACCTTCCCCCGTAGTACCTATGTACATTATAGAGTACAACCTCCTGCCCGCGTCTTCGCACGAACTTTACCGGGATAAAATGTACCTAGTCTTTGTCTGTCCCTGGAATAACTTCTACCTCCCTGCGAAATTTCATTAAGATTCGTTCAGCCGTTTAACCCGTCGTGTGTTGCGGCGATTATGCACGACTTCGCAAATATTTGTGGCGGCAATTCGGGCTTCTGCCGCGCGCGAACGACGCGTGTGATTAAAATGACGATATCTCTAAAGTTTTGTAGCAAGCTACTATGTATAACATATATAAATAAATAAATAATGCTGGACAATTCATACAGCGTTATCTAGCCCCAAGCTAACAGAGCTTGTGTTATGGGTACTAGATAACTGATATACATAATACAATACACTACACAGATAGATATTTTTTAATATACATAGAAAAACATCTAGAACAAATATCTGCAGATCGTACAAACATTTGACGCGAGGCCGGAATCAAACCCGCCACCTCCTGCACTTATATCGTTGAAATTGTTATTAAATAAGCTAATACAATACAGAAGTGTTAAGTTTACGAGAAATCTAACAATAAAGCAAGCACTTGAAAGTAAGCAAAAATATCCTCTCAAAGTTTGGATCACAGGATAAATTATGTTGCATTTATTTTAAATACAAATTTTTATGCTACAATTAGATAACATTTAGAAATATATATAAGCTATAAGATAAGCACAATAAAAAGGCATATTACCTTAGTAAAACATTTATAAAATCAACAACCAAAAGGAAGAATTTCACTACAAAATCGGACTCCTCCTAGAATCTCCTAGAGCTCGATTAACAGATATGGAAAAAGAAGCATGATATCAGTAGTATGGATAAGACCAATAGTGTCGCACTTGAAAATGAAAATAAATAATAAAGTATTAGCTCATATTGGCGACCATAAACAGGCGTGAAAAGGTAATAGACTGACAGACAGACAGAGTGAATTTCGGATTTATAAAATTAGTGTGGATGCATGTAGATACTATGCACAGAGGCGTTCATAAATAGTTAACCCCCCCGACGACCATTGGAACACCAAGGCTCATATTTACATTAGTTTTCGTTTTTTGTTAAGCAGCTTGTTATCTTCATTTTATCGACAGATAAAAGTTTTTAAATGTTTCTGTATCAATAGAAATACACTTCAATTCAAACTAACTTATCGATGAACGTCACAGTACCCCATACTATACAAGTAACACCAAACCAGCCTATTAACCGTTGTAGTTAAAGCTTGCCCAAATTACGTACATAATTACGCCAGTTAAGCGGAGGTACCTATAACCCTTAATGAAATGAAAACGAGTTAAAAGTTTGAAATGCCGCCATGAATGCAAGCTGTTTCTCAATTTCGGTAATTTACCACATTTTTACGGCAAAGTAGGTACATACTTTACTGGGTCAATTTACAACATACGATTTTTTTTGTTCCGATATTTTTTCAGCTGGTATTGTGTTATGTGATCCACAACGTGCAATCTTTGAGATAGGTTATTGGTAATGTACCCAATAGTTAATTTTTGGGCTACGACAACGATTTGCCTATTTATTTATAGTGTGGGTCTGTACCGTTTAGCCACCGCATGACTGAAAGTTGGTAGTCAAGTTTCGTGTCACTTTTTTTCTCGAATAGTTAAAAAAAAACTAATTTCTCGGTAGTATCTGGTATTTGCAGTTACGTGGCAAAACTAGTAGAAAATAAGTTTCCATTGGAGACATTACATAATTTAAGGCCCAGCGGCATCAATTGCGACTCTGATCTTGTTGATAAACTGATGTGGAAAAGTAAGTAGGTACCTTTTGTTTAAGACTTATGCCGCATACCCGATGGATGGCCCAAAGGCCACGATGGTGAGCAAAAAGAACAACTTTGCATCTCCGCCTACACTATATAAAATAAAACTTTTACAGAGCCATTAAAAATAAGCTTATGATAGGTATCACAAACTGCAAATTCGATTTTTTAAAATTCCTTCGTTAACATAATAATATTATGTTAACGAACCGTAACGGAGTTTTGCTAAAGCAACACATAACCAATAATGCAGGTTAGGTAAAACTGCTGATAAGACATTAAGACGTCAAATGCAATTATACAAAAATGCTAAATCATTGTCAAACATGAATAAACCGTACGCATCAATAACTTAAACGACATCAACATCAAAAACACCAAAAAAAGGTCGCTTTAGTCCATGGATCAATGACAAAGGTGCAAAATTTTGGTCTGCTAAAGCGCCAAAAAAATGCTCAAATCGACACGAAACATAGACAGATCGACGCAGAAAAAAAAACGAGTTTAGTGATATATATAAGTCTATTTCGACCAAAGTGGCGCTTTAGCCATTTTGCTTTTCCACTGTCGATATACATAATTATGATATAATAGGTGGTGGCGCTGATTTAGGTCGGGTATACGCCGAAACTTTTACTAAGATAGGTATTAGCCCAAAAATCCGATGTTATAAAATTCTCATCAACTATAAACGCTGATGTAAACTTCAGAGCCCTTTTCGGGTACCTACAAACTTTTTTATTGGGGAAATGACAGAGCGTTATTGAATGGCAGCTTTTTATGCGTCATCTAGAAGTTTATCTGTTTTACTGCGTTTTCACTTCATCGCAACTCGTTAAAAATTCTTTGAAGACCCATCACTGAATTATGTCGGTACTAGAGCTTTAGTTCACGGACACCGTTTTACGGGGAGATAACCGTTAGAGTTATTTTCTGTTAAGATAACCAATGCCCTTTGTTTAGAGAGCCCTTGTAATAAAAAATAAAATCTATCTAACTACAAAAGAAATTCACTTTTTGGTTTACGAAGGCAGAGTTTTTCCTTTATTCCATCCAGTCCTACCAGTAGTTCGATAGTCGAACTGTTTGGATGTTTTTTTTCCAAATTGTTATACTGACGGATCGAACTATTTGGAAACATGGATTTTATTCCAAATAGATTTACTATGATTATAATGGTACAGTCAGAAATGGTACTTCAAATGCATTTGTATCTTGAGAGGAAATTGTCCTTTTTGTTATGATATAATAAATCCTTTCTCGATATATCCTCTTTGAAGGATCTCTTAAAACAAATTACGAAGTATACTTATAATATACTTGTCACTCATTTTATTTGTCATGTAAATTAATGATTTGTGTTGAGGTGAATAAGTAATTCGTGTGGAGCGAAAATGGAAGAAAATAAAGAAGAATCAAGTGTTGTGTTTTTAAAGAGAGGAAGGGGTACGGTGCTGCTATATGCAGGACACCAATATTACAAAAACAAAACATGAAAATAGTTCAGCTATCTGGAAATGTGCTTCAAGCAAAATTAACAAATGCGTTGGTTCAGTTACACTGCAGGTAAAATCTTACTAATATTATAATAAGCGGGAAAGGTTTACAGATGTTTTGATGTTTTAATGTTTAAAAAATATATTTGCTACTAGATTTATAGTAGTAGGGAGTAGTTAGTAGCCTATGTATGGATGAAAAAAACTATTGTCGTAAATCTAAATTTATTCAAAAAAGGTACCTATTTTGACGACCCGTATTTAATTGGGTATTTCTTGGTTTCCAGGACAAAAATATACTGAAGCTGAAAATGCATAGTAATAACTGTAATCCAAATTTTGCAAAAAATGACATAGATTTAAAAATACATCAATGTAAAGAAAAGGTTGCTAAACATCCTGAGGAATCAATACCAACTATTTACAAACAAACTTTAGTAGATATTAAAGATTCCGGAGTTGATTTAATATGTAAAATTCCATCTTTTACTTCCGTCAAAAGCACCTTATACAACAAAAGGAACAATGCTGTTGGTATGCAAAAAACATGTTTCAAAAATGTTGATGATGTCATTGTTCCTCCTCGGGATCAGTCATTTCTACTGGGAGATTACTGCTGCGAAAATATTCGTATTTTAGTATTTTGTACAGATGAAACCAGACAACTCTTGAAAAATATAAAACATGTTTTTGGTGATGGAACGTTTCGAGCATGTCCTGAACCTTTTCTGCAAATCTACACTTTGCATGGTGATCACAAATATAATTCCCATGATCTACGCTCTGATGTCAGCAAAAACACATGAAGCTTATGTGGCGTTGTTTGAAATGATTAAATCTCAAATTCCGGATTGGTCACCCACAAAATTCACTAGCGATTTTGAGCAACCGTCATATAATGCTATGTTGACAGTATTTCCGAAAGTCAAAACTAAAGGTTGTTACTATCATTTTCGGAATAGTATTTGGAGAAAGTGTAAAAATCTACAGCTTGTAAATAATAAAAGCACTCGGCGGATTATTGCATTGTGTGCAGTTTTACCTTTACTTCCGAGGGATAAAATAGAGTCGGGATGGAGTTACATACAAGAATTTGTTGACGTTAATGACAAGAAAATGTGTTCACTGGTTTCATACATGAACAAGTTTTGGATGAAAGATAATAATTTTATCGATTCCTGGTGTGTATTCGGTGAATTGCATCGTACTAACAACTTTATAGAAGGTTGGCATGTGAAAATTAACAATGAATGTAGAAGGAAAAAGGCCACTTTATTGAAAATATTAAAAGTTTTCAAAGATGATGCCGCTTTGTATAGTGTTTTACGAACACAAATTCAAAATGAAGTGGCCCCATTTAAAAGCCGAACAAGAGAGAGCATTCTGAGGGATCAGCATATACAAAATACCCAAATGATGCTTTTAAATGGCGACATCTCTGTAGGACATTATTTAGAAATTTTGAGATAAAACTTCTAAACATTGTGAAAATGCATGCATGCAAATGAAATGCAGACTGTTTCAGTAGTGTCTTTCTCCCAAATGTTTCTAAATTAAATACTGATAGTATAACAAGCACAAGTTAGGTTAATATTATTATAAATATTATTATAATATTACAAATATAACCTTGGTAATTTAATAATTTTGTATGATTTACGTAAAGTGTTTGTGTTGTTTATTATTGTTCTGAAGCAGTTCGTGGAAAATATGCCCAAAAAAAATAAAGCAGACACAATTTAGTTTTTCCACTTTTGGCCAGCTGATGCGACATCTTTGCACGTTGTAAATCGATGACTGTACTTCGGAGTTAGTAAATCTATTTGGAATAAAATCCATGTTTCCAAATAGTTCGATCCGTCAGTATAACAATTTGGAAAAAAAACATCCAAACAGTTCGACTATCGAACTACTGGTAGGACTGGATGGAATAAAGGGAGTTTTTGAACTAGTTAAGCCGGGGACAGAGAGAGAGAGAGAGAGAATTTTTAAATACGACAACAGTAGAACAAAATTCTTGTGTTACACAATGTCTTTTCTTATATTTTGGTAGAGGTAGGTATTTTTTGTAGTCTTTGTCTTGCTGTGCTGGTCAGGGCGTAAGAATCGACTCCTTAAACTTATCTCGTAGATGTCGGTGGTAAATGATAAAAAAAAGTTAAAGGTAAAAAAGAGTCACCATTTAAGCATGTCTAGAATTCGGCTAAACCTAATGCTACGCTGGTTTTCAGTTTGAGCCTGGCCATCAAGCATGTTCTGCAGTATTTGTTAGTATTTGTGTTGATCAGATATACGATTGATATACCTCAACCTCCTCAACCTCAACAGCCTGTGTTGGTCCACTGCTGGACGCAGGCCTCCCCCTGATTTCTGCTATGTTGTGTGTTTGAGGGAGGGCTGTATAAACAAATACGTAAGTTGCTAACCAAGAGGCTAAAGCAATGTCACGAGCTCTAATTGAATCCCGAGCGCAACTCGGGATTCTACAGGTAACTCACGAGCGGAGCGAGAGAGATTCCTGAGAGCAAGAAGGATTTAAACACGCCCAAGACTAAAATAGCGTTATCCACAGGTGGTGAGAATTTATTTTATTATTGCTACTATTTTTAATATACATATATGTCCTCCCAGCCGAAATTCAAGTTTTTCGCATCGTCTCACGTGAGTTTCGACTACGATGGTGCCCAGTCTCAACAGACACTATCCTAAAATGTGCACTGGAATAATAGTGTACAATTGTGTGCGCACTGATGCACTAGGGACATATTTTCTCATTTTCAGTGACGATCTATCAAGTAACGATTTAGTACATAAGCATAATTTAGTTATTTTTTTTGGTTTTTCACTACTAAGTATTCTTTATAAAGGCACTATACGAACAGGTACCCATATCAGATTCTCCTCATCAGCACACATACGTCAATTGTTGAACATTTCCAACAACAACGGGGGCTTACAATAATCGCCACGCTTAACAGGCTGATAAGTGATCGCAGTGGTGGTGTTCAAAATATATAGACGGAAGCTGCTGCCCTATATATAATATATATATAAACCTTTTTATAATATATAACGCATGTTACATATATTATATATAACATGAGTTATATATTTTATAAAGGTTTTCTGTCATTCGATTGAGCGATTGAACCAAATAAGGTGCGACCTTTTTTCACTGCCAATCACAACCACTGACCAAATCGCAAGATGGAGTTTCATAATTTGATAACAAACTAGAAACCAGAGTCACGTAAAAAACAAATCAATTTTATCTCGTAATTAAACTAAGGAGAACAAAGCAACGCTTTTAGGACATAAAATTAAATAATTCATTTCTTTCTGGGTTTCTGATAACCTTATTATTTGTGTAGGAGGTTCTATGTTATTGATATTTTGGGGTTATGACATAGTGTAGGTAATTTCAAAAAATTATAATTTTGATGTAACTTAAAACAGATTCAAAAATTCAGAATATTTTTACTGTTTTTTTAGTTTCACGGGATAAATAGTAATCCCACGGGAATATTTTTGTATGGGACCACGTCGGATCATTTTCTATATCAAAGCAAAAGAATCATCAAAATCGGACATCGGGCAAAGTTAGTCGAGTAAATTACAAATATAAAAACATAAAACAAACAGCCGAATAGAAAACCGCCTCCTTTTGTTTTTTGTCGGTTAAAATACTTAAAAATACACCAACAACAAGACAAAATTAAAAATTTTAAAAACCCGCCGACGTTTATTGGCTGAACAGATTTTCATAAAACATGGCTAAGAACACTCGGGATAAATTTATTTATTAAATTACACAAAAAAACTTAACGAAAATCGGTTCATCCGTTTGGGAGCTACGATATCACAGACAGATACACAGATACACAGACAGACACGTCAAACTTATAACACCCGTCTCTTTTTGCGTCGGGGGTTAAAAACACATTGAAAAGAGGAGACATTACAAAAGATATGCACAATGGGCGGCAATATCGCTTAGAAGTGATCTCTTCCAGGCAAATAAATTTTATGAATAGTAAAATAAATTTTAAGGTTTTTTGTTATTATAGTGCGTAACCCCACACTAAGGGTAATTTCTAAGAAATCAAATAACATCGCAAAAATTTTCGACTTCGACGGGACTTGAACCCGCGTCCTCCCCTCAGTACGGGGATGTGATAACCAACTACACCACGAAGTCAAGTGACGTGGGAGTCGAAAATCTCTGCGACATCCTACGGTCTTATCGCGCCGTTAGCTCCACCTACAGGGGAAACATTGAAGTTTATCCAATCCTGTTCAAAGACTAAAGTTACATTTAGTTCGTTTGACGAGAGGTGTCGCGTAGCTTAATTCTAAGGTTTTTTGTTATTATAGTGCGTAACCCCACACTAAGGGTAATTTCTAAGAAATCAAATAACATCGCAAAAATTTTCGACTTCGACGGGACTTGAACCCGCGTCCTCCCCTCAGTACGGGGATGTGATAACCAACTACACCACGAAGTCAAGTGACGTGGGAGTCGAAAATCTCTGCGACATCCTACGGTCTTATCGCGCCGTTAGCTCCACCTACAGGGGAAACATTGAAGTTTATCCATATCATAGGTGGAGCTAACGGCGCGATAAGACCGTAGGATGTCGCAGAGATTTTCGACTCCCACGTCACTTGACTTCGTGGTGTAGTTGGTTATCACATCCCCGTACTGAGGGGAGGACGCGGGTTCAAGTCCCGTCGAAGTCGAAAATTTTTGCGATGTTATTTGATTTCTTAGAAATTACCCTTAGTGTGGGGTTACGCACTATAATAACAAAAAACCTTAGAATTAAGCTACGCGACACCTCTCGTCAAACGAACTAAATGTAATTTTAGTCTTTGAACAGGATTGGATAAAAAAAATAAATTTTAGTTCAATATTATAAAAGCGGAAGTTTGTATGAATGTTTGTTACCACATAATATGTCCTGGAAATTTCTAACGTCGGCGCTAAAGTCCGAAGGAAGGAAGTCTTAAAGTTTTTGGTTCCTACGTCACTTGATCTTGTCTTGTAGTTGATTAGCACATTCCCGTACTGAGGGAAGGATGCGGGTTCAAGTCCCGTCGTAGTCGACTTTCTTTGGGATATCTTTTGATTTCTTAGGTTAGTAGTAGTCACATAAAATTCTCATATCTACATCAAACTAGAGGTACCTAGGTATACTCTCACAGCGAAAAGATACCTATTAGATTGAGGTTGAGGCTTCCAAACACACTTCCGACTTGGGAGTCAGCCAATACAATCTCATTCAAACTTTGCCGAGCCGGAAAAGCTTCGAAACCGTTTGCTACGGACGATTCGTACAGTAGACTTGCTGGTGTTGCGATGGTGAGCGTCAGTAGCGTGCGTTAATTCAGTAAATTAGAAACTTGACTGTGTTTGAAGTTCATAGCACGAATAATGCCGAGGATGAAAGCCAATTTAATTAATTGACAGCTAATTTTATTGAGTTAACTGCAGACTGTTGCAAACGATCTAGAGGTAGATCAACTAATCAATACCAATCGGTCGGATTATTAAAGGTCATTAAAAAAATATAATATTTTGCTGCCAACTTTACATCAGCCTATATCGCACAAGGTAACCAAACAATACTAGGTACCTACACTATACTGTGAAGCGGTAAAATAAATAATAAGTATGGAAGTAGGTATGAGTGTGCCGGATGGTGAAGCTTGCCACCACCACGATGTTAAGACGAGGAAGAATTCCTTAAGTGTGGGCGTCACGGTGACTTACTACCACATTGCCCGGAACTCTACCATTAAATAAAACAATTCAAAACTGTGATTGATCATCTAAGAAAGTTGCCTAATGCCTTTGTGATGTTGATATCATCTCGTCAAATTGTCAATTTTAACTTTTACAATGTTATAATGGATTTATGGTATCTTTCGTATTGCCAGATATTGGATTTACGAAGGCACGTTGGTTTGAGGACTTCCGAACTTTGATGGGGCAAAAGGGAATCTTACGATTGCTCCACCTTTTTGTGTAGGTATCTCATTTTGCTTTTAGCCAGGTTACTCTGCCTTGCATGTACTTCCCACTTACAAGTACTCATCATTGCCATTGGCAATGTAGCCAGCGCCTTGGAGACGCTTAGGAGACGCTGAACGATAAGGAGCAGTTAAGTTAAATCTAGATTGTTAGCAATAGTTTGCAGTTAGCTCAACTGTTTCAGTTGTAAATACAAGTTCTAATTTGTTTCCATTTTTTATTTGTAACTAACCGCGCCATTCAGCTTCGCCCGCGTGGAAATTTATGTTTCCAACTTTCTTAACTTTTCTTTCATAAGAACTTTCTCCTGACTACAAGAGACACAACAAAAAAGAAATACCGAAATCGGTCCAGCCGTTCACGCGTGATGCCGTGACCAAGGGAAATATCGATTCATTTTTATATATACAGATTTTCTTTGTTAACAAAACTTGTAGGAAATCCCATAAAGTTATGGAAAGCCTGGAAAGTTCTTGCTTTATTCTACGATATTTTCGGACAGTAGGTACATCGTCTGTTGTGTCGGTTAGCTTAGAATAAAATGGTTGCAAAGAAAAAATAACCTCTAATTTAAATACAATTGAACCCCAACGCGGTACAAAGAACCGATCGAGCTGTGTAAGGCGTTTAAAGAACTTCTAGCGATAAAATTAAAAAGTAACGTTCACCCAAACCAATCTATTTCCAACTATAGGCGGCTCCTGCAAAATAATATCGCCGGGAGCCGAGCTCATTCCACGCAAGTGCACGTTTAGTTGGTGTTTAGATGTGAATCTCATGCTTCGAAAGGTTTATGCACACTTTTCTGAGCCGTCAACATCGCCGCCGCGCCGGCCCCGTCAGAGATGGCACATCGGGGTTATTCCAGTTTTCCCCCTTGACAAATCCCCCTTAAGGGGGAAAACTGGAATTCATTTTCTTGGAGTCCAGATTTCCCTCTTGAGAAATTTTTTTCAAGGGGGAAAACCGTATGGGTGAAGCTGCTTCCGTGATAGGGCACACCCCCAATAGGTACTAATACCTCTTTGCGTCCTAGTCTCACACAGGTGAAACGACGCAAAGACTTCCTTAAACACGCCGGCCGGAGTGACGTGGTAACTACTTTTAATGTATTGATAACCACGTTGTGATTCCGGCCTGAAAAGTTTGAGTTCTAGAAGTCCCTCGGTTTTTCAAGGTTCGATCTAAACATAGGAATATTTATCATAATTTATCTGTAGATACACACATTACACGCACATATCACAAAGCGCATTTTCTGGATCATCAACGCCGCCGCCGGCCTCGTCAGAGATGGTACAAAATCGTATATCTGTAGATACCCTAGCAGCGATCATTCAAATTTCCCTTTTTATGAGTTGTTTTTTGTTGGCCTATTCTAATATTTTTACGTATTTTGGCTTTCTGGTGTTTACTTTTTATAATTTTTAGTAAGGTTAACAATGTTTATTATAAGCCGCTTGATTCGTTTAACGCACGCGCAGGCCGGGTTGGCATACTTAATAACTAAACACAACTTATTAAGAGTTTCATTTCTATTCAGTATTAGTTTCCCACGTTCCAGCAAGTCAGTACAGGCAATCCAGACAGTAACGAACTCAGGAAAATTTATTCATAGCTTCTTCGCTCTTGTAAATACGACTACTGGTGGATCCACAATCGGAATTTCATTTTGATTTTAAAACTAATCTTCGTTTGTCATATTTGCCTGGAGCGCGAAGATATGAGCTAAGAGTTAATTTGTTAAAATATGCTAATGTTAAATGTTCAGTATTTTTTCCCTTAATCGGTGTTGACAAACCAAAGGAATGCGAAGATTCGAGACATAAATATTATCTGATAATACCCAGAATGCTGGCAGCATTGCCACGTTGAATGGCAATGCTAATTCGTTGACCGAAATAGAAGCCAGCATTCCGATCACCTGTGGACGCTATAAGAAGTTTGGTAAGATTTTTATAAATTGCGTGTGCCCCAGGACCCTAAGGACCAAGGGTTTCAAACCCAAACGGCGCAAATAGGTAACCTCGGTCAAGGTTAGCGTATTTTCGCCTTTTAAGGGAATCAGCTGATGTTGCTGCAGAACCGGCCCTTACTGTTGTCTCTGCAAGATGTGAAGGCGATAGGGTATCTACACACATGGCATCCCAAACTAAAAGCCGACCCATCTTCCAGGGAAGAATGCTGCCAGCATTCTGGGCACTCTGCGTTCTGGTGACGGCATAGATTTTTAAGGAATAAATTAAGATAAGTGTATACGCTAGATGTCATTGTTATATAACTAATAATTTAATTTACTTTGTGCTAAATAAATAATAAATATGATTATAAAATACGTACCTATGTCTACCAGGTGTGTGTGTTAAGATGTAAACTAATTGATAGTAAAGTAGCTACTACTGTGATTGTAGAATTTCATGATTTTAGCAGGACTAAGACAACACTCTAACAAGAATAATAGAGTTCCCTTCTGCCCATTTTAGCAGAGAAGGGAACATTTAAAAGGACAGAATCCTTTATTCACAAGGAAAATTACATTAGTATTTACAATTGAAACAACTAAGCTAACTGCAGACCTTTGCAAACAATCTACAGGTAGCTCAACTGATCCATATCGTCTATACCGTCTATACCAGTCGGAAGCGTCCCCAAGACGCTGGCTGCATTGCCACGCTGTATGGCAATGCTGATGCGCTGTGCCAGATACTCACCAGCCCTCGGGTCACGCATCGCTTCGACCAGACGCTCAGATATTTTTTTAAAAACCCGAAGAGCCTCAGTACCCCACGGACCTAGGGTCTCGACTCTCTTTAAAAGGTAACACAGTAGAAACAGTAACTGCAAAAGATTAAAACAGGAAAAGAAAGCTGAATCAAGGTACAATAAAGGTACAGGGTACAGGTTACCGGCAATTTGTCAAACAGATAAAACCTTTACGTGAGAAGTATTATCTAAAACGGCATTCATCTTGTTGAATAATTACAGATGTTCCTTTTAGAATCGGAAAACAAAAAAATGGCCGTTTTCCCGTGTTCATAATTCAGATAAAAGGTAACAAAAAGATTACTCGACTGAGTTTGCATAATCACAGCCGCTTTTGTTCTAATTAATGAGCGAATGGAAAGGTTTTTTATGCTCTTATTAATATAACTAATGGACTTCATTTTCTAGTTTTTTTATAGGTTTTTTTTACTTTCCAAAGTGTTAAAATAAATAAAGCGTGGTGGTCATTTTCAGATCTACGGGGGTTCCAACAGGGACGCTTGCCTCGGGTGCGGCACCGGCTTCGAGGTGCGCCAAAATTATTTGTTTGAATTAAAACTTGTCTTACAAAACAAGAGATGAGACGTAGGTACCTACCTATATGAGACATGCGTGTTAGGCACCCATTACAATGCAGCATTTTATTATACAAACCTAAAAACATCTTAAAACATTTCGTTTCTCTAGAAAGCTACCGAAAAACTTTCTTTACCAATTTTCAAAAATGGGGGCAATTCGGTCACTGCTCATAAATCTCCAAATTTTCAGTTTGGATGGATGGATGGATGTTTGTTACCTCTTCATGCCAAAACTACTGAACGGATTGGGCAGAAATTTTACATACAGGTAATTCTAATCCTGGAATCAAACATAGGATACTTTTTATCGCATAAATCAGTTCCCATAGGATACAAATCACCTTTAAACTTATAACGTAACAACGCGTGCAAAGCCGCAGGCATAAACTAGTATATTTATATTATACATAATATATAAAATTCGTTACGAAACGAGACGCTACGTATAGGGAACCATTCATAACACCCAGAATAAAAACTTACATAGTACTGAGAACAAGCTTTTACGTAATCTCACCGTTTTTGCATTTATTTTCATGATTTACGCAATTGGCTACTCAGAAATAGAAACTCCATTATACAATGTCTAGACAGGTTTTTCACTTGCACAAGAATTTACACGTATGAAAAGGTACTTAGCCACGGGAATGTAATCGAGCTACGGTATACTTCCATGATCTAGAACCAAAAGCTACAGTGTTTCGTAACTCCACGCATCCAAATTTAACACTTGAGTTGATTGATCATTTAACAGAATTTTCTAAAATTGATTTCTTCATTGCAAGCATTTAAGTACCTACCTAATAATAGGTGTCCTGCTTTAAATGGGCAAGGCGAAATTAGAAAGAATACTATGCCAGAACGATTTTCCTACAACATACTAATATTATAAATGCGGAAATTTGGATGTTTAGATGTATGAATAGATGGATGGATGTTTGTTACCTCTTCACGCCAAAAATACTGAGTGAATCGGGATGAAATTTTGCATACAAGTAATTCTAATCCTGGAATCAAAAATAGGCTTTTTATCCCATAAATCATTTCCCATGGGATAGAAAACCTTTCCATAGAATCAACGCGTGCGAAGCTGCGGGCAGAAGGTAGTAAAATATAAATCTATTCTTATACTAATAGATGTAATCTTAGAGAGTCATGTACTTGAATTGAATTTTTTATTTTATTTAGTTATACGTTTTGTCTCAGCTTTAGACGACCTCTGTGGCGCGCGACGGTCTGTCTGCGACGCAGGAGGTTGCGGGTTCGGTTCCCGCTTCGGAAATGTTTGTACGATCTGCAGACATTTGTCCAGGGCGTTCTGGATGTTTTCTGTGTATAATAAAAAATATATATCTATGTAGTGTATTGTATTAAGTATATCAGTTATCTAGTAACCATAACACAAGCTCTGCTTAGCTTGGGGCTAGATAATGCTGTGTGAATTGTCCAGCATTATTTATCATTATTTATTTGGTCATAAACCTCGATAGTACCTACCTTGATGAATCGATTCTATTATAACAATACTGAGAAACCAAAAACACACTTACTTCCAGGTAGATAAGGTAGTCGACTACGTTAAGAAACCATATTGCCATTAAAGTGTTAGCCAATTTACTCTACCAAGTCTTACGGAACCCAGGGAAAGCTGAAAGGAAAATGTATGGTTTTATTCACAAGCTTTTCATATTAAAATGTTGAGGCCTTATAAATATTTAATGCAATCTCATTGTAAGAACTGAGTACGGTGTTATTCAGCAGGAAACTCTCTCTCTTGTTAAATACTTTAATGGCTATTGGAAAATGACTGCTTTATTGAAGGAAATTGAGAATATCATCTGATTTGATTTAAGTTCACATGATCCTTAACAACACCAGTCGTCGCGTCCCCAAGACGCTGGCTGCATTGCCCCGCTGTATGGCAATGCTGATGCGCTGCGCCAGATACTCACCAGCTATTGGGTCACGCGTCCTACGCGTGCTACCTGTAGATTGTTTGCAACAGTCTGCAGGTTACTCAATTGTTTCAATTGTAAATGCTAGTTCTAATTTATTTTTATTATTTGATTGTAATTTTCTTTGTGAATAAAGAGTTTGAAAACGGCAAGTGAAATGTGTCGGTCGAAGTTTTGACTAGATAGGTCAAAGTGAAATTTTTATATGGCTACGTAGTTACTATCTAGGGTATATTTCTAAGTCTAAAGTCGGTATCTTAATAAATTTTAATAAACACTTTAAAAAGTCTCCAATAGTCGATGCTGACCACAGATATAATACCTGTGCTGAGTACCTGCTGTGATGCCAACACCCGAGTCCTTGGTACCAGTTGAGCATAGTTTACCCCATAAGGGGGATTTTCAAGGGGGAATACTGGACTTCAAAAAGATTAATTTCAGTTTTCCCCCTTACGAGGTTTTCAGGGGGGAAACTGGAATTACCCGTTTACGATGACGTAAAAGTATTCGTCTTTATGTGATTTTTTTATCTTTACACCAAGGTGACAGAGCAGTGTGAATGTTAGTTGGTCGTCTGTAGTTCAAACATAATGAATTGTTTTGGGTAAAAAAGATTCAATTCTAAATAATTCCAAAATGCACACTTACACTTTGATATTTTATACCACAAATTTCTGAGGTCATTAATATCTCGAAGGCGCTATTTTTACCAGACACCAAATTAAACAAACACGTCATTAAAAATACTTTTTAGCACTCTAGCTCGAGAATCATGACTATAATGCTAAAACAAGTGAGAAAAATTTATTTTTGCTCTCATGTGAGGCAAAATCTTTTCCGTACAAGTGAAAAATAATTTGAATTTATAATAGTAAAAAGGATTCAGTAGGTTTTTTGATTTTTGTTTTTGTGTCTGATGGGCCATGCCACCACGCACCTGCAGTATTATCACTCATAATGGGACACCCTATACAAGTCCACGTTCACCGCGACTCGGCCAACCAGTGGATGATCGTTATTCTGCGGTTTAGGTCCCTATTCGAACAAAACGGCTCAATCCCCGGAGTAAATAGCACAGACATTCTCAATCTCTGCCAGATATTCGCTACTCGAATACAGCGATTACCCGCGTGATCTGACTGCTAAGTTGAGGATGCAGAATTGCACGATATCTTGTTGAATTTTATTTAGGACGAGATAGGGTGGTCAAGATGTCTTGTTTATGATGTTGGCCCAATGAATAATCCAAGTTTGTGACCTCGAGCGCCGAACGCAACTTTGTCAAAAATTTAAAAAAACCGCGAAAATTTCGGATTTTGGCGGTTATAGTAACCCTAAAAGTCTATTTTTTGATAATACCTTTTCAGGATGTTTTTTGAGTAGACTAAATCTGGTACAATATGAGACTAGAATTGTCTGTGTCGACCCTATAGTTTCCATAACACAATTTATTTTTAGAGTAGGTATATGGTACACTAGTTTTCGTTCTTTTTATTTATAGTCCAGTAACCTTATAGGTACATCAGAGCTTGCATAGTAATCCGGTAGTTCTGATTTTTTGCTGACTGGTTTATGGAAACTATATAATATACACATAGTTTCCATAAACAAGTCTAACTACCGGAGAACTACCGGATTACTACGCAAGCTCTGATGTACCTATAAGGTTACTGGGTTACTGGACTATAAATAAAAAGAACGAAAACTAGTGTACCATAAACCTACACTAAAAATAAATTGTTCTTAGTGAATTTAAATAAAGATCTACTTATACAAAAGGACAATCTAAAAACATTCACCAATACATAACTCACTTGTAACTGTTTAATCAGCCGTTAGGTACCCCCAAGGCGTCGTTAACAAATCGCAACTTTGTCCCACGAACGCTAACCAGATGCTTCTAATAGCTTTTTAACCCAATTACCAGACGCGAAGGTACGTTACCAGACAATGAAATGTTTATTAGTATTTACTGCGCACTTGTGCCCTAGCGGTTAACTTGAAGCCAGATCAAGCCAATGCCCCTTCCTTCCTGGTGATAAGTAACCATCGACCAGTACGCTGGCAACCCCGCACCACTGTATAGGAAGACTTTACTTACAGGAGGGCAATTCTTGCAATATAATCAACTCGATAAATATGGCGAGAACCCTCAAAAAGTCAAAATATGCAGGTCTCGACAGAGCCTACACATTTGCTCCCCTTGGAGTCGAGATCCTAGGTCTGCGGGGTACCGGGGCTCTTCGGCTTTTACACTAAGTCTGAGGGTTTGTTCAAAGCGACGCGTGACCCAAGAGCTGGTGGAGCTAGCCAGCAGTAGCACTGTAAAATTCGACCGAATAGATAAAAACAAATCACCTCGCGGGTCACGCACATTAGAAACTTAACTAACCCACGATATAAAGTTCAGTTTGCCTTGCGCCTGTCAACCTGAGCCGGCATCTGAAATTTCATAATTTACAGTAAAAGCAAAACGTAGCATTGCTGCTTTACAGAAAAGGACAATCAAACCCCGACCTTTTCTCTTCCTTTCTAGAAAGGGAATCAACCTCTTGGATCCGTCTTTTCGATCGGGGCGAAAGAACGCCTACGGCTAAACCCACCACAGTTTCCTCTTCTGCCCTGTTTGCTAGACCTACTGCAGACCGAACTTGCGCCGCTCCAACATTACGCTGTGGAACAGGCATCTTTACTCAAAACCATACTCAAGGATTGCTTTGCGATCAAAACTCAACCTGCTTCAACAGCAGAGTGAGTACGAAACTTCCCGAAGCTTAAACTCGGACTAGATTGTACGTTAAGCTACTCCGTGAAGTAGCAAATCTCGAGTTAGATTTTGAATCACGTTAGTTCTGGTTTTATAATCTGGACTGCAAATTTCGGATGTCGGGTGATCCTTCTTCAAAAAATTGTTGGAGTTGCTGCTAAGAAACGTAGCTATTATTATATTTAAAATAATAAATGTTACCGACACCGCACCGGTATAAAGATATATTTGATCACAACACACCCTTTCAATACCAGCATTCACAGGGCAAGGCGATGCATGATTTTTACTGTTTGTTTTTTATCTCCTCATTTTAAAATTATTATAATTTTATTCCTTCAAATGTACGCAATTGTCGACGACATAATTTTAGTGTTCACACTTAGGTAGTTCATTATAATTATATTAGCAAATGCCTATTATTAGCTTTCTGTATCTATTTTGAATTCTATTGTAATTAGTAAGCTGATGGCAATCCGAATTAAATAAATAAAAACACAGTTATTTAATTTCGATGACGGCGACCCCAGGCATCACGGATTGACAGCTTTTTTTACCAATTTGTAGTTATACAAACTTGAATCAACTATGACGTTGGTGTTCTTTCAACAAACTAAGTTCGTAGTTAACCCGCTAACATTCATAATGTATTTGTAGGTAGGTAAGCTACTATTCTGAACCGTAGGAGTCCTTAAATTTTAGGTGCTGTAAAATAAGCGTACTGTGCTTCCAACCTTTATTTTGTAATATCCGCTATTTTTTCCGCTTAATTACAACCTTCTAAATCGTTAGCAATAAAATCAACTAACCTAGATTAATATGAAACGGCGATTAATATGGAATTTCTGCTTTAATTAATTTCTATGTAAGTAATAAAATAAATAATATTTTATCACACACAAAGCAGAGCCTGTGTTATGTATGGGTAACAGTTTTCTGATGTCACTTATTAAACACCCAGACCCGAAATAAATATTACAAGGTAAGTATTTATTTTTATTTTAGCCGGCACCACAAGGCGCGCCGTGTGGTGCCGGCTTAGAATTTGGACCACCCCAACTCTTCACGCGAGTGTCGTAAGAAGCGACTAAGGGATATCCACCGGGGGCGGGCAGCAGCGTCCCCTACAGAACCCCTCATGATAGAAGGCTAATAAGTCGCTTATCAGGGGTAGGTCTGCGTCCAGCTGTGGACCAATACAGGCTGTTGAGGTTGAAGTGAGGAGGTGCGATCATAACATGGGTCCCGCTGCGGGAACCGAGCCCAAAGCTTTCTGCATCGCAAGCGGACCTTCGCTCACTGCGCCACTGGGGTCTCGATGAACGGTATCTCTAAGAAAGGGTCAAGGTAGATCATAAAACGTTTAAATTTTATTTAATCTGTTTTATTGATAAGCTGCCAAGGTTTATAGCCCGCTCGTAAAAAACGTAAACGCCTTTCATAAGTTTAATGTTTACGTGAAATATTATTATTTTGTCGTTCCATAAAGCGGGTTCCTCCTCATGGGTGGTGAAATAGGAATGGTTATTAATAAATAAATAGCAACTACTAAACTAACAAACACTTTCTATTAGGTTATTGCACCTGACTCTATGTGGAATAAAAGACAAAAATCTACGAAGCATTATCGATTTCCAAGAAAACTCTTAAGGCGCTAACTCGACCCAAATCAGTGAGCAAAAAGAGCGATTTCGCATCTCTGCCTACATAAAACAAAATATTTTTTTTACAGTGGCATTAAAAATAAGCTTATGATAGGTATCACAAACTGCAAAATAGATTTATGAAAATTCCTTCGTTTAAAATAATAATATGATAAAATAGGTGGTGGCGCTAATTTGGGTCGGGTTACCGCCTTAATATCGTTCATACTTGAGATGACTTGAGAGAATAGATTTTTCTGTATGACTGAACCTTTGTAGACGTAAAAGCGTGTTCACTTTAGGTCGGTCGGAACTAGGGCTTCCATTCCGTAATTACGTAATTACGCAATTACGTAATTACGCAAAGATTTTAAACTTTTGACAAGTCCGTAACTGAAGGGTTAAAATCCGTAATTACGTATAAGTATAGGATTATTAATTATTGATCTCTGAAATCACAAATTAGCGAGTTATTGGCCTGTTGGCAACATTAAACAGTATTACACGACAACCCAGCCAACACTGATACTAAACAAACGGGTATTCCCCCGAGAATAAATTCTATCCGCAATACGGTAGGTAAGTATCTGTGGTTCTGGTACTTTCCCGTGGTTGGATAACGCACGCAACATTAATCTTTGACACGTAAGCAATACAGTATAATTTTGTTAACTAATCTTCCGCAAAGAATCCCCGCGACTTTCTATGTGTGTGTTCTGTTCAGCCCCCTACGATTTCTTTTCATTACTAATTAGTTCACGAACTGACTTTGTCAATAAAGTATGTTTGAGTGCCTGAACACTGTTCCCCACTGGAGATTTTTCATTTTAAGTGATTGGAATCACTAAAATATGTAAGTACTGGAATCTATTAATTTTCTACAGGATTTTTAGAAGTAAAAATTAATAATGTGTGTATGATTTTTTCATGACTTTATCAGCTTTGACAGATTATACCTACTTATTATTATGGCATAGGTGTGGACTACGTACGCGTAGTTTTCATGAAGTTTCACCAAATAAAATTTGGAGGAATTTTGCGTGATGTGCGAAAAATCTGCGCCGATACCAATTTTTTTCTTATTATCACGTTATATCTTATTAATCTTATAAACAAAGGAACTTTGAAAAATCTGCTGTCTAAAATCGGTAGCGCTAGTTTGAGGCATACCATAGCACAGCCTTTAACACAGATGTTGCAAAATTTCTTGGGGGAAAGTTATATAGACGACCTCAGTGGCGCAGCGGGCGGGAGTCCGCCTGCGACGCAGGAGGTTGCGGGTTCGATTCCCGCCTCGGGACAAATATTTGTACGATCTACAGATATTTCTTCAGGGTGTTCTGGTCGTTTTCTATGTTTAATAAAAAATATCTATATATGTAATATAATGTATTAAATATATCAGTTATCTAGTACCCATAACACAAGCTTTGAGTAGCTTACTTTGGGGCTAGATGGTGCTGTGTGGATTGTCCAGCATTATTATTTTATTTTTTTATTTTATTATTCAGTCAGTTTTGGTTAGCCTCTCGTTAGGTTAGTTTGTCCTTCTTTTATGTCGAAACGCTGTAAGACTGGAGAGTAAAATAGGCTACTTTTTACCGCGGAAAAATATCTAACAGCGGGCGGAAGCTTTTTGATATAAATTTTTGTAATTTGTTTTAGGTCGTCAACAGAGAAGACAGTTTACAAAGAGTTTTTAAACAAACGGACAACATCTTTAATTTGGGAACATTTTTTACGGGCCGATAATGGACAAAGCGTCGAGTGTAAGCACTGTAAGAAAGTTTTGAAAACGCCTGGTGGTGCGACTGGAGCGTTACATACTCACTTGCAGGCTAAGCATATCACTGAGTTGCCACAAGCGAGTACTTCAAAATCATCGTCTGATAATGCTCAAATTCAAGGAAAAACAAAAGGCACCCCAAAAGAAAACAAAACTCACGGATTATTATGTGAATGAGTCTTCCATGGAGTTTAGAGTGACTAGAATGGCAGCATTGGATGGTATCCCGTTGAGCAAATTTAGTTCTTCTGAAGACCTGAGGTATGTTTTTAAAAAATCAGGCTATGATCTACCGAAATCGCCATCAACTATAACCAAGATTGTTTTAGAGCTAAGTTATAACACAAAAAACACATTGATAAATCTATTAAAGGAGATGAAGTCCCAAAACAAAAGGTTTACAATGACATTCGATGAATGGACCTCTACCCGAAATAAAAGGTATATGAACATAAATATCCACAGTAAAGATCTAGAACCAGCTAAATTCAAAAATCTTGGTCTAGTGAGAATAAAGGGTTCAATGCCAGCAGATGTAGGAACTCAATTAATACAACAACATTTGAGCAACTTCGAACTCAGCCTTGAAGACATAATTGCTTTCACAACAGACGGAGCCAGTGTGATGGTTAAAATGGGCAAAAATTTTGACGGCCACCATCAATTGTGTTTTGCCCACGGCATACAACTTGCGGTGCTTGATGTTCTATATAAGACACAGAACCAGTCAACTCCAGAACCAGAGCTTCAAGATAATGATGACCCGGATTATGACTCTGAAGATTCTGAAGAAAACTATGGAGGATTTGATATCGAAGTACCAAGAATACCAGAATCTGAATTTCTGTAAAGGATACTATTAAAAAAGTACGAGACGTGGTTAAATCTTTTAAAAAGTCACCCTTGAAAAACGACTTGTTGCAAAAATACTCTGCAGAAGAGTGTGGAAAGAGCCTGGATCTTATACTCGACTGCAAGACCCGATGGAACAGCTTATCCGATATGATAGGCCGATTTTTAAAATTAAAGTCGTGTGTCTTCAAGGCATTACTAGATTTAAAATCAAATATTAACTTTACAGAAAAAGAAATTCAAGACCTGCAGAATATTCATCATAGTTTAGATGTTATAAAAACTACAGTGATGTCTTTGTGTCGCCGGGATTCTGAAATTTACTGACGGCAGATGCTGCTCTTCAGTTTATGTTGCATAAACTTGATCGTCAGTCTAACGAACTCAGTGAAAAGCTTGCTACATCTCTTAGAAATAGAATAAAAGAAAGACGAACGAGTGTATCTGGTATTTTACAGTATTTACATAACAATGAAGAATTTTACAAAACCATAGCAACAGAAACCTTCACAAAACCGATATCAGATGATATAAGAACATACATCAGAAAATTATTAGAAAGGCTGAAATTTAAAACTAACACAAGTCTAAGTCCAGAACAACAAATAAGCACAGAACTTACAGACTCTAGCGATGAAGAGTTAACTGTGGCTGAGGAATTGGAAAAAGAGATACGCAAAGCCACCACAAAAGAAAACAAATCTACAGTTAACACAGATCTTGAGTCCATCATTACAGTGGAAATGTGCATCTATGACAGCGCTGGCGGTGGTCGAGGAGTTTACTTAACAGCAGCCTATAATTATTTGTTATCCATTACACCGACAAGTGTTGAAGCCGAACGTGCTTTTTCTTCGGCCGGTTATTTGTGCAGTAAATTGAGAAGTTCGTTAAGTGATAAATCATTAAATGCGATGTCCTTTATGAGATCTCATTTTCAGGAAACTCGAAATAAGTAAATAAATATTTCGTTAAAATTATTTTTTTAGAATCTAAATTTTGATTTTGTATTGGAACTTGTGACTTGTATTTTTAAATTATCGCGAGCTTGTGTTATTGACGTTCATGTCAACAAAACAAGCTCGCGATAATTTAAAAATACTCGTACAAATTATGTATCTTTATTCTTAAGTCCATACTGTAGGTACTTTACTGATTTAGCCATTGATTTATTAATAAATAAATATTTTGTTTGATTTATGTAATTTTTCACTTCTTACATTGTCCTTTGCTACCTATAAATACATAGTAACTAAAGAAAACTTTAGATTTAAACAAAATCTTAGAAATTACGTAATTACGTAGTTACGGAATTGGACCACTAAATTTCGTTATCAGTTACGTAATTAACATATCCGTAATTTTGGAAGCCCTAGTCGGAACTACAGTTCTACCGGAACGACAAAAGTGTTGGATGCATATTGGCATAGGTATTGCAATGGTAGTACTGTTCATATTAGGGCGACTCAATAAAGCTTTGCGCTCATTAATCCAATACCGCTACCATGCAGCACAAAAACGTGCATTCGAAGTTGGGCTTAAATTCGTTATCTTTAGAATCTAAAGATAACGAGTTTAGATACATTTTACAGTGACTAAATGGCTTCCCACAAGCTCAGAACGAGTGGTCCGCGAACTGTCTGTTATCTGATGCCGTCAATATAAAATTTATCTAAATGCTACGAGTTGAAGCCCATATTATTATTTGAATGCACATTTTCATGTTGTGCTGCAGTGGTGTTTTCTAGGTGTGCGAAGCTTTAAACTGGATAGGGTCACCCTAACTCTATTCACATTAGGGAGATATTGAAATTTCTATGCCAATATGCATTATTTATTTATACATATTTGTTAACATAAACCACTGCGTTACAATTTCCACATAAACACTTATAATATATTTAACACGAAGGCCAAAAAGGATAACATATAACATAACACCTATATGTTATCCTTTTGGCCTTCGTCTATACTAATATTATAAAGAGGAAAGATTTGATTGTTTGTTTGTTTGTATTGAATAGGCTCCAAAACTACTGGACCGATTTGAAAAATTATTTTACCGTGAGTAGCCCACATTATTCCTGATGAACATAGGCTACTTTTTAGGGGAAAATGCTTCATTCCATTCCAAAACGGGTAATAGCAGCTAGTGATAAATATATTTAACACGAAGGCCAAAAAGGATTACACCTATATTACATAAACAATTGGAACAGCAAAGTAAGTTAGAAATGTGTATATATCCGACACTTTTATCGGTCCGGTCGGACCGAAATTTTTACCGGAACGACAAAACTGTCGGATACGTAACGCATACTGTAAACCCGCTCTAAGGTAAGATATTATGCCATTCCATTGCACTCGAGCCAATTTTAAAGATTGATATCTCTATGTCAATAACATTCACCATGCGCGAAATTTGATCCTGTGAGCGATACTCGGGTGGATTTCTAGGATTTATTCCTAGGTACATAGATTGATTCCGCTCAAACTAGTGGCTTTTTTATAAACTGAGAGGTGAGTCTATTTGACGTTCGCAACGAGTCGTGATCGCGACGTTTTATTTTTCCTACAATTTGTTACCGGCGTTTTATTTTTCATACTAAAAGGAGACGGTATGATCATGTCTCGTGAATAACGTCAAATAGATAGGATAAGATAATTTTTATTGGTTCACAGGAAAATACACACATCGATAAAAAAGAAATAAAAGACAAAAAAACTCACCCCCTGTTCATTCATTAATTCCTAGTGGAGTACCTACCTACTGCGTCAGCTGGTTTTTCGTACGCTGAGATCAGTGATCAAATCTCTTGTCAAATAGCTCTTTCTCATGCCGATTAGTTAATTATAGAAATGATCGGCTGTATTAATTTATAGTCATACGGCATATTTACCATGCTTTGAGTTTTCAGCTTTCCAGATTCCAAGATGGTTTTAAAAGTTTTATTTAGGTATGTGTAGTTTTTCTGGCATTCTGTGCAAAGGCACACGGGCCTTATTCTGATTTCCATATAGTCATGTCCTTTGCTGCACGAATTGGGCCCCTGGTACTCTTCTTAAGTTTATTACTATCTCGTTTCTCAAGTTCAAAGACTTCGTTGATATAAATATGTACGTACTTATTACGTAGATACTTATGTTGCTAATTGGAACGGAAATTGGAGAGTACAAAACAAAAATTACTAAAAATGAAAAGACAGCGAGCTCCTGTTACCAATCTTAAGGCAATCTTAAGGCCTGCGACGGGTTCGATTTCCGCCTTGGCACAAATGTTTGTATAATCTGCAAATATTTGTTTCGGGAGTTATGGGTATTCTCTATGTTTAGTAAAAATATCTATCTATGTGATGTATTTTCTTAAGTATATCAGTCATCTAGTACACATTAACACAAGTTCTGCTTAGCTTGGAACTAGACTGTGTGGATTATCCAGCATTATTTATTTGTATATTGAAATATAGTTTAGTTAAGCAGTCCAATTTAAACTAGGGCAGATTTCATCTCATTAAGGTACGTTTTCAATCATAATTTCGTTAACAAGACGATCGCGAAGTTAGTAGCAAGACGGGCTGCTTAATAAGATCCCCGTTCCCGGTGATTTATTAAGCAGGGGGCATATTCCGGGGGGCATATCTTGACAAAGTGAAGTTGGTTAAACAGTGGGGAAACTATATCCGAGCCCTGAACGAGTCAATAGTATTGCCGCGACACCGAGACGTTAAATTATTGTTTATTGTTGAGTATTTACATCACACTCATAATCATTAATAAGTATGTATGTGTATATTTAGCTTATAATTATTCCCTCTTGCATCGAAATGGGTAAGGGGATTTCGTTCGCCCAAGCGAAGCTCAGACACTTGTTGCCATCATCGACAAGAACTGTCAAGCCATTTGTCAAGCAAGTCAATGGCGGAGGGAATTCACCGAGTTAAAAGAGACGGAAAATTACGGGAACACAGCGGCATTCTGGTTTTTCAACTTATTTATCAAATCAGGTAAAATTAAAGCAATATGTGCAGAAATTACTGAGGAGCTGTGCATGGAATATCGGCTGAGCCTAGATAGGTATAGTAGGTATTGTTTATTTAGATTTTATCATATTTTGACATTTCCACCTCAGCACATAGGACGAGCGACAAAACGGAGACAGGTTCGTCGTCAGATCCCAGCGATTATGTTTTCTTGATCATCGTTAGATCAAACATTTATGATACTTAGTAGTTCCATTATCGTACGTAAGAGGCGCTGTACCAAATAGTATTGTTTCGAGGACGAGACGTGTATGTTACACGTCTCGTCCACGAGACGATACTATTGACTCACTGAACTCAGGGGTCTGGTAGGTCACATTTAAAGATAAAACACACGCTGAACCGAAACAAATGCAGAGAATGATCTGATGCTTTTTGCAACCTATCGAAAGACATAGGCATGGTCAAAAATCATCATTATCATCAGCCTATGTTAGCCCACTGCTGGACATAGGCCTCCCCTAATGAGCGCTACACAGCCCTGTCTTCAGCTTGCCGCATCCAGCATCTGCCTGAAGTCTTTTGCGGATCGTTCTCCCACCTGGCTGGAGGGCGTCCTACACAACGTTTGCCGAGTCGCGGTCTCCACTCAAGAACACGTATACCCCAGCGGTTGTCGGTTCTTCGCGAGATATGGCCGGGCCACTGCCAATTCAGCTTGCTAATTCTTTGAGCTTTGTCGATAACTTTGGTGCTCTGTCAGATGGATTGTTACGAATTCCGAGCATAGCTCAAATTCTATAGGTCAAAAATGATCTCGATTATTGTGGAATCAGCACGAGGTCACGAGTCTTATGGGAACGGAAGTAATACCGCACCAGTGGCAAAGAAATAGGCTAAAATTATATGGGTCAAGCGCGTTTCTAACACCATAAGCTCATGTGTTTTCAAAAAATGCATGCCACATATGCGATATGAAATTGCGCTACTGAATTACCTCCCCGCGTCCTACGATGGATGCCAGTAATCGGCCGAGGCGAACTTTCTATTAAATTGTATCGGGTACCTGCCAGCCTAAGATATTTATGTGTATCACTAAATTAATTCCTTGCAACATCCTTGATGCGTGTAAGCAGTACCGTCTTCACTTTGGCATCTTCGGGAAGGAAATATCTGATGGTTTACAATTAAAAACAAATGACACGCGATTCTAAGATTGACATGTCATTTGTTTCTTAAAAACCCCTCTAAGTAAATTTTTAAAAGTTGGCGCGATCCTATTTTGTATTTCGTATAGGATAATGGAGGTTTGGATTTTCTGAGAAAACCAAAAGCCAATAAGGCGTTTATCAGGGGGAGGCCTGCGTCCAGCAGTGGACCATTATATTATGCTATTGCTGTGTGTGGTAGATCCCTCTACCACACACCTCAGCGTGAATAGTTTTATAAAAAAATTGGTTGTCTGTAAAGTCGGTTTACTGACCATAGTTGAACGTGACAACGTCTTAAGAAAATACTGATGGAATGGTAACATTTTTCAAAAGAAAATTTTAATTTCATTTGTTTAATAGATTTGTATGTAGACGCATCGCTCACTCAAGTAGGAGAGAGACGGATGTCGAGCGCTCTCGCTTGCACTTCAAGCCTTACATGGAACGCCTCAGAGCGTGGTAACGCCGCATGAGTCATGTTTTTCGTGCGTGCAGCCGGCTCTATCGAACTATCAGACGTTGTCACGTCAAAAACAAAAGACAAAAGCGCTTTTAAAATTTGTCTTGTTAGATTCAAACATCGCTTGTATACTTGTTTATTCATGAGTGTATCACTGATTCTATTTTCGCCGCATTATGATTATAGGCTGCATTCTAAGTATGTAATAAAAAACCCGCGAAAATAGAATGCGAAAAACCTAGAATGCACGTTTAACGAGTTTACGGTAAGATTTGACGATTTATATGGATTCAGCTTAAAAGACAGGCATATAAGTAGATCATGAAAGGAGAAAACATGTTGTTCCAACTTCAGAAGACGATGACAAGAATGAACACAAAACCCAGAACATAACTCAAACAACGATGACATCACAAATTTATTCAAATCCCCTATTTCCGATAAGGTTTATTCTAGAAACGTTTTGCCTCCAACTCTAAGGTAAAGCTGGCCACAAGCGACCGGCTGTGTCCCACCTAAATTGGTTTACACCAACCGGCTTTAATTACGGAGTGACCGAGGCTTAACATATTGCTTGGACCTATGAGTCCTGCGTTATGTTATTAGTTCCTATAGAATTTTAAGTCAGTAAAAGGCAAATAGATAGAGGTGAACAGAACACTTAATGGAATCTCGGTTATGGTTAGTGTATGTCCATGTAATCCTACTTATATTATAAATGCGAAAATTTGTGAAATGTGAAATTTTTGTTACCTAGGATCTCCAAAACTACAAATGTTTGGCATACATTTAGAATTTATCTAATTTTATTATGTTTTAAATCACATAAATATTCCTAACTTAAGCGATAGGGTACGTTTTTTAGGGCTTCGCCTCCGATTTACTATTTACAGAAGGGTTTGATAATTTACTCGTACACATCACGGCCAACGAGAAACCAAAATATAGATAAAAAGTCCGTCTATGCAATGTTGTCTATTTTTGTCAAAATAGTGATTGAATTTGTGGTGGTTGGTTGTCATATCTGCTTTGTAAAATATAAAATTTAACAGAATTCTTTTCTCCAGCAAAGAAAGGAAACAATTCAATTAATTGCTAAAGGTACATTCTATGGATAATATAAATGCTTCGTGTGAGTCTAGATGTATTCGCTTTTTCTATACAAATGTTTTTTTCCGTTCACTGATGTCATTGTGTCCTTTAGAAAAGTACCCTACCTACCACGCTAACGAAGTTGCGGGTAACAGCTTGTATATACAATAATAAACCATGGTCTAAATCCGTCATCTCGTATGTCAAGGTGTTGCTAATCAGCTGTCACTGTCTCTTGTCACACGGAAATAGCGGCGAGAGCGGAAATCCGGGTTTACTGTTGGACGGAGGCCTACGGGTGTGGGAGGTGAAGCTGATGGAAGACCTTGGTACTGGCGAGCTGGTGTATCCTTATTTGTGTACCTATATGTACGGTCTTCGGAACCCCTATCGTTAGTTTCGTAGATACGTAGGTCTTCAGTTCCAAGTTCGAAGCTATCACCAGCTTGTAGATTTAGAATTTAGAATTTCATGATTTAAACAGGACTAAGACAACACTGTAACAAAAACGGCGAACAGCTCTTGAAGACGTCAATATATAGATAGTAGCCAAGATGCCTAGAGAAGTATTGTGTAGGAGAACAAGATCCACTGTGGATCGAATGCGACATAAAATAATGAGTAAAGAGTGCTTAATTGGCCAATAGAAATGAAATATAATATAATATATTATAATATAATAGAAATGAAGCAACGAGAGTTAAGAAAAGAAAATTAGAAAGATTGATATCGATACCGCGTGAGATCGGAATGGAATGTAACCATTTTGAACGGGAACAAGTGGCTTATTCCAGTTGTTCCCACTTAGACATCCCCACTGGGGGACGCGACGTCTGTCGGTGTAGCGGTGTTTCGCCCCAAATTGTTCGCATCACAAGCCAAAAGTAATAATAATTGTGTTGTTTCTCACCGGCTGTTTTTAAGATTGTCGTTTCAACCCACAAATTTATAAAAGAGCCTAAGTGAACTAAAAGTGTGGAAAGGTACAGTCAGCGACACCGCGTGCAATCGGAATGGGATGTAACCATTTTGAACTGAAACAAGTGGCTTATTCCCGTTGTTCCCACTGAACAGACATCCCCACTGGGGGACGCGGTCTGTCTTTTACTTTGACAATGCTTCATCACATTCATATCGCGGATAATACCAGAAATGCGACTTAAAATATTTACAATGTTCGCTTCGGTCATATTCTGATAGCGCGTGAATTATAACTGGGTGTTTAGAGATTCATGCTAGAGTTCTTATCCGTTCGTAAGCGAATGAAATATGGAGTAACTTAACTTTCCAAAGCTGCCAAGCAAACCAACAAACCTACATACAACAAACAACAAAATACAAGTAATGTGCCTCCTGTTTCATTACGCGACGGAACAACCCGCCGGCACCATATTAAGTCGCGTAGAAGACCTGACAAACCCTGCGGCGGGCGGAGTAGAAATTTGCTATAGGCTGGTTTCTATAATATACTAGCTGACTCGGCAAACTTCGTACCGCTCTCACCTTTTAAACCTTCCCTAAATAAGCTATCCTATCTTTCAAGTTGAATCAAACTGCACACGGTATGCAAATTTAATTTAAAATCGGTTAACTAATTTAGGAGTCCATCGCGGACAAACAACGTGACACGTGATTTATATATACTCGTAATAAGATAAATTCTAGAATACTGTGGTAAGGAAATTCTGACAGCGGATTTTACACTATGTTTGTAGATATTGGCCATTTTAAAGCGCGCGTTTGGATTTGTACGGATATATCGGTACCAACGCGCTCCGAACGCAACGCCAACGCCCGATGTACTCGCTCTTAGGAATGTTATCGGCTCTTTATTTACTTACAGTTACATAGTAAAGGGTTTTTTGCCAAACATTGACTTCGTCAGCCCTGTTAGTACATCCAATGCGAGTTCCATTGCACACTATTTCTAAATTGTGCAACAGAACACACAGCCGCGGTTACAGTTGCTTACTATACATTTTCCAGTTACAGTTGTTTACTATCCATAAACCCATATTAAAAGAGACCAAACAGTTCTGTTAGGGCAGCTCCATTGATTATACTAGAAAAGACATCTTTAAGTTAAGTTCATCTAAATCTGTAAATAGCTTTGACATCTCACTGACTTTTTCGACAATATTTTTGGTAAAAACAGACACTTACATACCTACAAATCTAACAGTAAGCCTATTCTACAGCCACATGTGCATCTCTCCATGTCCGAAGACAAACCATATATTCTGAACTTCACGCCAACTCCCAGCCGTGCCCATAATCTCGGCGAATTTAATTCAAATTAGCGCTGTACTACTTTTCAAATGGTGACTTGAAGAGTCTTATCTGTGACACGCCGCCCTCGGAGGCAATCGCCTTGAGAGCGAAGGCGCTCATTAGACGTGATTTCACATTTTTAGCAGCGTTTTTAACATTTTCATCTTCAATTTCCTTAGGCTGTGTTTTTGCTACACCGGTAATTGATTCGGAACGATTAGAGAGGATTCTGTCTAGTTAGTAAATTATATGCGTAAAATATTTTAAATGCGGAATATTAAAATTAAAAATTAAAATTTAGACCTACAGTGAAACCTGTACTTACTTTTGAAATAATTTTCGTGTTGTGTGACATTTTCTCAAAGATTAAAATCAAATAACCAACATATCCTTGACTAGACTACTAGTATAGTATTATAATATCTGTGACTAGATGAAACTTAGGGCTACTTATTCCGATTTATCTTTTAATAAAACTTTAGCAATTATTATTTTACCACAGAAGAAAAAATATGGCTTTGCTTGACTATTATAATAATCAAATGTTTGTCATTTTACAACTGTAGGTATCGTATTAAACTCAATAAATTAACAGGTGCGAAATTAAGCTCAAAATGGCACGAGTTAATTGCCTTGGCACCTGTGACCTTACCAATGATGTTTTACAAAATATAATTTTCACTTCGGTTAGAAACCTCAAATTGTAACTTGAGTAATTATAGCAAGGTAAAGGTGCAGATACACTATCTGAAATAGGAATATTATACTTGCAACTCACACCAAAACAAAACTTGCTGAAAAATTAAGAGCAGATAGATAGAACAGACAAAACATACAGTATTTATGTTTTTTATTTATTTACCTTGATTAACATACTAGTACCTAAACCAATAAAATCTATAAAAAGGTAAATCTATAAAGAGTACCTACGCGGGATTGCGTTCAGTGAGTGGCGAGCTTTGTAGCTACTCCAAACTACGATACACTTTTATTGAAAATTCTTGAATAAATTCATACTATAAATTCCTCAGATAATTTTATCACGATGGTGTTAACAAATACCTAAAAATGTCTTGGATAGATCATCGACTTTATCGTTTGAGAGTAGCCTAGTTAGGATTATTTCTAGTGTGTCTTCACCTTAACTCCCCCTGCTTATAAGCTGAGACTGCTAAGTGTTTATAATTTCTGTAATGTATGGAATAAAACGAGGCCTTGCTGAAAATGCAATAATTTAGCTAAAATTTGACGACGAAGGTAATGTATCAAGTACCTAGCTAGGTAAATTTATTAGTCTGATAAATTCATGTGGTGTAGGTACTTATTTTGCCTAATTTTGAATATTAACGCTTTAGTATATAGTAGGTCACACGTGTCACCGTTTTCGCTTCAATAATTGAATTTAGTTTCATTAAATTGAATTACAAATCACCTTGTTTTCGATAGGTACACCTGAATCCCAAAAAACCTTTTCCCAAAATGCCTAAAAGCCAAATACAATACAATACAAATACACTTTATTGCACACCAAGAAAATACAAAAATAAAAATACAGGAAAAGAGAGATACAGAGTTGTACAATGGGCGGCCTTATCGCTAAGAGCGATCTCTTCCAGACAACCTTGGGATGGACACGAAGCAGTTGTACATGTAAAGACGGTGGCGTATTACTTAAATATAAAATACATACATATAACACATAACATAAAATATACTAATATTAATATACTAATGACTGAATACTGTTGTTGTGTTAAGTTTCAATTGTTCGCAAGATGACTTGATCGAGAGCGTTCTTAGCCATTTTGAAGTAAATAGGTTCAAAGTAAAATTTTGGCTAGACGCTTTTTGACGTGACAACAATCTTATAATTCGATAGAGCCGGCTGCACGCACGAATAAACATGACGTCATGCGGCGTTACCTCAACATGACGTCATGCGGCGTTACCTCAAAATGACGTCATGCGGCGTTACCTCAACATGACGTCATGCGGCGTTACCTCGCTCTGAGGCGTTCCATGTAAGGCTTGAAGTGCAAGCGAGAGCGCTCGACATCCGTCTCTCTCCTACTTGAGTGAGCGGTGCGTCTGCGTTGTCACGTTCAACTATCGTCAGTAAACCGACTTTACAGACAACCAATTTTTTGAGTTTTTGCACTACTCAGCTTGTTACAATTTCTTGCGATGAATTGCTTCAATTTTGGTACCTTACCCACATAATTGTCTTGAAAAAAAACCATAAAAATTACACAATCATCAAAATTCAGCCGAGCTTTTGCGGAACCAGCGAAAATTCTTTCTTTAGGCGCAAACATACTTAATTTCATAGTTATTCTCGTCACGTAGCACCGATTTTCAAGTGCCTCGTGATGTCTCCGAATATTCTTCCGAATCCGTGAGCCTAAATCTCAGTATTAGCACGCCATTGCTAACGTCAAATTTATTCTGTCTATTCATTTTTATTACGTATTTATTTATTTATTTTATAGTTAAAATAAAATCAACAGACCTTATGTCTAAACAGTTCTAACCTTAATAATATAACTTACGGCTAATAAGAGATTTACATTAGGTGTATAAAAGATGCTTACAAAATATCGACAGTATCACAAAAACAAAATCAAACAAACAAAATATTTAGTAAAATTGTAGCAAAATATTTACGTGTTTTTAATTATTAAAATTAAATGCACAGCATCATCTAGCAGACCCAAAGCAACTTGTATTAGTGTGAACCAGGGGACTAATTTAAAATGCATTTTATGCTATTTTATTCCATTATACATCGTCAGATACTCGTAGTCTGGAGAGATAACGGCGCTATAGTCCGTAGGAAGTCCTAAAGATTTTCGACTCATACGTCATTTGACCTCGTGGTGTAGTTGGTTAGCACATTCCTGTACTGAAGGAAGGATGCGGGTTCAAGTCCCGTCGAAGTCGAAATTTTTTGCGATATTGTTTGATTGTTTTATTTCTTAAAAATTACCCAGAGTGTGAGAGCTTTACGCTCTATAATAAATAACAAAAAAACATCGTCAGATAGTGACAAAAGTTTTAAAAACATTATTTACAATCAACCATTTACTACTGTTCCACTGGTGGGCAAATGTCTCTCTTTTCCTTTTCACTCAACAACAGTCGAAGGCAGAAAGGCGTTGATTTTGTTTTTTTTCTATGCCATCCTAAAATCCCTGCCCTTCCAGCCTACGGGAAATTATTTACTTGTTTAATATTTAGTTCGCCCAACATTCGGGTCACGTTCACACCTAGGTGCGAAGACTTATTCATGATGGGAGTACATTCATATTTTTACGAGTCTCCTTATCTCAGGGGAATAAGGTATATTTTCTGCCGAGTTTCTGCAGCTAATCTGGGCGGATATAATTTTTATGTAATCTGTAGATATACCTACTATATCTACTTCGTTCGTGTTAATGTAAAAGCATCTACCATCGGTGTAAGTAAACTTCGGGAGATTAGGTACCAGCTTCTCGAAAGTGGAACGCTCAAATTAGGTCCAATTAGGTCCATCCACCTCAGTCATAGTCGAACCGGCGCGGCCGGCGTTCGTATATCGCATGCGTATTGTTGTCTCGGTCGCACTTCGGTCTAGGTACGTCTTTCCATCTTTGTTGTTCATAAGGTAGGTACATATATGGCAAAGGATTGAAAATAGCGCGTCTTTGCGTTTAGTTGTATAGTTGTTCTATCTCACGAGGTCCGTTTAGCCCTGGTTGTAGTACTGACTTTGTGCTTAGTTGTCATGCTGACGGTACTCGCTACCAAAATCTGTCGTGAATACAATGAGCACTAGTGACCCGGACCGCGTCTCTTCGTGAGATAGAACAACTGTAACACAACACAGGCCATTTGTTGAGTTAGCGCTGCGAGAACATACTGTATCTACAGAGTTATACTTAAATCTATGAAACTGGGCCGCGATCACGGTGTAGTTAGTGTTACCTATTGTTACTTAGTGGCATTACGGCTCAAGCGTTAGCAGTTGAAACGTTAGGGTGCGAGTTCACAAGCCGGCATCGGACAATCGGCACTGGCCTCATCAATGATTTGACATACAAGATCTGCACCACACGAAGCGGACTGTCAGCAATGCCGGCGAGGATTCCTGAAAGCAAGTTTTTAGTACGAAAGACGTCAATCGGATTGCCGATCAGTGGACGCATTTGTGTGGTGCCGGTTTAGAATTTGCACCCCAACTCTTCCCGCGGGTGTCGTAAGAGGCGACTAAGGGATATCCACCGGGGGCAGCAGCGCCCGCAGAAATATTCTACCACCGAACTGTGATCCCCAACCCGCATGCCCAGCGTGGGGATTATGGGCACTACCCCCATGAGATAGAAGCCAACAAAGCGTTTATCAGGGGGAGGCCTGCCTCCAGCAGTGGACCAATACAGGCTGTCGTACAGGCCGGTGTCAGGAAGTTTCCGGTGCTACAGCCCCGTGCCTCGGAAAGCACCTTAAGGCGTTGGTCCTGCGCTTGACCTCTTAACGGTCGTGTCGGTTTGCCGTCCCATCGGATTATGAGAGTGAGGGAATCGAGAGTGCACCTGTGTTTGCGCACACACTTGTGCACCATAATATGTCTGGCCGCCGTGGTCGCAATTCGGCAAGGAGGACATTATGAGATCTCCAATCAGCCAGCTAAGCGTTATTGGAAACCCCCTTGTTGGTGGGACGCACGTCCAGCAGTGGACATAGGCATCATTGCTGAGGAGACGGTTTTAAGGTGTACCGACCGACACCTCGGTATTTGCAAGTACAAAACATATCGATTTTCCTATCCTTAAGCCAATTTTCTTGTGCAGGTGTAGGAAGGGAAATTACGGAGGGAAAGCCATCGATCATATTCAGTTTGACAAGCACATGTGTTTTCTGAATTGAGCTTCTCTGATGGATCTGCATGTTTTTATGTGAAGATAACATATCTAACCGAATGGAATACTTGATGGGAGTTTTAGGAATCGGCTTGAAACAATAAGAATTATGACGATTTGTTCGGCGTCAACTGTGAAATCTAATTAATTGTTGTATGGAAACGTTTTTAAAGTAAGTAATTTATATCACATAGGAACTGATTTATGTTATAAAAAAAAATTGGTTGTCTGTAAAGTCGGTTTACTGACGATAGTTGAACGTGACAACGTCTTAAGAAAATACTGATGGAATGGTAGCATTTGATACTCGATTAAAACATGTAAATGTACTATAGTATAGCAGCTGTCCACGCAGACGCATCGCTCACTCAAGTAGGAGAGAGACGGATGTCGAGCGCTCTCGCTTGAACTTCAAGCCTTACATGGAACGCCTCAGAGTAACGCCTCAGAGTAACGCCTCAGAGGTAACGCCCGCATGACGTCATGTTTTTTCGTGCGTGCAGCCGGCTCTATCGAATTATAAGACGTTGTCACGTCAAAATGTTATGTTAATCCAGGTCGAAACCTACATCTGTCTGTAGCAAATTTCAGCCCGATCCGGTAAGTAGATTTCGGGTGAAGAATTACCAAACATACAATCCACACATATAATTTACTTAAATGAGTGGGATATGGGTGTAAGCAATTTGGGTTTACTCGCGGCAGGTCAACTTCTGATGCTGGTGTAGAGTTAGTATCGCATATTTTTGATGCTTAGGAGAAGTCGCAAGACGCTTTAGGCGTTTTTTGCGACTTGTCAAAAGCGTTCGATTGCGTACACCATGAAACATTAATCAGGAAACTACATCACTATGGAATAAGAAACACCTCTTTGGATCTTCTTACATCTTATTTGAGTGATAGGATACAAAGAGTTGACATTAATGGGAAACGGTCTTCGGGGTCTGTAGTTACAATGGGTGTACCGCAGGGTTCTATCCTCGGTCCTTTCCTATTCTTAGTTTATATTAACGACCTGCCTCATCTTGTCAAGAATAATCACGAGATTGTATTGTTTGCTGATGATACTTCATTAATTTTTAAAATGAAACGACAAAACACAAATTTCGACGATGTGAATAATGCAATCTCAAAAGTAGTTCATTGGTTTAGTGTCAATAATCTTTTGTTAAACGAAACCAAAACAAAATGTATTAGATTTATTCTACCAAATGTTAAACAAGTGAGGGCTGATGTAAACGTTAAAGGAGAAACTTTAGAAATAGTAGAAAGTACCGTATTCTTAGGAATCACCTTAGATAATAAACTTCAATGGGGCCCACACATAGATAAGCTGTCGAAGAGACTTAGTTCTGCAGCATATGCAGTCAAAAAAATCCTTCATCTTACAGACGTGGATACATCTAGACTTGTTTATTTCAGCTACTTCCATAGTATTATGTCTTATGGTATACTGCTGTGGGGGAACGCTGCAGATATTAACACCGTATTTGTGCTGCAGAAGAGGGCTGTTCGTGCAATCTATAATATGGGTCCCAGAGAATCCCTGCGTGATAAATTCAAAGAAATAAACATAATGACAGTACCATGTCAATATATTTATGAAAACTTATTGTACACTCATAAAAATATAAATCGGTTCCCTAAAAATAGCGACAAACATAATTTGAATACCAGAAATAAACATAAGCTCGCTGTGCCACAACTAGGCTACACAAAATTAATGTATCTTTTAAAGGGCAATGTATACGCTTCTACAACAAAACTCCTAGTGAGTTGCAAAAATTATCAGTAAATAAATTCAAACAAATTGTCAAAACCTTGCTGTGCAAAAAGGCTTACTATAAAATATCAGATTATCTAGAGGATAAAAAAGCTTGGGACGGGTTTTGCTCCAACTCGAAAAATAACAACTAACAGGCTAAAGGTTTCTTCGTCGCTTCTTTACTTTAGTCTACATACCGAAGCGACAGAAATCAAAAAATACCACTTTATTTCCGTGTCAGTGCTTAGTTTTATAAATTGACCTTTTCTAAGTGTACATTTATTGTATTTATGGAAATAAAGAGTTTTTGATTTTGATTTTGATTTTTGATAAATTTCATGTGGAAATCAAACCCGCACCTTCAGACAAAGTAGAGGCAGAAGCCTTCTAGGCTTTGTACGACACGTAATGCCGGTAGGTATCTACCTAGTTTTGTTTGTCATTATTCTCTCATAGCGGGTGAAATTTGGTTTTTAATCGAGGGCTCAAATCATCTCGCATCTGCATCGCAAAGGCTGGGTACGGTGCTTCGGTTTTTGAGTGGGTATCTATACCTACTATTTATGGATATCTACCTATTTTAGATGGGTGCACATCCATTTTGATGAATCGTTACTATTGATGCTACTTTCCTTAAAAGGGTGATAATGATAACTGTGATATGTTAAAAGATATACAAATTGAGACTTTTCGTGAATAAATGTCTATTTAATTAGGTATAGGTACAACTACAAAGTTGGTCAACTGTTATAAATGTAAATATTAGTTTCTATGTTTTCGTTTCTTTTCTTTTAGACAGTATTTTCAGTTACATCTACCGCAGCTCAAGTTTAATTGCTGTGTGAATTGTCCAGTATTATTTATTTATTATTAAATGAAATATAATAACTTTATTTAAAAAGAAAATTATACTAGTATTTACAATTGAAACAATTGAGCTAACTGCTGACTGTTGCAAACAGTCTACAGATAGCTCAACTGATCCATATCAACACCAGTCGGAAGCGTCCCCAAGACGCTGCATATAGCGTGGCTGCATTGCCACGCTATATGGCGATGCTGATACGCTGTGCCAGATATTCACCAGCTCTCGGGTCACGCGTCGCTTCGACCAGACGCTCAGATAGTTTTTGACGTGACAACGTCTTATAATTCGATAGAGCCGGCTGCACGCACGAAAAAACATGACGTCATGCGGCGTTACCTCATGCGGCGTTACCTCGCTCTGAGACGTTGTCACGTTCAACTATCATCAGTAAACCGACTTTACAGACAACCAATTTTTTTGAAAACCCGAAGAGCCTCGGTACCCCACGGACCTAGGGGAAAAATTAAATGATAGATAGCTGATCCTTACTGAATTTTACAAGGCATAGTAAAGTTATATACAACTAATAGGAACAAATATTTACAAAATCAACACATGAAACTGACTGACTGCAGACTGTTGCAAAAAATCTAGAGACAGCTCCATATTCCTCATTTCCGTAAGTACCTAATAGTAAAAGAAGGACCCGTTACGCCGTAGCCACCCCATATCAAACGAACCTGCAAATTTGCCCATTTTATAATATTAGTAGAAATATGTATAAGATAGATAGATAGATAGAAAACACTTTATTATACCACACAAATACAGGAAACAATCAGAGAAAAGCTTATAAAAAAAAGGTAGTATAAAGGGCGGCCTTATCGCTGAAAGCGATCTCTTCCAGGCAACCTTGGGATGGACTGGAAATTAAGGAACAAAAAAGACGGTGGCACTGAATAAATATATAGATATGTACCTATTTAAAGAAAACGAAACAAATACTTACACTAAATACCTACAAAGATTAATAATAAACTTACATAAACATAAAATAAGGTTGTCTAACTCGTTACAAGGATATATAATGCTGATGAAGCAGTTTTTTGAAAGTATAACTACGTATACAAATGTGTATGAAGCTTTCCATCAACAAAACCAATAAATAACCAACTCGAACAACCGAATTGTTATTGAATATCATTACCGTGTCATTAAATCATATCCGTCGTACGGTAATGACAGGTGGAGTGTAATTGCCAACATGTTTCGTTTTCGACATCGAGCCAATTACTACTACGATTTATCGCTTTGACTGTACTTTTAACGCGTTCAATGCCACCACGATTTTCATAATGTATTGCCGGATGCCGGGAACATTTCACAGTGGACGCGCTAGGGGAGTCGCCGGCACTGGAATACGAATTACGTGAACTCGCGAGGGGAGTCAGTGGCACTGGACGTGTTAAATGTATTGTTTCCATTGCTTCCAGTTTCCACTAATCGAGTAGCGATACTGTGTTACACGATGTATTATTGTACGGATCATATTATTTACTAGACGATCGTCTCGCGGTTTCACCCGCGTAGTTCCCGTTCCCGTGGGAATTCCGGGATAAAATATAGCCTATGTCACTCCCTGAAAAGTAGGCTTCCTAACGGTGAAAGAATTTTTCAAATCGGTCCTGTAGTTTCGGAACCTATTCAATACAAAAAAACAAACAATCAAATCTTTCCTCTTTATAATATTAGTATAGATATAGATTTCTATCTCACGAAGAACCGACAACCGCTGGGGTAAACGATTTCTTGAGTGGAGACCACGACTTGGCAAACGTAGTGTAGGACGCCCTCCGGCCAGGTGGGATGACGATCTGCGAAAGACTGCAGGCAGATGCTGGATGCGGCAAGCTGAAGACAGGGCGCTATGGCGCTCATTAGGGGAGGCCTATGTCCAGCAGTGGACTAATATAGGCTGATGATGATGATGATGATAGATATAGATATCGCGTAATGCCGTTGGAATAACGCCGAATATACCTAGATACTGGGTGGAATTTTTGGACGAGGCTATCTTTACTGCTAATAGTATCTTTCGGTAAAATGAAGACATCAAGATCTATAAAAATTCATTAAATTGAATTATATAAAACCAAAACTTTTCTTTTATCTATGAACGCCACTGCTCCTGTGTGATTGAGCATTGTGTAACTGATGACTGACATATTGCGGTCGACAACGCCGCTTTGTTAACAACTAACAGTGTAACTAACTAACGCAAATATGCAAGTCTCTACAGAGCCTACACATTAGCTCTCCTTGGAGTCGAGACCCTGGGTCCGTGGGGTACCGAGGCTCTTCGGGTTTTAAAAAAATTATCTGAGCGTCTCGTCGAAGCGACGCGTAGCCCGAGAGCTGGTGAGTATCTGGCACAGCGCATCAGCATTGCCATACAGCGGCGCAATGCAGCCAGCGTCTTGAGGACGCTTCCGACTGGTCAAATCAAAATCAATCAATCAAAATCAAAAACTCTTTATTTCCATAAATACAATAAATGTACACTTAGAAAAGGTAAAAATATAAAACTAAACACTGACACGGAAATAAAGTGATATTGGTATTGATATAGATCAGTTGAGCTACCTGTAGACTGTTTGCAACAGTCTGCAGTTAGCTCAATTGTTTCAATTGTAAGTACTAGTATAATTTTCTTTGTGAATAAAGGCTATTGTCTTTTAAAAAAAAACTAACAGTGTAGAAAAATCTCAAGCTAGCAGGTTACTTGGCTTTGATCTTCTAAAAGGTTATTACCTAGGTGTATGCATTTCGCCAAAATAACACTAAATTTCTATTTGAACTGGGCATTAATGGTAGAAATATTGGTTCCCAGTTCAAATAGAAATAGTTTTAAAGAAACAAGAATTCGAAAGATTATAATAAAGTGGTTGCTGAGTGTTCGGTGCGATTCTGTCGCGCGCGGGTAGAATGAGATTTATTTCACGCGCGCGCCGCAAGTCCGCATGTGGTATAGTGCGGCGCTGGCATAGCATTCTGAATTTGAATTAAATTGTTTTGAAATACGATTGAGTCATGTTTTGAACGCAACTTTAGTATTGGTTCGTAGCAGTAAACATTCGGTGGTATTGGTTGCAGTAGAAAATACTTACGTTGACATTTTGATTGAAATGATTATAGTTCCATATCGAAACACCATACATGTACCTAATAAATAGCGTCCCTACAGAAAAAGAAGAATTGCTGAACTGGGTACACCCACAACTAAAAACGGGTTTGGAATATTGCGACACTTACCTTGGGACTAGATGATGCTGAGTGAATTATCCACCATTATTTATTTATTAATTTGGAACGAAAGTTAGTCAACAGACAGAAACTTTGGTTGTACTTTCTTCTGTTCATATCATGAGTAAGTTTATCTTCAATGAGCTTTTGCATAAAAGTAATAGTAACTCCCACCTATATTTAATAAATAAATAAAATACGTCGAAAAAATCTAAAAATTTTATAAAGTTACTGAACAGACAGAAACTTTGGATATAGGTATACTTTGGATATAGGGATATAGGTATAGATAACCTATACACCTTCTTCATATTCATCAGTCAGTTTATCTTCAATCAGATTTTGTTTAAAAGTTATTGTAACTCCCAGCCAGATTTAATAAATAAATAAAAGCCAAAATATTATTTAGGTACTTAAAATGTTACTGAACAGACAGAAACTTTGGTTGTACTTATACACCTTTTTCATATTCATCAGTCAGTTTATCTTCAATCAGCTTTTGTTTAAAAGTTATAGTAAGTCCTAGCCATATAAATATAAATAAAAATACACTGAAAAACCTAACCTTTTAATAAAGTTACTGAACAGAACAGACAGAAACTTGGGTGGTACATATACACCTTCTTCATATTAACCAGTCAGTTTATCTACAATAAGCTTTGGTTTAAAAGTAGTAGCTCCCACCCAGATTTAATAAATAAATAAAAATAAACCGAAAAATTCTTAAATCCTTTCTTTCATTGTCAACAAATGATATTTATTCAGAGAGACCGAGCAGCTACAAGCCCATCACTACCGTCGCACTCCCTCGCTGGACACACTTGATAAGTGGTTGTATTCTGAGGGTCCAACTTTTGTTGTTCACCACATTTACTGCACCCAGATGATAATATATTTGGCTAATTCTAGGGATTTTCAGTGCATTCTTTTGAAAAAAATTGAACCAGTATTATTTGAAGCAGAGGTAGCGTTCGGTTAAGCGATTGTATAGAGACGTTACGGTTTTGTATGGGATTTGGGAGTAAAGGCGCTGTACCAAATTCCATACAAAAATCGAACGTTTCGCTGATGTGTTGGTACGTCAGAAACCAAACTTGGGGCACAGTTCAATTTTAGTGAGTGAGTACCTTACTAATAAATAAATAAATAATAAATAATGAAGGACAATTCGCACAGCATTATCTAGCCCCAAGCTAAGCAGAGCTTGTGTTATGGGTACTAGATAACTGATATACTTAATACAATACACTACATAGATATATATTTTTATTATACAAATAGAAGACATCTATAACACCCTGAACAAATATCTGCAGATCGAACAAACATTTGTCCCGAGGCGGGAATCGAACCCGCAACCTCCTGCGTCGCAGGCGGAGCCGCTGCACCACCGAGGTCGTCCAACTAATATTTTACTGAAGGAATTTTGAAAAATATAATACGAAAGCGTGCTCCATCTTAGGCCACATCTTCACTTACTTTAAGTGTAGGTGGCCAAACGCTTAACGATCAATAAAAAAATGCGTTTATCGTGGACATGACCTGAATCAAAATAAATCTTATTATTTCCATACCTAGGCGGACTTTTTAACTATATTCTTTATTTATTGCTAAAGTAAAAGATTCCACTCAATAAGTTCGTAACGTCTCAATAAAAATAAAATGTTTATGTCCTATTAGAAACTAACAGTCTTTGTGAACGCAAAATGCTAGATTTACGAGGGTAGCCGAGAGTTTTTATATTTTTACTATTTGTTATAAATCACGGCCGACCTTATTTCCTATCGTGAACTAACTTTCCACCTCGAATTTATATCGTTTTCGTAGACTCTACGCTCGTAGCTTTTTTCGTAGCTAGTACTACGAGTATGCAAAGGCGTTCCCGTAGATTGCGAAATTTGCGAACGATCATGTTGATAATACATTTTAATTTACATTTTATTTGGGGTTTTGTTGCAAGATTTTTTTTTGTTATTATAGTGCGTAACCCCACACTCAGGGTAATTTCTAAGAAATCAAATAAAATCGCAAAAATTTTCGACTTCGACGTGACTTGAACTTGAACCTGCATCCTTCCTTCAGTACAGGAATGTGCTTACCAACTACACCACGAGGTCAAGTGACGTGGGAGTCGAAAATCTTTACGACTTCCTACGGTCTCTAGCGCCGTTAGCTCCACCTACAGGGGAAACATTGAAGTTTATCCAATCCTGTTCAAAGACTAAAGTTACATTTAGTTCGTTTGACGAGAGGTGTCGCGTTGCTTAATTCTAAGGTTTTTTGTTATTATAGTGCGTAACCCCACACTCAGGGCACAGATATTATAATACTATACTAGTACTCAGGGTAATTTCTAAGAAATCAAAGTTCAAGTCCCGTCGAAGTCGAAAATTTTTGCGATATTATTTGATTTGTGGCAAGATTTTTAAGATTTCTACTTTTTATGATTTAAACATCGGAAAATCCATACTTACTATAACTTCGAAAAATCTCACTGTCTGTTCCTAATAGTTTCTGGAATTGGACAAGTAAATAGCTTGGAGAAGGACATAGACTAATTTATATTCCACAAAAACGCGTGCAGAAGCTTCAACCGTAGGGAGAAACCAGTACTATTATTTGTAAGACCTTTTTAAAATTGTGCATGTAAAGTAATGGATACCAAAAATATAAAATCTCCCTTTTAAATGTAGCCTTCATCGATATTTGCACAAATGGCAATCAACTAAATAACAATTAGTACTGAAAACCTAAAAAAGAACAACACAGCTAAACTGCTGATAAATACACCAGAAAACAGGAACACTGCGATTAAATACCCTCACATTTACCTTTTTTATAGCAGGCCGTAGGAATCACAGTGCCACCGACTTAGAGCTTCCAGTTCTAGAATTAGTTACCTGTTCCTGTTAATGTATTGATTTGATAGTAGGCTTAAGCTATGGATTTGTAAGGTACCTCCATAGACTATAGATAGTGTACTAGGTAGGAACTTCTTCGTAGTAGGTACTTCTATCTCCTCTATGGGTAGGTTAGTCTTATAAGGTCTTTCCATATGAATTGAACATGATAAATAAATAATAAATAAATAAATAATGTCGGACTATTCACACAGCATTATCTAGCCCCAAGCTAAGCAGAGCTTGTGTTATGGGTACTAGATAACTGATATAAGTACATAATACAATACACTACATAGATAAATATTTTTTATGTAAAACATCCAGAACCCCTGAACAAATATCCGCAGATCGTAAAAACATTTGTTCCGAGGCGGGAATCGAACCCGCAACCTCCTGCGTCGCAGACGGACCTTCGCCCGCTGCGCCATAGAGGTCGTCAACGTCGATAATGAAACAAGTTCTTAGAAAATAAAATAAATACTTTGTGTTTCCAAGATTCTATTTTATTTCATCCATCCCAGCCATGCACCATAATATCTCAACATTTTTGTTCCCAACGGCTCACGTGAGACGCGCATAGACGACTATGTGGTGCGGCGGACGAAGGTCCGCTTGCGACACGCGGTTGCGGGTTTCATTCCCACCCTGGGACAAATGTTTGTACGATCTGCAAACATTTATTCCGGCTGTTCTCTATGTATAGTAAAAAACATCTATCAATGTAATGTATTGTATTATGTATATCAGTCATCTAGTACCCATAACACAAGGTCTGCTACATAAGCTTGGGGCTAGATGGATGCTGTCTGGATTGTCCAGCATTATTTATTTATTTATTATATTCCAAGATCACGAAAAGTTTCACGTGAGTCGGAGAGCATCGTCATTACAATCTACATAATATAGTAATCATCTTTTTCGATGATGAATAAGTCCTCATCAAACGAATGACTGAGAAAAGCAAACTAAAATTCTATTAGGTACAGGAAATGTCTTAGAGTTTATTATTATTATTTAAACCTTTATTACACTGAGTTACACAAAGAAGGGTGGGCTTAATGCCGAGGCATTTTCTACCTGCCCACCAAAAACACATGTTTTTACAGGGGGTTGGCGTGCTAATATAAGTTTAGATTTACCTACCTATATTTTCTAAGTGTACATTTATTGTTTTTATGGAAATAAAGAGTTTTTGATTTGATTTGATTTGATGATTTGTTCCACATTCGCCTCGCAGACTTTTGCCCTACATGTAAAATTCCACGTTCGCCCTACATTATATTCCTTGTATGCCTCGAAATAAGGTTATGGATATTATATTTAGATATAAAATTTGTTGTTTTAAAATTATAACACACTCATTTGGGCACAAACAGAATACTTAACTCATTTTGAAGAAGACACAATGCTTTTAAGTGTAGGTAGTGATTTATACTAGGATGTACTAAATTCCAAAAGAACCCAAAACCCCAAAGAATCCATAAAAATTGTTGCACTATAACTCTTTTAGTACTAAACAGTAATGAAACCCCACAATAAAAACGTTTCCTACCGTTATTTTTTATCGTTCTGTGTTGAAACGAAAATTTCGGTGATTATCATTAACTCAAACTCACAAATTCTCTTTTAATCCTTCCAATTCTTAATCTGCTTGCATACTTTTTATTTAGGCTGATATTTTTTAAACGACTTTGAAAAAAGGAGGAGGTTCTATATACGGCTGTATTAACATATGATTGTTTTATGTACTTTCGTCGATTTCTCCGTAAATTGCGGACCGATCTTGCAAATTATTTCTTTTGTTTAGAGATGATCCCGAGATGGTTCCAAATTTTATTCCCTAGGGATAAGTGTTTGCCCCAAAACTTAAAAAAAAGTTGGTTGTCTGTAAAGTCGGTTTACTGACGATAGTTGAAAGTGACAACGTCTTAAGAAAATACTGATGGAATGGTAGCATTTGATACTCGATCAAAACATGTAAATGTACTATAGTATAGCAGCTGTCCACGCAGACGCATCGCTCACTCAAGTAGGAGAGAGACGGATGTCGAGCGCTCTCGCTTGCACTTCAAGCCTTACATGGAACGCCTCAGAGCGAGGTAACGCCTCAGAGCGAGGTAACGCCTCAGAGCGAGGTAACGCCGCATGACGTCATGTTTTTTCGTGCGTGCAGCCGGCTCTATCGAATTATAAGACGTTGTCACGTCAAAAACAGTGTAATTAAAAACTGTTAATAAATTAAAATCATTCATCATTAAATACAATAACATTAAATACTGTACTGCACGGGTCATCCAACATTACCCAGCCGGACGAAACAAATGAAAGTATTTTCATCACTCGAACCTAAGGCCCTTTTCATATGCATACGCTTGTTGTCAATGTTTCACATGTACGCCGCCGTTACACATGTACGCCATAAACAGTGTACCTACATGTGAAAACGCTTGCCGTACCGTGCAAGCGTTTTCACATGTACACTGTTAACGCACAGCCAAACGACGGCGGCGGCGGCATTCGCAGTATTATCGAGGTACCTACCATACTGAAGACGTCACGTCGCGTCGGTCGTTTTTAATATTCAATGGAACGAAAAATTTACAATGCCTATTGCTAAAATAATAAATATACTTACTTATAATCAGTCAGTATAAAGACTTTTTCCAACAGGAATCGCATTCCCCGCACTCGCCATGCAGTGTTGCGCTCGTGTTCATGTGAACAAGTTTGTCTATAATACAAGTCAATAGGTACACGACTGTAAAGACGGTTGCCGCGTCATATGCCGCGGATAAAAACGGGCGACACGGTCTCATATGCCGTATGTATTAAAAGGGCCGAAGACGACATTATTCCACTTCGTCACAAGCGGCCCTGCTCTGATATTTTTTTGCAGACAAATGTGAATGTGCGGGCGGTGCAGTAAGCTCTCGACATCCGAGCGTGCTGATGTTGTACCGAAACCTTACCGAGTAATGAGAAAACGGGCTTCATCTCATAATTCAAAATGTATCTACCCATTGCAGAATTTTCATCTTTACGTACCTACCGTCACATAAAATACGACAGAAAAACTGCAGTTTGCGACTGCAGATCCATTGTAATCTAATTTGGTAATAAGGAAAGACAAAATGGAGAAACATGGGACGAGCTTTTGATAACCTGCAAAATTGAAATATAGTGAAGACATTCTCCGTTGTTGGAATTGTAAGGGGCGATTTCTGTCAAAGCGAAGTAAAAACAAAAGAAATATTTCAACCTAAAATTTGAGCTAATTCTTTAGGTCCAGCAGTAGCTAGACCTCAAAATCTAGCTCCGGGATCCCGTAGGCCTTCCGTCGCATACATTATCTGGATATCGGCCGTGTCGGTATTTGCATAGTATTGTTCCGTGGACACACTGCAAGACGGTAGTAGACTTGATTACAGAGTTACAACTTGTGGTTTTGAAAATCCTTCGAAAATAAGTGCGATATTTATTTTACTAACTTTAGTAGATCTTTGTTGAGAAGTTATTTTTGAACTAGGCTCTTTATTTATCATTCAGGACCTATATGCCAATAAATAAATAATAAATAATAATAAATAAATAATGCTGGACAATTCACACAGCATTATCTAGCCCCAAGGTAAGCAGAGCTTGTGTTATGGGTACTAGATAACTGATATACATAATAATATTCGAGTACATAGATAGATATTTTTTATTATACATAGAAAACGACCAGAACACCCTGAACAAATATCTGCAGATCGTACAAATATTTGTCCCGAGGCGGGAATCGAACCCGCAACCTCCTGCGTCGCAGGCGGACCTTCGCCCACCGCGCCACAGTGGTCGTCAAATATAGGCACAGTTTAATATTGTAGTAACGTAGTTGGTTAACTATTCTTGAAACGGTAATTTTTAAATAGTTCTGTTGCAATTTTCAAGTTTACACTTGCACGGCTATTCAAAATCAGGTTTCAAATATGTACGCAAGCGACCTAAATCACTTCCCTAAATCACACATAAAGACACGGATTTGCGCGAAATTCAAATATGAAAAATATTATTGCTGTTTTTAAATAGTTAAACCATGAATCGGGTTGGACGGCAACATTCATCAATCATCAAAGATCAAGATTAGAGGTACATTATCTCCCTTGCTCTAGAAACGACGCTGAATTTATCCATAACAGAAGTTACTCGTACATACGAATACTGTTCTACTACTACCTGTACTTTGTCACGATGGGCGGCCGGCGGCATCGCAATACGCGGCTTAATGGCGTCTGTGTAGCGTACTTTCAACTACAAAGCACCTACACGATGGCTGATGACAATCATGATTGGCATGAGCCATAACACACGTCATCATTCAGCAGCATGACACCCACCGCTGGGAAAGCCTTCTCTTTGTCATACTCGGTTTTTTGCGACTATGAAGCACTCTTCCGGTCAGCCCGAAGATTTCCAACAATGTGGTAAGTCATCTGCCTCGAAGACACCTTGCTTATAACATTCCTGGTAGACTCTGGAACATCGATTCAAGTTGTATTGTTAATTTATATTAATTGACGACAAAAGTTGTCACCAAATTAAATTCCGACGTTCCCATTTAACGGTTGAGCTTGAATAAATAAACAATAAATAAATGAATGCTACTGTTCGTTATTTTTATTATTCGTCGTATTATTAGAGAGCAATGCGACCCATTCCAGCAGCCAGAGGGCTTAGACAAGTAAATAAAATGGACAAAGTCCTTTAAACTGAACCATGGTCCAATAATTTAAAGTACTCTAAGTACAGTTACAAGCAATAAGGCAAGTTGCAGTTTCCATTACGGCCGGTCCCGCGGGAGTCGTTTCAGTTACCTGGGTAACAGTTACCGGGCAGCAATCAGGGGGCGGTGGTTATTCGCATTTAGGAGGATATAAGGCTTTCGGTATGTGAACTGTAAAATTAGCTAGGTATGGAAACAACTTAGTTGTATAAACTAGTATGTAGGCGTTGCTACGCGCATGACTTCCACTTATTACTCGTATTACGATAAAGTCATTCTTCGAAAAGCCTTTTAGGTATGAAGCATACCTAATACGCGTTTTTTGAAAATGTACATTAATATTTTTTTGATGTTTACATGATAATTAGTTAGTAGAAATAAACCATTCTAAACATGCACGCCGAGTGTAGGCACCTATGACGTTTTGTGGAGAGGGCGTGCATTCATTACGGATGTAAGCGGGTTATCTACGAACCTTATTTGTGTTGGAAGAACACCAACGTTTCATCCCTTACATCCGTAATGAATTCCTAAAATTACGATAGTTTTTATAGTAAAAGGGGTGTGCATTTTTAGAATGGTTTATCTCTACCTACCTACTGAACGACATTGAACTGATCAAAAGGTGAAGGGAGAAGTGGTATCAAATAACATTAATCCTGTAATTAACATTGTATTCTATAATTTTCTTACTAGGATCGTACCAATATATTCCTTTATATTCACAAACTGTTTCTTGTATTGTTTTATACTCTACACGCGTAAACTATAGGCACAGAAAAGGTCACTAGGCCAATTGTACCACGATACGACGTAAATGACTTTAAAGCTCGCCCAGTATACCTTTTGAGGTAAATTCATGCCAACAAATTGACATTTAGCGTGACCCCTGTTATTTCAATTTAACCCGGCATTCAGAGGTAATATCGCAGGTTTTAACATACATTTTGATCGAGCTTCTCATTAACATATAGATAGGGACGGAAAAAACCTTTTGGTCCCTTCCAAAGATAAATTAAGGGGTTTTTTGGGAGCTATGACCAGTGATGCGAGCTTGAGACATTCTTTGCGGCTTCGTATCCATTAGCCTATTGAAGATTTAAATATACTTCGGTTAATTGTATTCTTGCATGGTAAATTGAATAGGCAAATTAAAGGGTGTCTTTGTGAACGTTTCGTCAGAATTAAATGGGAAGGTTTTCATTCGTCGTCGATTTTCTGTAAATCGTAGGTAATTTAATTTAGCAATAGTCATAGATATACCTCTCACAATATCCATACACGAAAAACATCACTTCCGAAAAACATGAGGTACCTACTTTTCTGCGCATTCGAGTAACAGAACAATAAAAGTCCATTAGCAACATTCAGAACATCCGTATTCCGTAGGTTTTTACCTATCAGTAAAAACGAAGTAAATATTTCGAACGCCGCTCCGTATTTATAAAATGAATCTAAACTTACGCACGGCCGCCTCGAATCCGTTTTCACAAAATTCACGAATCAATACCGAATATTCAATTAATAACCCCAGGACCGGATAAAGTGGATAAATGTCTCATAAATTAGTGGTATGATAAAACGTGTGGACTGCGGTATGGGTCGTCGATTAGGTTATGAAAACTTTGTTGAAAATCATATTCATTTTGCTTGAATGAATTAGCTAAGCATTTATGAGGTCTATTCGGAACTAGGAAGGTAAACCTATAAAAGTAAGTAAAGCCTCTGTTTACTTTTAAGGTTAGTAACTTTATAAATCAAAATACGAATCCATTCGACTACAAAGAAAGTACAGTACGTTGATCAGTAAGTTGGTTGGTATTCCAACAGCTCAAAAGGCCACGCTTTTGAACGATAGGGGCGAACAATCGCAATAATTTCTTTGAAACGACTATACAACACTCAAAGCGGAACCCTAACGCCGATTCCTTGTAAAAACATCGCCCAATTCTAAAAGAGAAACTTTTTTCATACCGTAACAACATTACTCGAAAAAATATTGGCAAAAAGTTCAAGACGAAAACAAATGTAGGCCGAATTCTGGACTAAAATTGGAAAATCGCTCTTGGAATATCATAGAGCAGGGGAGAATATTCTTTTGACGGCGTACATTATTTATACAGGGTGTTATATCGTAACTTTATCTTTGTTTACCGCGAGTAGTTGTGCTCTAGATTTAGGCTTCCAGTTGGTATGGTTGGTAACTTACCCATGCGGCTTATCGATTTACATCCATATCTACTATGGATGTTTACAGAGCTTGGTGAAAACGTCGCTTTTTAATCTTATTAAAAATGTGTGCCTTAGGTTACAGTACCTATCCTTCGATTTTATTGCAGTGTGCGTGCACCCTAAATGAGTCGTTTATTGTACTTATCTGATGATCTTGATGATGCCATTTAAGACTGTTACGTCGATGATGAATCTACCCAGGGCTTAGGCTGTGACATTTATAAAGGTAGGTTTTACTGTGGTTTAGCCACTGACTGTACCTCCATCAATAAATTGAATTATCGGTACCCACTACGTTGACAGTGCCGTGTCCAGGGAGCCAAGTTATTGAATTTATTTACATACATACATATTTACATACGAAAAAGGTAGAATAAAACAGCAAATGTAATATATCGCGGGATGTTTATGATACTACTGTAATTGGGTCGGCCGAGGAATTGTTTCTTTATTTTGGGTTTGTTTTGCAAAAGCATATTTATTTGGGAACCTAGTTTGACACTAATAAATAATTATTAGATGATCGAGATACTTACATAGAGGGATGTTCATTCACTGCGGAAGCTTCAGCGTTGCGACTTGGAGCGCAGTACGTGCGGGCTCTCGTAGAACAGCGTGTGCATCGGTGGCACTCAATGTGTTAAAGTCGAAGTAGGTAATAAAATTCAACATTCATACAACAGACTCCGCTGGGCTCTAAAATCACCCCCTTCAGCGGACACATATTTTGTACAACAAAATAATTTATTACCCTTCCTTTAACTAGGTCAAAACTAATTTTTTGAAGACCTCAGTGGCGCAGCGGGCGAAGGTCTGCCTGCGACGCAGGAGGTTGCGGGTTCGATTCCCGCCTCGGAACAAATGTTTGTACGATATACAGACATTTGTCCAGGGCGTTCTGGATGTTTTCTATGTATAATGAAAAATATCTATCTATGTAGTGTATTGTATTAAGTAAATCAGTTATCTAGTACCCATAACACAAGCTCTGCTTAGCTTGGGGCTAGTTAATGCTGTGTGAATTGTCCTGCATTATTATTATTATTATTTTATCTTTATTTATTATTGGCATATTTGGCGTAGGTATTGACAGGTATTTTGTATCTTTAGGTTGTGTTCTAAATAGATCACAATAGCCTATTAGGTAGGTCGCCAGTACAACCTATTACTTCGCAGCGTCAATTACGTTTGTTTGTTCACATCGAGATCGTCTGATAGGCAACACGACAAAATATACAATTAGTCGTAAAAGTGCCCTCCATTGCAGATTAGATATCCGAGAACTCGTTAAAAATATACTCTACTATTTGAGTACCTACCCTTCAACCGGAAAATGTTTTATTGTGTTTTATTTTGCTGTTACTCCTAACATTACTGTGTGTGTACTAACATTTAGTTATAGACAGTGCATGCATTAATATTCTCTCTATACCATATGGAAATTGATAAATGATGATCACAAAGCACTGACATTAAAATTTGTTAAGATTTCTGAAATCGATTAAAGGATATATTAAAACAAAAACTTTTAACATAAGACTTCCTTTTTATTACAAATATTAATTGCACATAAGAATGTTCATACAAAAATATATCCTTACTTAAAAGATTCCCACTAAAACAAATTATAAAATTTAATACAATTAAAAATAATTTTCATGAAATTTATGTCATTAAACATATTATTTTCAAATCCTGGGAATACATAACATGCCCTACATATATTTATTTTATTAGGTATCTTTTTGCCTATAAAATACATTAAAACATATCAGATGCCAAGAAAACAACTTATTTTACAATAATTACATTAATTATAATAAATTGGAAGTGAATAATGCAATTTCAATACATAACTAATTATAAATTATGAACTTCTGTACATTATAATTGACAAAGCCCCACAAGCTGAACATAATAATGTTTTTAAAATATAATGTATCAACAATATAGGTACTATCGAATTTTTTACTATCTATTTACATTTTGTGATGGTATTATGGTAACATCTTTGACTTACTATCATGTAAAATGTAATATGGTCATGGTAAAACAATATAGCATAACTCAAATATATATATTTCAAAGCGATTTCGAAATTCCAAATTATGGTATTATAAAATTATCACTTTGTTATATATTCGATAGTATGGCATTCGAAAGCCTAAAGTATTTCAAACAGTTTTTATATAAATAATTAAATAACACTTTGCGACATAGATGGACATTTTTGTGACAGGAATTTTAGATAATTTCTTAAACCGTAAACTATTCTAGCTACATACAAATAAAAAAGCCACTTCATTTTGTATATTATTTGGTAAAGAAAGTTTTCTATTGTCAGAAGTACATATGTTTTGGTGACATTATAAAATAAAGCAATAAGATCACGGAAGTTTTTGTATAATTGTACAATTTAAAAACCTATGGTAACTCTCGGCTTAAATACTAACTACAAATAACTAATGATAATATTGTGACGCTAAACTGCCAAGTCAATACAATTTATTTTTAACGATGCAAAGTAAATGGCATCGACTATGGCTACAAAGTTCTTACTTAAAAGCCAAATTTGCTAATACATTGCTTTTAATAGACTAAACAATCATGAAAGAATTTCAAAAATTGTATTTCGTAAGGTTAACTTTCAAAGCCGAAGTAAAAAATGTTGTTGAAATATTAATTTGATTGGGAAATTTTCTGAGTAGTTCTCATAGTTAGAGAGAATAGTTAGATTTTATCCTAATAGCCAAACGATGTATTTCTAAACACAATATTTTGAAACATAAAATTCTCTGAACCCGTAATCATATTTTTCTTTCTTTTTGACTGTAATGGAAGTTATTAATCTCACTCCGCTTCAGACATTGACTAATATTTTATTAAGAAATAGAAAAAATGTATTAGCAAATTGATGACCATTATTGTTTTAGCCACAGTGTATTTGGCAAACCGATAATATTACATCGAAAGTGATTTGAGAGAGGCTGACGTCTTTTCTTAGGTCTTTTATTATCACAAAAGGGAACCAATTTTTTGTCATGCAAGATAGTTTTGAATGGTAAGATTTGCAAAACACTGTGGCATAGATCCTAGTAGGTATCACATAACGACCGACCGAGACGAATAAACGGCCTCAAAAACGTTTTGATCGAACGTTTAATTTATTTCTATCTATATTATCGTACGTACTTTAAAACCATTACTAGATATACGTACTTTATTCGCACTAAGAGCAACAACAAAACAAATGCAAACACTTTTATCATATCTGCACTTGTCTTGTTTTTGGGATAAGAGTGCGATGCTAATTTAAATACCTACTCCTGACTTCTTGCTTTTTATCACACAGCTTATATTGGTTCTTCTGTATTTAAAATTAATTTTATACTTTTATTCTATTTTCACCTAAAACATTTACAACGAGTTAATTATTCGTCGTTCTTTTGACACTTGACAAGTTATAATTGGAAACATTTTAAGTTTTTGAAGTGTCAGAGGATTTTTAGCTTTTCACAAAAAACCTTTTACAGCTGATAAAGTCAAATTGAAATGTTTTAGTGGGGTCTGGCAACGGTTCTTTATTATTTGCATGATTATATTGATTTTATAAATTTTCCAACTTGATTGTACAGTAAGATTCATGAGTTTCATCTTGTAGTTCTAGCTGGTCATAGAAAAAATATTATATTATAAGATATTTACGGCTATTCGAGGAATTTGCAAGATAAACTATAAACAATTTTACTATAAAATCAAATAATATCGCAAAAATTTTCGACTTCGACGAATCTAGCCAGAGTGCGAGGATTACGCACTATAATAACAAAAACTTTAAATTTTACTATAAGTTTTTTTAAATCAAATATACTTATCTTAGTTTCACCAATTCTAATAAAACATTTTCCCATGGTCCGCCTAAACGGCGAAGTTTGAATATGGGCCACCTTCGCACCAGTCTTCAGGTCAGGTCTTTCTTTTAATCCTTCTTGTGCCCATAAGTTGATGCAGAAATTCAAATATGGTTTTGCTCAAAAAGTATTTTTCGCATATGTTCAAAAATGAAATCCGCATTCGTTTAAGGCAAGAAAACAATTAACATCATAATTAACTTTTGTGACTTACACATTCTGCTCGAATGTAACATAGTACATGTCATATTCTATGTATTTATATAACAATCCTCCAACTTAAAATAGGTAAATAGAGCCCAGCTCGAACTTTGATATTCTTAATCAAACTAACGTCTACATCATTATTCATATATTATTATTTATTTGAAAGATAACGTTATTTCGACGACACTCGTTTATTTATGAACAAAGCATCAAAGTTCCAACTTAAACGATAGTTTACGAGTTCAAGGACAAAACGCTGACTATTTTTCGAAACAAGGTAGAGTCACCGATAAAAATGGCTGAAGGTTAGATATTTTCAACAACCCATTGTTATTATTAAGACTTCGTTTTTGGAAGGTTGACGTTCTTTAGCGATGTGCGTCGTTGACTGTACCTATATGAAGCTATAGTCCATATCATACTCATACTCATAAATTTATTCGCCGTAGGAGCACAAGGCACACTTGATCAATAGGAAACGTTCGAGAAAAGTTCGCCTTTGCTTACTTTTACGCAATATACATACATTGACAAAGATGGAAATAACAACCTTCATCTATTAAATGTTTTTTTTATTATTCCGAAAAAAATCTGCCCTAAGTAAATTCATAACGCGTGAAACAAAGCAAAAGTGACCCTTTAGGCAACGGTTCCTGTGAATTGGACAATAGTTTCATAAAGGTACAGTCAACGACGCATATCGCTAAAGAAAACACACGTAGAAATCCTGTTAGCTTTCAAATAAACAATGAACATCCATGCTTCGAGCCACGATCTGTGACTCTATGACAGTCAGTGAGTGACTTGCTTGTACTATTTTAGAGAGAGAGAGAGCGAGAATAGTACGAGCTAGTCATAAGCCTCTATTAGGTAAGCTTGCTTAGTCATCCATGTTTGAGTAACGCTTTTGTATGACATAAACGTCACTCAAGCATATCTCTATGGCTAAGCAAGCATTCATAATGCGGGCCATAGAGTTTCATAGTTGAGACAGGCATATCAACGCACCTGATTTGACGGGTATAGGTAGCAGAACCAGAGTAAGCGCGACCGTCATTTGTCTTTCGTACATTGTGCCGACAGATTTGTGACGTCAGCGTGGTGACTGAAAAAAACAAAAGAAGATCGCGCCTTCTTTCCCTGAACTACGTACCTATAACTTAGTTTAGTTCTTCACAGTTCGCTACGTTGAATGTTCTAGAAGCGGTTCCTCGTAGTCTTCGGCTAGTCGTAGTCGCTGAGGCTTTTCCTTGCGCGGACGCACGTCAATCTCGTCATCAGCCAATGGCGAGTAGACAAGACCGCGGGTGCGTTTACCGTGCGTTTTCGTTTCGCGCGGTTTTCGGGCCTGTGAAGAGAGAGGTTCAATTTACAAATGGATAAATACTGATTAGTTGACCTATGACTTGACAAGCACTTGGTCATATGCATAGCGATCTAAAAATGCAAACCTCAGCCATGACGTTCACAGCTGGACATGAGATTCCCGGAAAGATACAAACGCCCTTTCAACACTTTTCTACCACTAAACGGATATATCCACACATAAGTGTGTAGTAAGAAAATAAGCGCTAATCTGATGGCATAAGGTAGTTTTCAATAAAATTCTGATTTCAAGGAATCTTAATTATGTGATCAAAGCATACCCAAAGTCGGTCATGACCTTTCTTTCATGTATTAGTTCGTAGAAATCTCGTTTCAGTGTAATTTATTCGTCAATCCATGATGTTTTTTTTTATTATTACTGCTATAAGACCTTGCTCTTTGTCAAATTTTATGATTCTAGGTCAACGGGAAGTCTCCTGTAGGCTTTAGTTCATGCCGAGAATCAAAAGTATTTTTTTGTGAATAGGTAAGCTACAAATTTCCGGTTTTCGGATTTTTTCCTTTATTTGTGCTATAAGACCTTGCTTCTTGCCAAAGTTTATGATTCTAGGTTAACGGGAAAGTTCCCTTTGGTTTTGGCCCATGGCAGGAATCAAAAGTATTTTTTTGTGAATAACTACAAATTTACGGTTTTCGGATTTTTGCATTTACCTACTTGTGCTATAAGACCTTGCTTCTTGCCAAATTACATGGTTCTAACTTCTAAGTATACGGGAAGTACCCTATAGGTTTTGTGTGCATGTGATGGAAACCTTGGAAATTCAAAATTATTCGGACATAAACGGCTGTAACTTTTGATTGCGTTGACTTAAAAGTTTTATTTATATCGGTTCGGCCGGCAAGAGGTTACGGACATGAATATTTAATGTTAATTTCAACTCGATACCTCTACGCATTCATGAAAAAGGAGAATTGACCGACGGACAGATAGTGAGACGGACAACAAATAAATAAATAAATAATGCTGGACAATTCATACAGCATTATCTAGCCCCAAGCTAAGCAGAGCTTGTGTTATGGGTACTAGATAACTGATATACATAATACAATCTACATAGATAGATATTTTTATTAAACATAGAAAACAACCAGAACGCCCTGGACAAATGTCTGCAGATCGGAGACATATTTGGTGACATCGTAGACATGGTTGGTCCCGAAGCGGGAATCGAACCCGCAACCTCCTGCGTCGCAGGCGGACCTTCGCCCGCTGCGCCACAGAGGTCGTCATTCACAAAGTGATCCTATAAGGGTTCCTTTTTTCCTTTTGCGGTACGGAACCCTAAAAACATGAATGTGCACTGTTTCGCACATAATTTGGTCGAGATCTCAGGAGCTCAGGAGATTTCAGGAACTCGATCCTATGAGGTCTATTGAAATGACTTGTTTTGATTCGTAGTTTATTACTAATTATTTGGTTCCTTCCTTTCACTAGTATCTTCATAAGTTGTGTAGTTTTCTTGTAAACAAGCAAAAACATGGTTTTTGCGCTTACGCCGTTCCAAAAACGTATGCACTGTCCCGGTCCTGTGAACGCGACATGCTATGCCTATTCTTTTCACAAAACGGCGCGCAATGCGCTCTCTTAAATGAAATGTTAGTAAATAATTATCATGGAAATGAGAAACATATCATAATAATAATGTTGAACAATTCACACATCATCATCATCATCATCATCTAGTCCCGAGCTAGGCAGAGCGTGTGTTACGGGTACTAGATAACTGATATAAGTACTTAATTTATTTTATTACATACATTAGACTACTTGCATTACTTTATTTATCATTCTGTTTTCATTTACAAAACTTTTAAAAGCATTTTGATTAAATACCTTTTTAGTAATTCATTTATTATTTATTTGACTAATTATTTTTATTTAATGTTTCAGTCTGTCTGTTTTTTTTCTACCTTTGTACCTATGATGTTTCCTATAACGAAGCACTTATGTGTTTTATTGTTATAATGGACTTAAGTAAATTAAATATAGAATGTAACAACATCAAGTGTACCTACGATGGAATAAATAAATAGAAATACAAATAAATACAGTGCTACGAATAAAATAATACGTTTTTCAGTAATTAAAGGTCGATATTCAGTGTCCGACCACTCACGTAAACCTGTAAAACCGTGGGGAGCTACGATGGGATAAATAAAGAGAAAAAAATATAAATACAGTGCTACGAATAAAATAATACGATTTTCAGTAATTGAAGGTCGATATTCAGTTTCCGACCTACGCAAACCTGTAAACTACCACGCAAACCTGTAAACCGTGGGAAGCTACGATGGGATAAATAAATAGAAATACAAATAAATACAGTGCTTAAGATAAGGGTGCCATAAAGATATATATAAAAGAAATGTTTACAACATGTGCATCACTATCTACAATAAATTACCGGAAGAATTAAAAGAACTAAATGGAAATATATTTAGGAATAAGATAAGAGGATGGCTACTTGAAAAGTGTTTTTATAAGGTGAACGAATATTTGGAAATTTGAATTGTAACTAACATGACTAAGTAATATAATTTAATATAATTACCTATATAATAATATGACTCGCATAATATTTGCACGCCTGCGTGCAGGCTGAATACATTGACTAAACTAGTTATAAGATCTGACATATTGTATAATTTTGTATTCTTGCAAATAAACTATTTGATTTGATTTAATAAATAAATAAAAATACAAATAAATACAGTGCTACGAATAAAAGAATACGTTTTTCAGAAGATGAAAGGTCGATATTCAGTGTCCGACCACTCACGTAAACCTGTAAACCGTGGGGAGCGTGCATTTTTACTGGCAAAGCTTTTAAAGTTACTTAAACCCACAACTTTTATGTTACCTATGAACCTATTGTAACAACTAGTTTCTGTCCGCGGCTTCGCACGCGTTGTTGCTATGGACATGTTTCAAAGTTATTTCTATCCCATGGGAACTGATTAAGGGATAACTGGTTTGGGATAAAACGTAGCATATGTTTTATTTCTAGAACTACACTCGAGAGCAATGAATCCGGGTCACTCAAAGATTCCAAAAAATCTCGGAAAGTAAGAATGCTAGGTTAATGCAATAAATTGTATTTAATAGACAATTTAATACTCCTTAAATGAAAGTATTAAAACTTCTTAGTTATTGTAAAGTTATATCATAAAAAAATCAAATTTGAAAAGGGAACACTGTCGAAGATGGAACTACGAAATTACAGGATTTGTTTTTGCTTTTGTTTGTAATCTGTCATTTATGTTGGTACATAAACCAGGTTGATAGTGCTCAATATTCATTATTCAAGCTGAAATCGTACTAAAAAAAGGTGTTCATAAACCGAGTTGCCATCAAGTGACAAACGTTGGGTGCTCTCATTTGAGCGGCTGATTGAGCCAATCAAGCCGACGGTGATGAAAATAGGTCGTTTGGAGCCTCGTGGATGCACCGCTGCACCTTTGGACTGGAGAGGCTTTTATGATTAAAGAGTCACCTTTAATCTGCAATTTATAAAGTAGTGCTTCGGCGTGCAAAATTAACCTTTTCACCTCTCTCGCTCGAAAAAACTGACGTAGCTGCTCAAAAACAGTGAGCAAAAACGGGTTTTGCTCACATGTGGAATAAAGAATATTATTCAACTACACTCGAGAGCAATGAATCCGGGTCACTCAAAGAATCCAAAAAATCTCGGAAAGTAAGAATGCTAGGTTAATGCAATAAATTGTATTTAATAGACAATTTAATACTCCTTAAATAAAAGTATTAAAACTTCTTAGTTATTGTAAAGTTATATCATAAAAAAATCAAATTTGAAAAGGGAACACTGTCGAAGATGGAACTACGAAATTACAGGATTTGTTTTTGCTTTTGTTTGTAATCTGTCATTTATGTTGGTACATAAACCAGGTTGATAGTGCTCAATATTCATTATTCAAGCTGAAATCATGTCGCTTACACTTGAAGAATGCACCAGAATACTTACATTGGTGGAAACCGGCCGGAGTCAGCGCGATACAGCCAGGACTGTCGGTGTGTCGCTGTCAACAGTACAAAGAGTTCTCCGACGTTACGAAGAAACTGGTTCTAACCTACGCAGACCAGGAACGGGCAGAACTAGGTGTACCACAGCACGAGAAGACCGATACTTGGTGAACACCATGCTTCGAAATCGCTTTCTCACAGGAACTGAACTCACAAATCAGTTTCGACGCCTCGGAGGAAGTAACCCAAGTGCATGGACAGTAAGACGTCGGCTTGCTGAATCTAACTTAAAACCCCTTAGACCTGCAAACGGCCCTAAACTGGAGCGTGGCCATCGTATTTCAAGACTAAGATATGCCCAGAACCACGTAAATTGGAGTATTGAAGATTGGTCGAAAGTTATGTTCTCCGACGAATCAAAATTTATGCTCTACAAGCACGATGGAAGACACAGAGTGTATAGAAGACCAGGGGAAAGATTCAAGCAAGCATGCATCGAAGAAAAAGTAGCCTACGGTGGTGGGTCTGTACTTGTGTGGGCCGGAATTTCCTCTGAAAGTCGCACAGAGCTGGTGATCATAGAAAACGGCTCTTTAACTAGCGTAAGATATGTGGAAGAAATCCTACCTTCAAGAGATGAACATTACTTGTATGGAGTGGCCAGCGCGCAGCCCGGATATCAACCCGATCGAGCATGCTTGGGACGAGCTAGGGAGATGCGTAAAACAACGAAACCCTCCCCCAATCACGCTTCCTGAGCTCAAAATTGCTCTCACAGAGGAATGGGAGAATATTGCCCAAAATCGTATAAGGAACTTGGTGTACAGCATGCCAAACCGCGTAAACGCAGTAATGGAAGCACGAGGAGGTAATACGAAGTATTGAAATTCAAGAAAATCGTCATAAAGTTCAAAAATTTCATGTTTCCTATTTTTGTTTTAAGGAGAGATCAGCAGTTTTTTTTCTTTATGTAATTTTGTGTAAATAAAATGTATGGTGACTCATATTTTTTTAACTTTCATTTAAGGAGTATTAAATTGTCTATTAAATACAATTTATTGCATTAACCTAGCATTCTTACTTTCCGAGATTTTTTGGATTCTTTGAGTGACCCGGATTCATTGCTCTCGAGTGTACTTCGATGCAAAATTTCAGCCAGATCCGTTTAGTAGTTTAGGCATGAAGAAGTAACAAACATATATCCCTCTATCCCATAACACCCAAACTTTCGCATTTATAATATTAGTGTCATGTGATGCCTTGTAATTTTTTTTAAAATATTTCTTTTGTTAACGGGCATTTGAATTTCGTAGTTTCCCACTATGCAGGATATGAAAATTATTATTTGTTTGTATTTAAAACAAATAAGGTTTCATTTCATTCAGATAAAAAGCGATGAAGCTTTGCAGACAAGTGAAGCTTAACTGCACTGCAACATAAATGCGAATGTTTGGATGTTTAGATGAATGGATGGATGGATATTTGTTACCCCTTCTTGACAAAACTACTTAACGGATCTGGTTGAAATTTATTACATACTAAATGATCGCCTCGCAGTTTCACCCGCGTAGTTCTCGTTTCCGTGGGAATTCCTGGATAAAATGATGTCAATGTCATATGTCACTCCCTGAAAAGTAAGCTTCCTAACGGTGCAAGAATTTTTCAAATCGGTCTAGTAGTTTCGGAGCCTATTCAATACGAACAAACAATCAAATCTTTCCTCTTTAAAATATTAGTATAGACAGATAATTGCATACAGATAGTTATAGGCCTCGAATAAAACATAGGCTACTTTTTACCCCATAAATCAGTTCCCATTGGATATAAATAACCTTTAAACGTTTCCATAGAAACAACGCGTTCGAAGCCGCTGACATAAAATAGTAACTGATAAAAGACACTAAATTCAATAACGTCCAAAATTTCACAAAGTCTGGTTAAGAGCCCAAAATTCATTTTATTTTCCAAACGTGTTTTTAATTCATATAACCAGGCTATTTTTTGTTTTTATCACTACTTATTTAGTGGTGGTTTGTGGTGGAAGCCAAACTGCGTGAACTTCAAGGGGAAGACTGACGGAAAACAGCGTAGGACAGGAAAAAATGGTGACTTATATTATCGGAAGCTCTCAGTCTATCTCTTAGTCACACCCTCGTGCCGCACCGTCGCACGCGTCAACTGCCTCGCACTCTGAACTCACTCAACAAGCTAGTAGCTACCTAACCACATGTAGACAATGCTGGACAATTCACACAACATTATCTAGCCCCAACTTACGCAGAGCTTGTGCTATGGGTACTAGATAATTGATAGACATAGTACAATACACTACATAGATATATATTTTTTATTAAACATAGAAAACATCCAGAACACCCTGAACAAATATCTGCAAATCGTAGACATTCGGTGATGAATGGAAGGACTTTATTAGTGAATGCATGAGATTTTGTGAGATTGACGGATGATATTTGGCTGTGTTTTGACATTATTTTGATTTACTAGAATTTGACCTATTTATGTATTTATTAACTTATTGAATTTGAAATTTTTGTTATTGCTTTTTATTTTTTCTTTGTTAAATTAAAATTTGAATTTTTAATTCTAGGTATTATTTTATTGTGAATTTTTTTCCTGATTTATTAAATACAAATTGTATTGCAACTTTTTATGTGAAATTTGTATACTATTTAATTTTAATTAGTTATTGTAAGTGGTTCTCAGTGATCGTTCTAATTAAATAAATAAATAGAAATTGAAAGACACACTTCGGGGCACCATGGGAGTAAGTATTTATCGAAAATCAATAAATTGATTTCACCAAAACCTATTCAAATAAATGTTCCAACTTCAGACCCGATACGAAAGTATCCCTAGAGTGTTCCTATCCATATCCAATTTCGAACATTTATAAAGCAGATTACACAATGATTGAATACTGGGAATGGATATAATGCTCAGACTCTCATATTTAATTCAAGCCAGGAATTCCTAGACGGAATCTTTTAACCCGCAGAACCGCCATTTTAAGCAAAAGCATAAAGAATTGTCTAATTTCAGATTGGGCCGTGCAAATGTCCAAAAATATTTATTTACAGTTTTACTACAAAAAAGTTAGACATCTGTTGAGCGCGTGTTTAACAAAAGCGTTACCACAAAACTGCGTTTTACGACGGTTTACAGTTGGACACGGTTTAGACATAGTTTAAACGAGACTTAAACTCTTGTTAAACCCATGTCCAACTGTTAAGACACTGTTTAGCTAAACGCTTGACCAGTGTTTACGTTGGTTTTTGTAGTAACACTGATGATTTATTTCAGAAATGTATAGCATGCATGATAAACTTATTGCGGCCGCGTTTCCATACTTAATTTTAAGCGAATGTAGTGCTGTCTCTCTATTACCTTTTCAAATCTAAACGGTAGAACGGATCTTAGTAAATCCTTTAGGAAGGAGATAATATAATGGTATCCCGTGTATGGTATGACCTTCACATAGGCTACATTATATCTCGGAAAAGCGCGTGCGAAGTCACGGGCAGCAGCTAGTGAGTATTATATAATTAAATTTATAAATGTTAAATTTAGATTCACTTTAAAAAAAATCCATTGCGTTATCATTTCATAAATATACACATCAAAAGACAGGAAAATTCATGAAAATTTAACGAATTAATGTTGTTATTTCTCTTTATGAAAATCACGCTTATATTATAAACGTGAAAGTTTGGATGTTTGTTACCTCTTCACGCCAAAACTACTGACCGGATGGGGCTAAAATTTTGCATACAGCTTCAGGCCTGCAATAAAACACGAACTACTTTTTCTCCCATAAATCAGTTCCCATGAGATAGAAATAACCATAAAACGATGTGCGAAGTCGCGGGCAGAAATTAGTGATAAATACTTGTGATTCCCAGTAAGCGGTGTTTACCGGTATTTCACAGGTATTTGGTTCAAAACCCGGCCATGGTTTCCGGGTAATGAAACCGCCAGCTAATCTCTGATTAAAATGATTGAGCGCACCCCACGTCAATATCAGATTAATTTTGTAGCTAATTGCGCGATTGGTGGATGTATTCAGGACTTACGGTTGTTTTTTTTTTAATTACAATTAAAACCTCGACGGAAATTTTACCGCTACCACCATTTTAAAGGCTTTATCTTCAAACATGGCTCAGAACACTCAACTTGAAATCATATTTTAACTAATTATATGGATTTCGTTATCAACGGTCCACAAACAGATACAGACGACAAACATATCGTAACCCGATTTTTAGTCGGGGATTAATATGCGAAACTCTAAATCAGGATATATTACATCGTTACTCAAATATGTTAGCAATTTGCTGCTATGAAATAGTACAAGGCGAGAAACAAACAATAAAATTCATTAAATGTTCAAATTCAATACAATCTATGATATGAAACAAAGTATTTGACTACGAGTTACGAAAACGCATGAAAACGAGTGTAAATAACCTACTTAGCGCAACCATTGGGCAGGCAAAATCTACGAAAAGTGCTGCAAGCTAAGCACATTGCTTTAGAAATCGTTTTCAATTCCTCTATTTATTCATAAACAGTCTATTACCAAAAATAGTAGCACACGTATTTCGTAGAAGTACTTCACGCGCTACAAAACGCCCTAACTGTGAAAATTGTTTGAATGATACATACCAAATTCTCGAATACTTATGATGCGGAACCGCTTAAAGAGTTACGGAAACGCATGAATATGAGTTTATTTCACCTATTTACCAAGTGAAAATATTGGGCAGACAAGTTCTAGGAAATTTACATGAATATTAGTTTATTTCACCCATTTACCTACTGCAAATATTGGGCAGACAAGTTCTAGGAAAATTGAAGGCTTTCACATTGCTACAAAACCGTACTAAGAACTTATATTATTGTATATTTTTAAAGGATATGTATATTTATATAATATCATATCACATGTTAAGAAACTAGAAATAATTAGTAGTATAAATAAGTTGTAAAAATTAGTAAACTTGTTGTTTTCTTAAAGCACTGAGTTAGAACACTGCATGTGAACGTTTAAGCTTACTATTTTGTAATTTAAACAAAAATGTCATTTGAGAAAATTTATTTACGTCAAAGACTTGTTTATATTTAGTTTAACTTTGCCTTGAAGCTGTATTTTAGATTTAGTGATAGTCAACTTGTGACAAACTTATAAAATGTAAATCCTTTATTGGCTGTAGGTTAGATAGTTTAAGTTTCATTAAGTTTTTGTCTAAGAGCTGTGGATTTAAAAAAAAAAAAAAAAAAAAAAAAGAATCGCAGCAAACGAATTTCGTAGCAGTGCTACGATACACAGTGCTACGAAAGACCCCAACTGTGAAATAAAATAGTTCAACGGTTCGATTACAATGTCCCCAGTGAGGAAACGCCTTAAGAGTTACGAAACCGATGTTAACGCGCTTATTTCACCCACCTATCACAAATATTGGGAAGACATAGGGATGAATTATATTAGACCGAGCCGTGCCGTGTACGTGGCCCGGACGGGGCACGGATTTGAAACGTTACATACATTTTGTATTAAGCAGTTTATATTGAACAGTGCATGATCCGTGTTCCGTCTACTAACGTTAATGTACGTTTCAAATCCGTGCCCCATCCGGGCCACGTACACGGCACGCCCCGGGCACGGCCCGGTCGAATATAATTCATCCCATAGCCTTAAAATATAGCCTTAGCACCTAGCCACAATAGTGCATTTTACACCAAGGCGAGAAAGTGATCAATTCCTACCGAGTGTGTCGTTTTGGCCTTAAAACACACGAGGTAGGAATCGCACTTTCTGCCGAGTGATAAATAGTGCTTTATACTACACCTTCGAGGAAAATAAAAAGCAGAATTCATTATTAATTGAAATCGCGCCCAATGATGTTGGTAAAACCTCATTGACCGCGCCAGCTTTTGGGTTCTTTTTTCAAAATATTGTTCGGAAATCGGAGGAGGCCTAATGGACTTGGAGTAAAAACTTTTTGTCGTTTGACCGAACGAAAATAACCATAGCTACCAGCCGATCTTTTAGGAAATAAAAAAAAAAATAACACGTTAGAAATGGATTTCCATACACTTTTTCCTCCCGCTAAAACACGTGAGAAATGAAATTCCATAGAGTTTTTCCTCCCGGTTTCCTATAGGCCTGCAAAGACATACTTTCTATTCTATAAATGGAAAAGGAATAGGCAACTTTCCGAGCAGGTGTAGTATAAAAGTATTTTCAATTGCTCCTCTACACACTACAAATATGTACTAAGAATCGTAGCACACGTATTTCGTAGCAGTGTTACGAAACGCCTAAAACTGTGAAAATTGTTTGTTCCTATACTCTCCGACACTAAACTCAGTCCACAAAGGTTTACGGCAGCCCTGACCCTACTTTAAAGTTAGAATCAATATTGGATTGCGGGTTCCCAATGGACTTGATGCCCCAAGTTCTAAACTCATCAGATTGTAGATTTCTCTGCGTTGGAGTTAATTCTTAAAGGTCTTATCGCGAAGCCACTGCGATGCGCATTTCAAAGGATTTAATATCTAATTCCAAAATTGTTTTTGAAAACAAAATGATTTGAAGTAATTTCAACTTGATAGTTATTTTCTGAAAGGCTTCGAATAGTTTTGCAATACAAGATTGAAAATCAAGATATTTTTATGGATTTTTATGGATAAACAACGCAAATAAAAATATTTACTGAAGGCAAAATGAGGCTGATTTTCGATGTGACCACCAATGGCACCAATCATCGAATGTACGTGCGTGGACTTTTTTTCTTATTTAGATAGAAATGTGCGTTTTACATTTCTATTTCTAATTCAATAGATAATAAATATACGATAGTCGATCATTCATCATCCCCTAATGAGCGCTATAGCACCCTGGCTTCAGCTTGCCGCATTCAGCATCTGCCAGCAGTTTTTCAAAGGTCATCACCTGAAACAACTCCTGGCGGGCGTCTTACACCACGTTTGTTGTTTGCGTTGCCTTTTATCTGCCCCTTACAAAATAATGATAAGGCCACATTTATACTGACCTGCATTACACCGAACACTCCCAGGAAGACTTAAATGCCCGCAGCACAAACTGCGAGCAACACTGTAACCAAGCTCGATGCGGCTCACGTGCTCGTTTCGGTGTGAGGGTCGCTCTATTCGGCTATGCGACGCTTGCCTGCGACTGATGTATCTATTTACACACCTGTATCACACCGAAGACTCCCAGGAAGACTAAAATGCCCGCAGCACAAACCGCCAGCAACACTGCGGCCAAGCTCGGTGCGGCTCGCGTGCTCGTTTCGGTGTGAGGGGCGCTCCATTCGGCTATGCGACGCTTGCCCGCGACAGAAGAGTTTATGCATTCACCTGATTGAAAGAAATATAAAATTAAAAGAGAAAAAATTAAACTCCGACGACGACTTTACTTTGAACCATCCAAACATTTGACGACCTCTGTGGCGCGGTGGGCGAAGGTCCGCCTGCGACGCAGGAGGTTGCGGGTTCGATTCCCGCCTCGGGACAAATATTTGTACGATCTGCAGATATTTGTTCAGGGTGTTCTGGTCGTTTTCTATGTATAATAAAAAAATATCTATCTATGTACTCGTATATTATTATATACAGGGTGGAATTTTGTAATGCCACCTGGAGGGAAAGTACTCTTAATACTGTAGATAGAAAATTTTACTCAAAGAAAACATTCCCTTAATTTTGAAAAGAAAGAAAACTGCATTTAAAGATTTTCGAAAATTCGCTTGCCACACCCGGGAATCGAACCGACTAAAATCTGTAAAAGTTACACCCTGTATCTTTATTGCATAGATCGTTAGGGTCAATTATAAGGATGAAATCTCTCTAGCAAACCTAATAAATTAAATGAAAGCAAAACCATGAAATCTTAAATTATAAATTGAAAGGGTCAAGTTAAGCACTTTAACAGATCCATCAGTTTACTTGTGTCAGTAATTAATATTTATCATTGACGTCATTTATCCATTAAAATGACGAATTAATATTTAGATAGGACGATTGAAATTTGCACGTATTAATGCAGACTCCTTTTTTAAATAATAAATAAATAAATAAAAATTAAATATGGAATGTTACATTTGAAAATAGATTGTCATTTGCTATTCACATTTGATTTATAAAGGAATATCTCTTAAGAAATGAGTTAAATGGTTTCCCCGAGGCAGAGCAAAACCAAATAATTACAGCACGATGGTGCTCCAGCCCATAACAGCAGAATCACTACTGCCTACATTAATAACCACTTTAATACCTGGATGGATTGGTACCAACGGCACAATCAGATGGCCTGCGAGATCACCAGATCTCACCCCTTTAGATTTTTTTTGTGGGGATTTGTAAAAAATCTAATTTACATGAAATCTTATGCGAATGTAAACGAGTTGAGAGTTGAAGTTCAGAATACGATTTATAATATTCACCACAACACGTTATTAAAAGTTACTAGAAGTGAATTCGTTGTGTATCCAAGAAAATGGAGCCCATTAGAGCAACTAATTAGTTAGTTGACTTTTTATTGTAAATAATTAAAATAATTTAAGATTTCATGGTTTTCCTTTCATTTAATTTATAAGGTTTGTTAGAGAGATTTCATCCTTATTATTGACCCTAACGATCTATGCAATAAAAGTACAGGGTGTAATTTTTACAGATTTTAGTCGGTTCGATTCCCGGGTGTGGCAAGCGAATTTTCGAAAATCTTTGAATGCAGTTTTCTTTCTTTTCAAAAATAAAGGAATGTTTTCTTTTAGTACAATTTTCTATCTACAGTATTAAGAGTACTTTCCCTCCAGGTGGCATTACAAAATTCCACCCTGTATATCAGTTATCTAGTACCCATAACACAAGCTCTGCTTACCTTGGGGCTAGATAATGCTGTGTGAATTGTCCAGCATTATTTATTTATTTATTTGAACGGCTGCGCCGATTATCATCAGTAAATGTAGAAGTAACTTAATGACTCTTTCTAAAGATGCATCCGGATTATGAAACATCTTAAATAACTTAATGTTACCTACCTTTAAAGCACGTCCACATTATTTAATTTGCAGCTCAAACATCATAACATAAAACAAGTACACATGATTAAAAACAGTGCGATATTACAATGAAATAATTTAAAACATCGAGCCAATAAACAAAGGATTACGGCCCCACCGTAAACAAACAAATTTTACCTGTTTATTATAATTATTGGTGTAGAGATTAAATGTTTCAACAAAGCAGACAAGGAGTTTTTTTATTTAATCACAGAACGCCAATATCTTCGTAAATGAACGGCCTTTCTAAAAAATCACTTAATATGCTCATTACTCAATCATTTATTTTATGTTTTGCTTGGATGATAATAAATCCGCAGAGACCCAAGCAAAATTCAACGCTTCGTTAGCGCGATCTAACTCGCGTGCGGCGCCATCTAGTTATAACTTAAGTAAACATTGACAAGCGTTTCCCCTCTAGTAACGTCAGTGCACAACGCGTTATCAAAATTAGTCAACCGACATTCTCATTTCATGTCTTCTAAGGGATCTAAAAATTGAATTTTGCGAAAACAAATAACAAAACTTGAAGCTCCTAAAAATATTTACGAACTTTATGACTATCAAAAAATCATGATCAATCTGATAAAACATGATTAATAACTATGTTAATATGTTATAACTATGTTATTATTAGTATATTATGTATTATAATGTATGTATTGTATATTTGAGTAATACGCCACCGTCTTTACAAGTGCAACTGCTTCGTGTCCATCCGAAGGTTGTCTGAAAGAGATCGCTTTTAGCGATAAGGCCGCCCATTGTACAACTCTGTATCTTTTTTTCCTGTATTTTTATTTTTGTATTTTCTTGGTGTGCAATAAAGTGTTAGGTATTGTATTGTGTTGTGTATGTTTTCTAATGTGTTTTGTAACTATTCTGGACGCACCATAAAACAACTAAATTTAAATCGGTTTAGCCGTTTTGGGGTTGCAACTTTGACATGTGTTGATCTGCGTCGGTTTCGTGATGAGACAGACAGAGTAAAAACACCTTCCATTTGTCTGTTGTAATAAAATAAAATGGCCAAATAAAACAAAACATTTTTGTGTCCCAGACCACGCCAGAAATGGCCGCACGAGTTAGAATGTGCACCTTGCAAACTGGCCCCAAACAAAAGACATTGAAAACGGGAAGACAGGGAGGCAGACCCTACCCATTGTTCTTATTAGTTAGAGGTTTATTTTTTACTTCTCTCCTCAGTCTTATAGATTGAAGTGAACAGAATCTAATGATCAGGTGCAAACCCAGTACTACCTTAACTCAGTCTTGAAGGCACTACAAACGAAAATGATATGTTGTTTACACCTGAATAAATTATCTTTATAAAATAATAATAAATAAATAAAGCTGGACAATTCACACAGCATTATCTAGCCCCAAGCTAGATAACTGATATACATAATACAATACACTACATAGATAGATACTTTTTATTATACATATAAAAATATCCAGAACACCCTGAACAAATATCTGCAGATCATATAAACATTTGTCCCGAGGTAAGCGCAGGCGGACCTTCGCCCGCTGCGTCACAGAGGTCATCTTTATAGCGCTTTATTTCCTTTTTTTAACTATTCAACTTCTCTTCGAAAAATGTTATAATTTTATTTATTTTAAGAGTAACAGAATAAATAAAACTCACCACTATCAGGGTTGCAGTGACAACATTCCGTGTTGTCGGTCAGTGTAGTTGTACTCTTCTCACCGCAGCATGGCACGCATTGGTTATTCAGTCTGTTGAACAAAATAAACAAATTAGTTAAGCTTTAGGATCAATATATAAATAGTTATTTAAGGGGAAACGTATGTTAAATGCTGTGTGGCATAGAATAGTGGCTTAGAATTTGCACCACCCCAACTCTTACCGCGGGTGTCGTAAGAGGCGACTAAGGGATCGTTCACCGGGGGCGGGCAGCAGCACCCCTGCAGAACAATTCTACCACCGAACTGCGATCCCCAACCCGCATGCACAGCGTGGGGATTATGGGCACTACCCCCATGTGATAAAAGCCAATAAGGCGCTTATCAGGGGGAGGCCTGCGTCCAGCAGTGGACCAATACAGGCTGTTGAGGTTGAGGTTGAGGTACGTTAAATAATAAAATAGATTACGATAAGGTCGATAAGTTTCCGTTCCGTGGGGGGTAAAATTTGAATGTAATGCATGCCTCCAGTCAAAAAGTTTTCGGTCAGTAGACATTGGCCGGAAATTTTGTGACCCGAACGTAAATTGCAGCTAAAAACAGTTTTTGTTAAATAAAGGCAGTTATTGTTCTTATTCCAAACTTTTTATATCTCTAAAATAGTTCTACAGAAAGTAAAACCTAGCCAAAGAACACCAAAGCTGCAAACTAAGTTTTTGTAGAACTATAATTTCGAAGTTTTATGATAGTTTTGAGGGAAAAAGTTGATCGTAAGCGTGTCGGCGTTTATGAAAGCGCCTGGATAAAAAAGTTTTTTAAACTTAGGAATAATGAGTGAGGAATAATGAGATTTGTATTAGCTAAGGTTTTTTACCATTTTTACGAAGATTACGAGTTCAAACCAACTTGGTTCAATCAATTATCATTTAAGCCTTATTTGTTACCACGAAGATTACCAGAACCGTATGTAGCGGCACGAAGTTTCCACATCCAGCAGTGGTCATACATTGTCGGTCGGGTTTCAGATTATGATTACCTATTGGCTAAATTATTAGCTTACGACTTAAAAAATATCACAAACACAAGATATAAATTCCCTGGGCCAGTCTTCTAAGCGATAAGGCTGCCCATTGTACTTTTGTGTTTCATGTTATTGTCTATGTTGTAGTTTATATAATGTGGTTACAATTAAGAGGTATGTATTGTATTGTTTTCTTGGTTTTAACCCAAACCGACTTTAGCAAAAAAATACTAGGTAACACATGAAATGGGCAAACGTATGAAGTGAGCGTCAGTTCAAGAGAATCTTAAGGCAGCTAAATGTGAATTGAGTAGGGGTTTGTTGTCAGAAGCCCTTAGAACAGAGACAAGGTAGGCTCGAGCCGATGCCACTTCAAACGTGCGGCTCGTTTTAAGCCCTTTGTAGGGGCTTAGTGATAGTCGGCACATACCTCGGATGACGGCTATTTTATATCTAGTTTACCGATATGATCATAGAAACTATGCAATGAAGCAAAATAATGACATCTCTAAAGTACCTACAGTAAGATTAGGTTTGGCACATGAGCCGGGTTACTTAAAAACGGATAGTGAAATTCCATAATGTATTACAGTTACATGTTAAAGTACTCGTATTCCTAGGTCTGATAAAAATATCAAGTTTAAAGCAAGGTTTTACACAATGTAGTGATATTGTATTAAGTATATCAGTTAGTACCCATAACACAAGCTCTGCTTAGCTTGGGGCTAGGCGATGCTGCGTGGATTGTCCAGCATTATTTATTTATAATCACACCATTAACATAATTTAAGATAATAAAGATGATTGACAATGCTTATTCCAAAACCTTAACAGTGAAATTCATTGTCAAAGAAACTTACAAGTCCACGACAAAAGAGATCTCGCAAAAGGATTAAATATGTAGTTTACATTACTGTTCCATTGAAAACTCGATTAATGTCGTTGAAATTAGGGTTTAAATTTAAAGAGAGTGCAAGATAAGCAAATAGCCAGACGTGTAACCCATTAGGCTAAGCCTTACGCCTTTCGTCTACACCTGCCAATTGAAGGGCGAGGACTGAGTGGTAAACGGAGCGAACTCTTTTCAAGGGATTAAAGGCACAAATGGGGTGAATAGGTCTGATAAGGTCGACGAATGGAATTTATTTGGAGGTGCTGAGCTGTTAGGTATTAAGTTTCAATATTTTAAAGATCAATCAGACTATTTTAATAAATTATTCTGAACAAAGCTTTCGCACGCGGGTTTGCATGGGTTTCTTCATATTCTTCTACTTATATAATAAAGGCGAAACTTTGTGAAGGTGTGAACATGTTTATAACCTACTGACCCCGTGAAGTTTGTATCACCTACAATTTGTTTGTTTCTTTTTTCTTTTAACTGTATTAAATCAAACAAAACAAAATATTCAAATCGGTGAAGTCGTTTTTAAGTTAGACTAACGAACAGCAATTGATTTTTATATAAATAGATAGATTGCAGGTATTATCCCCCATCTATTACATATATAGATAGATCTATTCTCTCTCCCTCTATTGTCTCCCTTATCTCGTAAGAAAAATCAGCGCAAATTGAACCTTAAAGACTCGCCTATCCAGCCTTAGCGGCCGCGCACACGCGGTGCAGCTGAACTGTCCGTTCGCAGAGCACTCCCTACACGTTGTATCACAGGATCGGCACGTTCTGTTGCCTTGCTCGTAGTACTGAGATCGGAATCACTCCACATCCCTCAGAAAAACCGCTACAATTTGAACCTTAAAGACTCACCTATCCAACCTCAGCGGCCGCGCACACGCGGTGCAGCTGAACTGTCCGTTCGCAGAGCACTCCCTACACGTTGTATCACAGGATCGGCACGTTCTGTTGCCTTGCTCGTAGTACTGAGATCGGAATCACTCCACATCCCTCAGAAAAACCGCTACAATTTGAACCTTAAAGACTCACCTATCCAGCCTCAGCGGCCGCGCACACGCGGTGCAGCTGAACTGTCCGTTCGCAGAGCACTCCCTACACGTGGTATCACAGGATCGGCAGGTCCTGTTGCCTTGCTCGTAGTACTGAGATCTGAGACACTCCATGCAGATGCCTCCGTCCAACATGAAACGGGGCGGGCAGGATGTGCAGTGGAGAGGTCCGGAGCCATCGCATTCGCGGCAGTAGTGGTGGCAGTGACGGCATTCGCCGTGAGATTGGTAGAAGCCTGTGGAAAACGTAAGTTTTCAATGAAAATAATAACTGAACGGTCTCCCTAGTACCCAATAAGCTTAGCATGGACAGCCTAGAGCTATTGTAAAGGGGAAAATAGAGAAAAATTTATGTTAAATATTGCGTAAAATATAAGCGCAGATATATTACGCATTCGATGACGATTCGATGTAATTTTCGTCAATACTTCCCAAGATAAGGCCTTGTTACTGGCAAGCGTTTCGGTCAAACTTGCAACATTTATTTTAGAGTAATCAAAATAAGCCAATCGTTTATCAAGGAACAAAAAGTGTGAACAAGGCGTATTTTAAATGCAAACAAAGTAAATAAGGTGGGATTAACAAATGAGTTTACTACTTTTTAACCAATACAGGCGGTTGGCGTGTCAACCTAATTTTATGACGAGAGATTATGAGCATATGACTATTTTGTTAGTTGTTATTTTTTATCGTTGACAACCCTTTACCTGCTAATCACTGTAGAACCGCAAAACGAAGCGGTTTTGTCACAACAATGATAAATTTCAGCTTAGTTAGACGTGACAGCTAAGTCGTGACGAGTAAAACACTGATTTTGCCGTAAGTTTCAAATTTGCATTTTAAGTAGATGTTGTTGAATTTAGCGGTTGAACTATGGTAGTTCAGGTATTCAAAAGCTCTTAAGCATATTACTTTTGAACGCCTGAACATCCATAATAGAGTTTGCTTAGGTGGCTTCATGAGTCTTGCTCCCGATACCAAAAGTACTGACTGAATGGTTTCGTGTTCTGTTATCATCATTTAAACTATGTTAGTTCATAACTAGGGAAAACACTCCAAAATGGGCGCCATGGTGCCGTCTTCAGCTTGCCGGATTCAGCAGATGCCAGCCAGCAGTCTTTCACAGATTGTCATCTTACCTGACCAAGAGTGACCTACACAATTTTTGCGGTAAAATTCAAAGTCGGGGTCTCCACTCAAGAACGTAGAAAGTAGACGTGATAATTAATAGGTACATGGAAATAATCTGCTGCCCTTCCTCTTATAGGTTACCTTAGTAAGCTCTTGACAGACACTTCTGTCAATTCTGTCAAAAGTCAAAGGTCTCTAAGTACTTGCAAATGTACACCTTTGATTTATTTATATAAATAATAATAATGCAATTTCAATTATCTCTCCTTAACATATTTTTTATATAAGTAATTTAAGATAAATTATAATAATGCTTATTTTTTGACCTGTAATGTACTTATTCCATTATAAAATAAATGAACTGAACTGAACTCAAGAGCAGACATAAGCTCTCACACACATTTATCCAACACCGCTACCGAACAGCAAAAAATGTGTATTCAAATATGGGCTATAACTTGTTATCTTTAGATAAATTTTACAGTAACAATTATAGCTTCCCACAAGGTTCAAACGAGTGGCCCGCGAGCTGTCTGTCATCTGAAGCCATCGATATAAATAAATATAAATAATGCTGGACAATTCACACAGCATTATCTAGCCCCAAGCTAAACAGAGTTTGTGTTAAAGGTACTAGATAACTGATAACAATACTCAATACAATACACTACATAGATAGTTTTTTTTTACTACATATAGATAACATCCAGAACACCCTGAACAAATATTTTTTCTGCAGATCATACAAACATTTGTCCCGAGGCGGGAATCGAACCCACAACCTCCTGCGTCGCAGGCGGACTTTCGCTTAGCCACTGAGGTCGTCTGAGTGAGATATAAAATGCATTTATATGTCACGAGTTAAAGCCGATATTTGAAAGCACATTTTTGTGCTGAGCAGAGCGCTTATGATCTGCGCCAACGTTAAGGGTGAAGCGACTGCTTCTTCTACTATAATTACCTTGAGGACACTGAGGATGGCACTCGCCCGCTGCTAATCTCCAACCAGCTGGGCAGGATGCGCACTGGTCCCGTCTGGGACCACTGCAAGTGCGGCATGAGAGGTAGCACTTTGAACATAGCCCACGATCTGCGTAGTACCTGATGAAAAAAAATATATATGACTAGCTGCGCCCCGCGGCTACGCCCGCGTGGAAATTTAAAATTATCACTTAGTGGTATTAAAAATAGATGTTGGCCGATTCTCAGACCTACTCAATATGCTATATATGCTCAATATACAATAATTCCGTGTCCATCCAAAGGTTGCCTGGAAGAAATCGCTTTTAGCGATAAGGCCGCCCATTTTGCAACTGTTTTTGTGTTTGTTTTTTCTTTTCTGTTTTATTTCTATCTTGGTGTGCAATGAAGAATATTTGTATTGTATTGTATTGTATTGTATGCTCACAAAATTTCATGAGAATCGGTCAAGCCGTTTCGGAGGAGTATGGCAACGAAAACTGTGACACGAGAATTTTATATATTAGATTTTATCACAACATCTAAGAATACACAGGTCTTTACACTGGCAGAGCTGAGCTTAGCCGAGCAGGCCCGCCGGCTTGGCTTGGCTAAGCTAACTAAAAAACTTTAATACGATTTTGTACCTTTATGAAGATTTGACACGTAAATTGATTTTAAGATAGCTAGGGATAATGTGGCTGTGTGGTGATGGCATAGAATTTGCACCACCCCAACTCTTCCCGCGGGTGTCGTAAGAGGCGACTATGGGATATCCACCGGGAGCGGGCAGTAGCGCCACCAAACTGCGATCCCAACCAGCATGCCCAGTGAGGGGATTATGGGCATTTCCCCCATGCGATAAGGCGCTTATCAGGGGGAGGCCTGCGTCCAGCAGTGGACCAATACAGGCTGTTGAGGTTGAGGTTGAGGGATAAAAAAAAACATTTTAGATTCTAGCCCCAATGTAATCAAGGAGAAGAACACATTTCCTCCAGCGGTTGTCGGTTCTTCGGGAGATAGGGCCCATTGCCACTTTGGCTTGCTTATCCTTTCATCTGCCGATGACTTTGACTGTCTGATTGTGTCGTTACGGATTCCATCTTTCAGAGAAATTTCTAGCATAGCTTTTTCCGTAGCTATGCGACTTTAAATTGGTGGACCAGCCGTAACTACTGTAAGTGTCTAGGTCGCTTCTGTCAATTATAATAAAACCTTACCCATCAGCACATGAAGTGCGGCACACTCCGGACTGTAGCCTCAAAGAGCCGGCGCACGTGGTGCAGTTGAGTCGCGACGCGCATTGCGCGCAGCCGTGCACGCAGCGCACGCAGCGGCCCGCTTCAGGGTAGTAGCCACGGCTGCATTCTCGCACGCAACTGTGTGGGGGTAATAAATTAATTATAGAATAGAATATTATTTCATTGCACCATCAATACATAAAACAATCTAAGCAAGAACTTAACACTAACGTGGCACAATCGGCGGCAATGCCGGCAATTCGACGACCTCTGTGGCGCAGCGGGCGAAGCTCCGCCTGCGACGCAGGAGGTTGCGGGTTCGATTCCCGCCTCGGGACAAATGTTTGTACGATCTGCAGACATTTGTTCAGGGGTCTGGATGTTTTTCTATGTATAATAAAAAATATCTATCTATGTAGTCTATTGTATTATGTATATCAGTTATCTAGTACCCATAACACAAGCTCTGCTTAGCTTGGGGCTAGATAATGCTGTGTGAATTGTCCAGCATTATTTATTTATTTATTTATTTATTAATTATGTTGATCTAGCCTCATCCAATGAATGATAATGAGAATGTACCTAAGCTTTCTTAAAGTTCAAAAGAGTTCTATGCTGAACTCGAAATGAGAATAAAGTTTGATTTAAGTTGTTGCTTTGTAGTTTTCACCTGTGTTCGTATATCCTTCTACAACCACTAAAAATATAGTACCTACTCCGAAATCATAATTAATATGATGCAGCTTTTTGTAAATTTATCAGATAAACAAGGACATTTTCACACAGTATTATCTAGGAAGCTTTTTTACCATTGAACATTATCAACGACTGCCAATCTAAGAAAAGCGAAAAGCTAAATTTCCAATTACAACATTCAAAGGAAAAAGCAGATAGATAGGTGATATACTGCTAAACCTAGTTATTACCCGAGAAACGGCAGATACTCATCTACAGACTGCAGGCTTCAAAGGATTCAAACAGGTTGGATCTCGATCTGATATGCAAGTCGTGATATGCTATGTGGGTATGCACTATCATTGGAGATGGGATATTGGAGCGAATGCGGGCAAACTCTGCTTCAATGTGTTTGAAATCATGCAGATGGGGATTGGTAGATTTGTTCAGTTTCTTGGTTTGCATTTTATAGAATAAAGAGCTGTCGCTTTGAGAAAGATATGTGGTCCTGAGTAAGCAGATAGAGGTTAGGTTCCAAATCGATGTCTTAAGGCTAAACGAGTCGCTCATCTTTCCATGCAAACGTGGAAGGGTAACTATTACGCTGTTTGATTTTGATTCAAAACTAAGGATGATATTAATTTATACCGTCATTCTCTACGTTTGTATACACCCAAAACTTTAATACAAGCTAAAAATACAAGCTTCTAAACTTTCGTATTTCAACACTGATTATAGACCAACTTTGGGCGAAATTAAATAATATACGGAGAAAGAAAACTCTAAAATAAAGCTCGTACCGACATAGTTTCGTTATTCAAAAGTTGAAATAAATTTATTTTGAAAAGATACTATCAATAACCTTTGTGCTAAAAGTCTGTTCCCATTTTTTTACGCGGCCGTTTTATGTCTATTATGTCAGAGATAGCATTTAGTATTATGTATGTCAAGTTTCATATTTATCAGTTATAGGTTAGACAACTATGTCCTTCCCTTTGTTTAAATGTCATAGCACAAGACAAGACGTCTACAAGCAAAGTCTACGAGCAGGTCTACGTTGTTAATAGCTGTATGAAAGATTACGAATAAATACATTTTACTCTAGACATTTTTTTATCTTATAAAAGAAAGTCGGAGCAGCGAATACCTTCGACCGTTATCGCACAAACAACGTCTACGTCTTCATTAGTGCCTAATGATTGTAGAAGTCAACCACAAAGTTCTAATAAAGGTAATCTAACACGTGAAACAAATTACAAGGTAACAACGGCCGTGAAAAGTTCACAAGCGTTTCACATGCGGAAGGGCCGTCACGTTTGAATCGTATAAAACGTGGTTCGTTAAGGCTTTCTACATGAAATAAAATAAATTATGCATACGGTGGAAATACGTTTACACGTAACGGCACGTAAATAAGCATAATGAATGGACATTTGAAAAATAAAAGTTCTTTACTTTACTGAAGTATGAAATTCTCGTGAATTTAAGTTATTTTATTCACAATTCTTCAGAACAGATCAATTGGAAAATCATATGCCTTAAGGCTGAATCCAATTCAAATACAGACATCGCCAACATTTCACTTTGCAAACATTTCAGTATTGATACGATCATAAATGATGAATAAGACTTCAAATATTTAAGAACTTCACTTCAAATCACTGCTGAATTGATTTTCTTTCGAATGTAGATTGTGAATTTCTGTGATACCGAAGTAGAAAAAATTATGTTACGTCTTGAGATCTAAAACAGCTGACGCTACAATTATGTGAGTAGTTTTATAGTTAAACCAGGTGGCTCGTAGGCTAGGGGTATATTTAGGATGGGTCCGCCAATACCTACTTGTAGCAAGTAATCGTCCAGTCAGCGGTATACATGGTTGTATTTTACTAGAAAGAATTACAGAGTGATTTTGCAGAAACAACATTGTTTAAATTTTATCCAAGTCAGTACAGAAAAGTAGAGTGCCTTCAACAGGGAATCTACCTGCAGAAGGGCAGCTGAATCATTCTGCGTATTTGTAACAACGGCATCATCAATCTGCATGACAAGAGTGGTGATAATGCCAAACTCCTCTTGTTTGGGGAGACATGTTCAGCAGTGGACATATCTGTCCTGACGACGATCGGCTTATTTCTACCAACCTGTGATCCTGCAGCAGATTTGGTGACGGGCAAGTCAAGCAAGCAATGACTATCATCCAGTACCACCGAGACTGTGAGACTTGTTATGTCTGCATAACAAGTCTCACAGTCCCGGTGGTACTGCTGCCAACCCAGTAGCCCGTCTGTGTACTCGCCAGCTGCGCATTGAGAGCCAGCGGGAACGCACTTGGCCATTTGTTTAGTTCCCAACACTTTACAATAGACAGAGAGAGAGCCAATTGAGCCTAACTATCGGCTCTGTACAAACCTGTAATCCTGCAGCAGATTAGGCGAAGGGCAAGTCGTGAAGGAATTACTATCATCCTCTCCATAACAAGTCTCGCAGTCCCGGTGGCACAGCTGGCACCCCAGCAGCCCGTCTGTGTACTCGCCTGCGCACTGGGAGCCAGCGGGAACGCACTTGTCCATCTTGTTTAGTTCCCAACACTTGGCAATAGAGAGAGAGTCAAAGAGCCAATTGAGCCTACCTATCGGCTCTATTGTACCAACCTGTAATCCTGCAATAGATTAGGCGACGGGCAAGTCAAGCAATGACTATCATCCTCTCCATAACAAGTCTCGCAGTCCCGGTGGCACAGCTGGCACCCCAGTAGCCCGTCTGTGTACTCGCCTGCGCACTGGGAGCCAGCGGGAACGCACTTGTCCATCTTGTTTAGTTCCCAACACTTGGCAATAGAGAGAGAGTCAAAGAGCCAATTGAGCCTACCTATCGGCTCTATTGTACCAACCTGTAATCCTGCAATAGATTAGGCGACGGGCAAGTCAAGCAATGACTATCATCCTCTCCATAACAAGTCTCGCAGTCCCGGTGGCACAGCTGGCACCCCAGTAGCCCGTCTGTGTACTCGCCGGCAGCGCACTGGGAGCCAGCGGGAACGCACTTGTCCTTCTTGTTAAGCTCCCAGCTTGCGTCGCAGGTGAGGCATAAAGATGAGGTGCAAGTGGCACAGCCGGCAGGACATCTGGGAAAAAAAGTTGGTGAAAACGTATTTCGCATTTTTTTTTCAAACGAAAATGTTTACGATTTAGTTTTAATCACGGGTACAGAAATGAATAACATTATAAAAGAGAGGCTGCACGGCCAAGATAACTCTTATTAATTCACCCTTCCAACAAAAAAGTCAATCATAATAGTTTTATCCGCTTTAGTAAGACCAAACAGGTTAAAAATTGTTAACCCAAGAGCAACATTACCAAATAATACTTACCTCATGCATTCTTTCCTCTTCTTATCGACGTAGTATCTGTCCGGGCAGCTCGACACACACTGCCCGTCCACCACATAGTTCGACGGGTGACAAGTCACGCACTGCTTCTCTCCCGGCCCCTGGCAGGTATCGCAGGAGTTATGGCACTTTGCGCACATGTAGTCATCTGTCTCGTAGAAGTTAGGAGGGCACGAGGCTAAGCAAGTCCCTTGGTGTAGAACTAAGTGGTGCTCGCAAGAAGTGCAGCTGTCGGCGCGGTCGGAGCATGTCGCGCAATGCGCGGCGCAAGGCCGGCAAGCGGATGATTCCGTGTCCTCCCAGTAACCATCCGGACACTGCTGTATACAGACAGCTAAATCAGCGACCAACAAGTGTGCTGGCGCGCAAGTCAGGCAAGAATCTTGTCCAGGGCCAACGCACGTCTCGCAAGACTCGTGACACGGCCAGCAAACCGCTCCTTGATTGGCATAACTCCTCGGCGGGCATCGTGAAACGCAAGCGTCGTCCAAACGGTAGTGTTTGCAGGAGATACATTGCGTCGGTCCTTTTCCGTAGCATCCTTGGGAATCGCATTCCGGATCACAGTCGTGCATGACGCGCTTGTCATTACTATCGGCGAGGACACTCTCCCCTTGCGGCGAGGGGACGTTGTGTCCATCTAGGCGGGCTATGGCCTTCTCCGGGTCGGACCCGGCGGCAAATAAACTTGGGAAGTTCGGATAGTTGGCAAACGCGTCAGTATTGTAAAAAGAATCACCGATAGTGTCATAAGCATCAGCTGCTGTAGGGTAAGCGAACGAAGGTCCGTTTGCTAGAGGTCGATTGCTTCGTAATCTGATCGGATCGATTGCTGTACCATAGAATATTAACTGCCATTTCTTTAGGATTCCCGCTTGGTTCACGTGGCGGTTACCACCGTTGACGATTTGTAAAGTCCATCTGCCTTCAGCGTGTTCGCCCCAGAAATGTACGCTAAGGAACGGCCAGTCGTCAAAGTTAGAGCTGACGACGTCTCGTGGTCGTTCGAATAGTAGAGTTGATATAGTTCCCATGGGCGAAGTTAAAAGTATTCGCAAGTTTCCTCGGGGGAAGAATCTGAGTGATATTTTACATTGCACGTGCTCGAGATATCGCACTTCGTTGACGGTGCCGCTACACCCGTTGACATCCATATGCGCTGAAAGCGTATATCCGAACGAGGACTCGATCTGTTTGTCTTCGTTTATTTCCTGCGACTTGCAGATATGTTGAGGTGGAACGGTGACCCACTGTTCGGCTAAGTTTACCATTTCCGTTGCATCCATGAGTCCATAGCCGAACTTATGGCTAATTTTTCTCTTTACTCCGTTGACTATCCATCCGCCTTCCTTCTCCAAGGGTTGAGACCTGGAGGTCAAAACTACTAGATACTGCATGTCTCTCCAAGTCAGGTCTGGGTTCGCTTCAAGTGACAGTGCGCAGATGCCCGCTGCCAATGGCGCTGACGCGGAAGTTCCCGTATGTTCCACTGTGCAGATATGATCAGGTCGCAATCTCCCATCCATATCTACAGTGGCTACACTTTTATCATGTCCTGGAGTTCCGGAACTGTATGTAGTTGCTAATGTTGAGGAGCATTCTTCTAGATACCACGGTTTGTAACCTCCTTGTGTTGCACTAGATATCGATAGCGTGAATATACTGTTCGTGTAACCATCACAATTACAAGAGTCTGTGTGCCTGCCTCCGTTACCCGAAGCCCAAACGAAAATTGAGCCTTTACCGCGTCGACCACTTGTCACTCCATAGATGAACGCCCTGGAAATAACATAACTTTAGTGTACCTGCTTATGGCTGATAGTTAATGACAAGTTATTTCTTGGTTAAAACTTACCTTCTAGCTAAAGGTCCTGGTCCGTCGACAGTTTTACCGTCGTCCTCTGGTCCCCAAGAAGCACTGTATATGTCTATGTGGTCTGGGTTTAACCCTAGTGCTCTGGCTTCAACAGCATCATTGACGACTCCGTCCAACATTCTCACTCCACCGATGCTAGCATTGAAGGCGATGCCGACTCCACAGATCTGGTTGTAAGCGACCGCTGCTACTTCGCCGGCACATCGGGTGCCGTGTTTGTTGTCTCCATTGTCTTGGGGCATTGGGTCGTCATCATTGCCGTTGATGTCCGTTGACGCGATAGGATCCTGTTATAAAAATCATGTCGTGTATAAAACGAAATCAAAATAAATAAAGTTTATTTCTTTAGGCACTTATGCAAGTCAAGTTTTAAACTAAATCTGCCTAGATCTGATAGTCACAAAATCCGTACATTTCAACTGTTCGGTTAATATTTACTCAGTGCAAACTCGAGCTATTACAAAATAGGTCAGTGTGTAACTTTATAGGCAAATGTTAGAAACAATGATAGTCAAAAGGATTCTAAATAGCAAAACTAGTTCTGAACATTAAAGTCGATAGACAGTTGGTTGGAAAAGCTTAACTTTCAGCACTTACATGCGGGCGCCTATCTCTATTACGGAACCCTTGTAACGAAGCACTAAGTAGGCCGAGGATAATGCAAACTTTTGCGGCCGAATAAAACTACAACTCGAATTTAAAGTACCGCAATGCTCATTGCCGTACTGTTTCGGTTTTTGGTGAAATTGCACACAAAACTGACCGGTGGTAAAAGCGGCTACAATTTACCAAACTATTGAAGTTATATGAAACTTCAGAACTAGTTCTGAACTTTAAATAATTTGCCAAGGCATGTAATTGCTGAATTTGAATCTGAAACCAGACTGAATAAAATTAAGCTCGCTACGCTTCTAGAATTTTTTATTAGAATCGCGTAAGCAAAAACAATAGTAGCTTTTAGAAAACCTTATTCTACTCACATAATTCTGTGCCAGGTCGGGATGGTTTGTTTGGATACCGTCGTCCAATATTGACACCACCACGCCCTTGCCTGTGTAGCCCTTCTGCCAGGCTTTCGCTACGTTCATGTCGAGACCGTCTTTGGCTCCGCCGTTCTGTTGGGAAGGTAAACACATTAGAGATAGTTAAAATAACGAACGCTGAAAATAATAATTATTTGACGTAGTGGAAATTTCTCGGTAGCTGATGCTTTTTTATTAAGAAATCAAAGTATTTTTATGATTTGGCTCTTTGGATACTTTTAAAAGATTTTTAGCCAGAGTTTATCAAAATCATGTTTGATTCGATCGTTAATTACCTTCAGTGTGTGTTCATTCTTCCTGAACAATTTGATCACCACAAAACTTATATGCCAAATATAACGGCTTAAGAAAGCAGAACAGCGGGTTGGGAAATAACACTTCAGGGTGCGTGCCCACTGACGTGGAATGGAGAGGAATCCACCAATCACGAACCAGCGGGGTGATGTAACGTTTATTTCAATTTCAACATTCATGATGGGTTTTTTCTACTCTGCGTCAGTAAAAAGGCACGACGCCTGCTGCTGCTCAAACCATCACACCAAGCTGAATAACCTTTAGAAGGCTCGAGAAAGGAGTCTTACCAAATACCACTGTTCTTTGAACAGCGGGTCAGGGAAGAACGCGTTGGCAGACGACGACAGCGCGCGATGGTGCGTCCGATGCACCGGCAGCCGCCGCGAGAGTTGCGCGAAGGAGGCGCGGTCGTACGGAGGGAAGTCCCGCTTCACTCTCCGCCGCTCGCGTTGTTGCTCGAACCATCGCACCTGTAACAATCACAATTTGTTATTGTGGAACAATAGACGTGTCTATCCCAAACTTCCTGAAGTGATCCGAGAAATTAGAGACTTACCCTATCCCCAAATACTCAAATGCAAATCAGATTTGAGCAAGTCGCGTCTTTCATTTTAAAATGATTTTATTCGCGAAAAAATATGAATAGCATTTACTAATAGGGGACCCTTTAAAAGAACAACGAAACTTTTTGTTCAAAGTTTTTCTGTGGGAAATGGTTTGATGTCTTGTCCATTATTTGAGATCATTTATAAAAGCAGTGCAGTGTTTTAAAGTGTTTTTAAACTTGTTTACTTTTTCAACAGCACTCTTCAAAGCACTAAGAAACAAAGAATAGCAATTCCATTTCCATCCACAAAGTAGAAAACTTAACAGCCATTACAAGTATCACTTCAACCCACAATTAGCGCTCCCATAAGATGCAATTACTAGATTGTTATCCGCTGGATACCCGCCAACTGACGACAAAGAATGTTTTCAGCAAATCGCACTCGATTTACTTGTCCTACGGGCACTGCAAATACTGCAAAGCAATGCGGAAATATTTAACAAGTAGAAGTCTCACCTTAAAACATATACTTAAATGAGATCTCTAGAAAATAGAGTGTAATCGATTTTGCTTATAACTCCAGCGATAAGTAGTAATCTTCGTAAAATGGGTTAATTTCATACTAATCTATACTAATATTATAAGCGCGAAATTAATGATGTCTCTTTCTGTTACCGTTTCATGCCTGAACGGCTGAACGGATCTAAAGGAAATTTGGCAGGCAGGTAGACGGTATCGCGGGAACAAAAAAAAGGCTACTTTTTATCCCGGAAAAGTGCGCGCGAAGCCGCGGGAAGAAGCTAGTACAAAATATATCTACGTTGATCATCAATTTTGTGCGTGGAGGACTAGACAGATATGCTTCATGATGGTACAAATTCACCTCAAATGTCTTAAAACCTTATCACAAATTATGCCTTAGGCTCTCCTTAGAGTTGAGACAATATGTTACATCGCAAGTCGCAACGCTCTATCGCCTAGGGCAGCAGCTAAGATAAACCTCCCGTTTTATCTCAAAAGCAAGAGAAATGTTCCTCCATTAGTATACGCCAAAATATTTTTCGCATCTCAGCCTAGGTTAGCTCCTAAATCCTCTGGCGCTGATGCTGTGCAAATTCGGAATAGATGACTGTGACACATTGGACAGACGTTTGTCTCAGATGTCTTTTACGTTAGAAAGATAATTCTAATGAAATTTCGTGAAGTTAAATCGTTTGAAAGCTAGGGTTACCAAAACCGCATGGATGAACTAATTTTGATTGATACATTCATACAAAAACCTTGGAATCGGTATGAGTGTACCCAGAAAAAAGCCAGACTATGTCTAATTCTGTACAGCTAGAAGTTTTTAAATGGCTAATGGAATATTCCATACATTCACCTTAGGCCGAAAACAGGAACAGTACGGAGATCCATATCAAATTGTTACATTTACATTAAGATTTATTCACACCAGCGTCGTGCCAAGCCTGTCTGATTAGTTTTTCAGCAAGTCACGTACACTACATACGGGCTAGTGGTAAAAAGTTAACTACATGCTATTACTGTTTACTTGCTTTGTCTATCTTGACATGTGCAATTCTAATTCATCATCATCATCGTCGCCTTAATGTCACCCACTACAAATACAACCCAGCAGTGGCAAGTGGTAATGGGTTTACAAGATTTAATGCCTCTTTTCCAGCTTCCTGTATCCTACTGTGCTTGAAGTTGGTTAAAATCTACAACACTTTAATTTCAAAATAACTGTATTGGAAAACCATCATTGATATTATAAAAATCAGTACCGAATGAATTATAAGTAGGCACGTGGCAGGGAATTCTCAAATTCTACTAAAAATTCTTCAAAGAAAAATTATCTATTACCATCACGTTATACAATAAAGATCAATAAAGAAAAACCTACAGCTGCTTAACTTTTTGACTGCCCAAGTTCAATCACTTAAGTTAGAAACTTCTGGTTAGAATTTTAAGATGAAATTAATTCTGAAAATTCTTTCAGAGGTTATTCAGGAAAGTTCTTTTGGTAACTAAATGGCTAAGCATAAATCGGGAGTTATCTCTGCGATGGCTAAACTCCGAACAATTTAGGGAGATGCAATTTCACAGCTGTTGGAACACAACAGACAGCCACTGCCACAGATAAAAACGTAATAACTAACGGATAAAGATTCACATCTATCCTTCCTGGTCTTCTCTTAAATTCAGATGAAGAGAATTGTCCGAATTAAACACGTCTAAAATCTTGTAGAGGAACTGCAATGATGAAAGTTTGGTTTCTAGAAATAGGTTAGCTTAGCTTTTTGCAAAAAAACATTATTATGAATTTACGCACTTATGTAAAATGTTTTTTTAGTAAGAAACTTTAAGAATATTATTAAAGTTTGTTATGGAAGAGCGTTACCTTCTAATACAGGTAATTCATACTTAAAAGGAGGTTTCGAGCACGGTCATACTATATTGTAATATTTGATTAATGAAATAAACATTTTGTGTTTGTATTATTAACTAGTAAGGAACAAAAGGATCAGTGTTTTCAATAAGGCGATGGGGGTATAAAAGGAAGGTTGTCCAAGCATCAGTGATGCAGCCCACACAGCGAACCTCCAGAGGAAAATAGTACGAACGAAGTGTATTAGCATCAGAAAGAGGGACGACCTCGTGAATTACATTTAGGGATGAGACTGCCCGGCTTGCGCCATCTTTTATATTGTCTAGGAAATGTCTTTGGAAATTCTTCTCTCCTTGCATTTTATTGCATCATACGGAGGATGTACTTGGTACGTATGTGTTGATAGTAATTTTTTTTTATTTTCGTTTGAATAAAACAGGTAAGTTAGTCGCCCCGTGACCACGATCGCTGTAACGCGATAGAGACGTAGGAGTAATTAGAACAAAAGATACGCGATACCTTAATAATTAATTTATAAAACAGGTAAGATTTTTTGACGTGACAACGTCTTATAATTCGATAGAGCCGGCTGCACGCACGAAAAAACATGACGTCATGCGGCGTTACCTCGCTCTGAGGCGTTCCATGTAAGGCTTGAAGTGCTAGCGAGAGCGCTCGACATCCGTCTCTCTCCTACTTGAGTGAGCGATGCGTCTGCGTGGACAGCTGCTATACTATAGTACATTTACATGTTTTGATCGAGTATCAAATGCTACCATTCCATCAGTATTTTCTTAAGACGTTGTCACGTTCAACTATCGTCAGTAAACCGACTACCAATTATTTTATTAAATTTAAATCACTTTCAGGGGGCTGTGTGTCTTTTCGACGAAAATCACGAAATTTAAATCTGTGATGCCAATGCATCTAACTCCAATACCCGGTAAAATTACAAAAGTCAGAAGTGCTAAAGTGCTTTCCCGAACGCTAAACGTAAAAGTCGTTACACCATTTGCCAAAGTGGTCTAAAACATAACTTTCGTAATTGTATAAAGCCGATCCTCAGCTTAGCGAAGTGTAAGTGGCTGTAGCTAACGCGAACTCAGGAAAAACAAGGTCGAACCTGGATCAGATAAACACCGCTGGCATAAACATCGTTACCTAATTACAAGATACCATCTGGATTTACACTCCAAATTTCGCGCGATTAAAATATATATCTTGTAGCTGAGCAAGGTCAATTCTTCTACAAACATATTCATTCCAATTAGTAACCAAAGTCCAACAATAAAAAAGAACACCAGAATATTACAAGCAAAAACGGCCAACAGTATATTAAATCCCGCAATTCGTGGAGGTCATCGCACTAACTCTAAATTCATACCCAACAGAAGTCCTGCAGAAAATTTCGCCTGCATTGTAAACAAAGCACGGTGAAACAAAAAGTCCGACGTGAACATATTTTAAAAATTCCCTGCGCGCTATATCGTGTTGTCTTAGCTCGGTAGGTACTCTAATTTCATTAGCAACAGTGGCTCGGTCCACAGGCGAGAGATGACTAGCTGGGTCATAGGAGTGAGTTTTCAGTGGGGTAGCGGGAGAAGTGAGAATTACTACACTACCTCTGCTTCTTGGTATAGATCTCTACTGTTTTTGGTTGTTCATGTTAATTTCACCAACTGCATGCAGATTCCAAGAAAACGTTATTATTATTATTAAAAAAAAAAAACATTTATGGTTCATAAGCAACATCGATCCAGGAGAACCAGATCGGTGTAGCTTTCTGTTTCTTTTCCACCTTTCTGAAACTATTTGCTATACGGTTTTTTATCCAGTGTTGCAGACTTCTTGTTTTCTGAAACTGGGCAGAGCGATCGTTTTTATGGATCTGCTCCGGTACCGCACACTGAGGCAGATAAAACCAGCTCGAAGATGTTAGTTTGATAACGGGTTTGATTCTCTTACACATTATCAATTTAGAGTGCCAGCTTCACCTATATGTCTGTGGCAGCTAGTGGCTCGGGCTAGGGGATCGTTCATAAAGCACGTAAACCTTTTAGCAGGCGAAGGGTGGGGGGGTGTTTCATCTCTAATCTCTACAAAGTGTTATCATCCCGCGGACGAAAGTTCTTTTGCAGGCGTCTGGAATTTCAGACGTCTTGTTTCCGACTCGTTTAATCAGACAGATGTTATTTGGGATCTTGTGAGCAGTCATTACAAGATTAGGGGCTAGTCTTTTAGACGTAATAGAAGAACCGTGTTAGACCGGCAAACCAACACCTTTTACTTAGCAAAATTGTTTAACCATCGTCTTATTTTCTTTATCTTTCTTCTCTTTGTGTTTCTCATTGTAATTGTATTAAGTAGGTATATCAGTCATCTACTACCCATAACACAAGCTCTGCTTAGTTTAGGGCTAGATGATGCTGTCTGGATTGTACAGCATTATTTATTTATTTATCTAGTTGATGAGATTTGTTAGTTTATGATAATGGTATTAACAAATCTTAACATGTAGCTTGATATGATAGAATTCTACAAGATTGTACTGACACTTTTACATGACAACAAATGTAATTCTGCAAAAATACTGCGCGTTTTAGAAGTTTTAAAAAGTGCATATCTAAAGAGGAACGGGATTTCCAGGAACTTTAACGCATTCACTGCCCAGCCACACGAGGGTCGAAAGGCTCGTCTGCGGCTTGGGCCATGAAAGTGTTAAACACTATTGGGTACCTACCTATTATCCATGGTAGGCCTAGGCACTAACGTTCTTACTCAATAGTGACTTCGATCTGTAATAAAGTTTCATGGACAAACTCTGTTACATTGATAGTTTTGGAATTATATTTCTGACTTCATGTTAAAGACAAGATTATTCCAAATTTACGTCATAATTATGATGACTTGGAACTCTATCAAGCAGTTGCATATCAATTAAGTTCTCTGTACATTTCCTATGTAGAGTAGAGTAGCTGTTTTCTTTTAAACCACTTACTAAAACAACTCCAAGAGTGAGTATTCCTAGAGTGACCATTAGTGCTTGCAGTAGATAATTATATGCACGGTCTTACAAATTATGAACAACACAGCAACTCGGCGACCGTTACCAGTCCCTGACTAATTTAATAAAAAACTCTGCTAGACCCTCTACAAGGTGTCCCAGAATATTAGCTTTTATTGGGACAGAATTTTATTGAGTACTTTGTAAAATATTCTGTTTATATTGTGAAATTGTAGGTACACTTTGGTAAGTTATAGCTATAGGTATCTTAAATTGATGATAGAAAATAAAATAAACATCTCTTGTTTGTTTACTCTACACCTTCTAGTGACATATTGTTTTCAAAAGCCATGATGAGACAATCAGTCCTATAACAATACCGTAATTAAGATTTGTTTGTTACGTTACGAAACATCTAGTTTTATAGGCCACAAGAAGTGACGCCCGGTAGCATTATGCGCTGAGTTCTGACGAATTAGGTGCATGCATTGTGTACTAAAAAATTTGTTTTTATTTCAATTTTTATTTGTGATATGGGTCCCTAATTTCGTATGATGTGCCTGAAATAAACGAATTAAATTTTATTTCATTATTTAAATTATTTATGAGACAAGTTTCTGCCAGCGGCTGCGCACGTGTTTACCGGGATTCACCGACGGCTCCTAACGAACATTATTTTCACAAACTTTCGCCTTTATTATAAAAAAAATTCACCCTGTATATATTTTTCACATCGCATAATTATGAAAAACGCGAAGAAACAACAAGGCAAAATATAAATCCCATTTAGTCCGAGCTAAATAAAGCGTTCCCGTTTGTTAGTAGAACGCCGCGATTGTGACTCAATTAATTAATTTCATCAGTTTGTTTGTTCGAAAATGTTTACTTCAGTATTATATTGCTATAACATGTTCCATTCAATCAAAGGTACACAAACTACCTACTTTCAACCGCTGATCATATTTGGTTTGTTTCGTATCTCCTATTAAGTATGCAATGGCATCATCGTGTTTGCGGTGAAATTAATATTAATTTGGGTCGATATCTATACGAGTGTTTGAATTTTTGTTTACGCTTATTGATGAATTGTTGGCGGAATTAGCAGTGAGATTGTCACTGCTAATTTCCCCAACATGCCTTACGCTGATTCTTTCACGGCCAGCATTGAAAGAAGAACAGACAGACAGACATACACAGTAACTTTCGAATTTATAATATAAGTATGAACGATAGATAGTAAATTCCATAATGCACATTCACGGATTCGCCTGCTAAGCGTGGTGAGTATTTCAAAACACCCCTGATTGGGTGGTGGTATGTGAGACACGACATTTTCCAGTCCATTATCATAAGATATAAAAAAAACATACCGAAACAATCACCACAAATGGTCAAAGAAGAATCAAGTTCTTTTAGAATCAATTGATTCTAAAAGAACCACAATACAGTAAAACTATTCAGTCAGAGAGACCACTCGAACTTTTACGACTTCTACAGCCTGTTACAATCCTGAAGCCATGCTGGAGTAAATAAAAGCGGAAATAAACAAGAGCGAAGGTTGACAAAATCAGTTTTTGCTAGCCAGCAGTGCGGTTCCTATTGTTTTAGCCCGCATTCAGCTGAGCAAACAACAGATGTCGCAAACCAAACATAGTTATCCTTAGTCGGTCCGCTCGCAAAAAATACGACATAACCCGATGAGGTTTAATAAAGACCCTTTATACTTACACGCCGTAACGTAATAGGGTCCTAAACTAATAAGCTGGGGTCTATTGCGGCCCACGGAGGAGACGGGTTTAAACAGATTTACACCGAAAAAATACACTCTCATCTACGTTTGACCCTTGTCTTTTGTTGCGCGACCCAATTTGCACGCCGCCGCGCCGTATTTGTTTTGAATCCAATTAAAATTCTTTCTCGAAATTAACATTATGAGCGCTGTAAACAGAAAGTAATGTGTAGATATTTCGAAGAACTTTGTTTGAAAAGGCCGAACAGCTCTGAAAATGCGGAAATTATACGTTTCGATTAACAACAAAAGTGTTTGAACAACAAACTTTTATGTAACGCGTTATTTTGTAGAAGAAAATGTCTCAGAGAACCAAATGGTCGAACGTAAGAACACTAGTTTTTCGGCAACATTCCCCAATACAATCTTGCGTGATCTCAGCTCGTCTCATCAGCATGAGAAAGGCGATGGGCGTCAACCACGACACGCCTACGAGTTTTATTAGCCCAATGTCCAAACCAAACTAGGCCAGTTTCCTTGCTTCTATAAAGTTTACTTTCTTTGCTGTGCATTTCTTAACCACTAAAATGGATAGCTATCATCCAATCTGTACTAGGCTTACTTACATATGCCTACAATCATCATCAAGATGTTCCCTGTTATCAGTTAACATAAATAATATTATGAATAAAATCTGTATCTGTATTTATCCATACTAACATTATACATTCCTATGATTATCATCAAGGTGTTCCCTGTTATCAGTTAACATAAATAGTATTATGAATAAAATCTGTATCTGTATTTATCCATACTAACATTATACATTCCTGTAATCATCATTAAGATGTTCCCTGTTATCAGTTAACATAAATAGTATTATGAATAAAATCTGTATCTGTATTTATTCATATTAACTCGTTCATAAAACTCGACATGTAAATTGGTTTTATCAATAAATTGTATTTCTTTTTCTGTATTTAACATTATACATTCCTATAATCATCATTAAGATGTTCCCTGTAATCAGTTAACATAAATCTTACTAATATTAAATAGCCGAAAGTTTGTGAGATGTGAATTGATGTGATTTGTTACCTAGGATCTTCAGAACTACTGAACAGATCATGATGAAATATTTAAATACTTATTATACCGAAAATACGCGTGCGAAGCTGCAGACATAAGCTAGTAGTATCCTACTTAATATTATAAACGCGAAAGTTTGTAAGTATGGATGGATGGATGTGTGTTACCTCTTCACGCCAAAACTACTGAACGGATCGGGCTGAAATTTTGGACACAGGTAATCCTGGAATCAAACATAGGCTACTTTTTATCCCATAAATCAGTTCCCAAAGGATAGAAATCACCTTTAAACATTTCCATAGGAAAACGCGTGATAAGCCGCGGGCACAAACTAGTACTTCATAAAAAGACGAAACAGTCGTGGTCCGTTGCCAAGAAACTTTAGGGTCATGAATACGGTTATGGGTAAATAAACGGGGGTAAATAAAACGTTACAGGCGCTTGAGACGATATTTCCATAGAAACAAAATATTATTTTCAATTTCATTGAATCCTTAAGTAAAATGTTTGATTTTCCGAGTCTTCTGAAAAGTGAAATACGAGCACTGAAAAGGATATTTACTGAACGTGGAGAAAACCATAGTTATTTTTTTTATTACAACGAATTCTGCGATGGGCTCAGTAAAATCGTTCTGCGAATTATCTGCGAGTAACGCGCTACATAAACGAAATGTTATTTCCTAGTAGCACAAAGCAAATTTACTTTGTACTCGTGTAATCATAATATTGTATTATGTGAGAACAAACCCATCAGATTTAAAGGCAAGGCATATACATACAAAACCTAATAACAATGTAAGCCTCCCAAATGATACCATTTCCCCCCGAAAAAAGGTTAAAAGGGTAATTTCTAAAGAGAAAGACCGTTATTACAACAGTATGTTTACCGGAGGTCAAAATATGACTGAAATTACAGTACCCACAGAAGCCTGTGATATATTCGGGGCTCTAAATGGCAATGTGTGAAATGTCCCACAATACGAGTAGGTATATAGTAAAGTTAGTTTGTGATCATCATCATCAGCCTATATTAGTCCACAGCTGGACATAGGTCTCCCCTAATGAGCGCCATAGCGCCCTTGCCGCATCCGGCATCTGCCTACAGTCTAGTCTTTCGCAGATCGTCATCCCACCTGGCTGGAGATTGTTTGCCAATATGTATTCCTTCCACTATTGTTTTTTATACTTTGCTCGGTTCTAGAATCCAAGATATTATTTGTAAGAAAATTTGTAAAAGACGTATATGTGTGAAATTTAACAAAAACTGAAAACTTTATCAGGCAACAACAAGTAAGCGCAAAATAACAACTAAAAACAAAAATGCAACAACGCTTAATAGCACACGCGCGAAAAGCGGCTGAGTTCGAAAACGGACGAGGAACGAATGAAAGCTTTCAAAACCAAAATGTTAATGTTTTTGTTGATTTGCTCCGATGATACCAGTGTCGTAAAATATTTGCTACTAACATTTTTTCGATTTTGTAGCCTTTGAACTACGCGGTTTCACCCGCGTAGTTCCCGTTCCCGTGGGAATCCCGGGATAAAATATAGCCTTTGTCACTCCCTGAAAAGTAAGCTTCTTAACGGTAAAAGTATTTTTCAAATCGGTCCTGTAGTTTCGGAGCCTATTCAATACAAACAAACAAACCAACAATCAAATCTTTCCCGTTTATTATATTAGTATAATATATTGCTGATCACGTACCTACCTATCGTGCGTTTTTAGTCAAATAAGAAAAACCACGTACGCAAAAAAGCAAAGAGATTTCAAGGCTAGGTAACAAAAACTAAGAAAAACCTGCTGCTTCGAGTAAAAAGCCTCATTATTATTCAGACGGCGGTCTTCCAGAACAGGAGCACTATCCCGACATCAGCATGGACTTTAAGCCCTCGGATGAGGATGAAGGAATAGATTGAGAATCTTTGTCTATATCAAGACGGAAGGTTCAAAATCACTTGTATGGAAGGCCATGTCTTGGGCTAGTACATGCTACGTCGCATCGGCAAGGGTCAAACAACAAAGTTATTATCGGTATACCGATTCCATCTCGACCCGGACCCTTTAAAGACTAGCTTCAGAGAATTTCTGGAAACTTGGATAAGAACCAAAGTGTAAGTAGGCATCTGTGATAGGAACCTATTATCTAAAAGCTATTGAAGAGAAAAGAATTCTAGAGGCAGAGTAAACTAAGCAAACCTGAGGAAGGGCAGTAGGATTGTGTCGTAAACAGAATTTTAATTCACTGCACGAAACTATCTAATGAACAACGATAACCGTTAAATAAACTATCTATCGTTAAAAACCGTTCAAAACTAGGACGTTGAGAATTTCATGACAGATGTAGTTAAATGCGTAAATGTTGGCGTTCAGCTAATGTTACAAACCGCTAAGAAACGAGTTTATTTCGAGCACGTACTCGTAGTTGTGAAAAAACTTTCCTTCATACTTTTTCTGGGTTTCAGTGTTAAATAAAAGTGTTAATTTAACTTACATGCTAAAGTTTAGATTAGTATTTTCTCTATTTTCTCGTACGAATACCTTCAGTTACCCGTGTCTAGCAACGTTCCGGGAATATGACATCAAACGTCAATAATAATAAAACCTTTTTGTTTCTGTTTGTAGTTTGGCGGGAGAATGAGAAACTTCCCAGTCGGGTCATCTATTCCCATCAGTTTAAGGTTCGCCGCACATAGACGGGCCCATTTATTAAACTTATTTTCTACTACGGTTCATATTCGATGGTTCAAGGAATCGCGCGCATGACTTGGCAAGTTTTGGTGAGGACGCACTTCGAAACAAACATCAAGATAGGTGTAATTGTGTGTATCTTGAATTTAATGAATGATGTGGGAAAACTGTGTGGTGCCGGCTTAGCATATGCACCACCCCAACTCATCCCGCGGGTGTCGTACGAAGCGACTAAGGGATATCCCCCGGGGGCGGTCAGCAGCGCCCCCTGCAGAACAATTCTACTATCGAGCTGCGATCCCCAACCCGCATGCCCAGCGTGGGGTTTATGGGAATTACCCCCTATCTGATAAAAGCCAATAAGGCACTTATTAGGGGGAGGCCTGCGTCCAGCAGTGGACCAATATTATTAAATACAGGCTGTTGAGGTTGAGGTGAGAAGGATCCATAAGCTTGGGAGGGGGTTTACCATTAGGAATTCTGCACTCGCACTCCAAGATCAGAAACTACGTCGTCGAATCTGCTGAATTTTGCCCGAAAACATGAACAACTCTGTTACTTTAGCATGTCACGAAAGAATAGCTGAACTCTACAAAACAATTCAAAGCGAATATTCGCGCAACCGATGAACGCTGCGACTAAAATCGAAATATGCTGAAACTTTGTGTGCCGTTATCAAGTTACCAGCCTACGCGTGTGAATTTGAATGCCAAGCAATGTTCGGGGAATTGCGTTCTATATTCAAACGCAACTCGAATCGGATATCGAAAAATCGTGATGCTTCTTTATAGTGCCATTTTTAGCTCTCAACTTTATACATTCTATTTGTGGCTAAATCTATGACCGATGTTAGAAACCGATTCCCAAAACACTTTTATATTAGAATTCTAATATACGTAAATCATAGCAGGTGTAGTGAATTCCACCTAGCCATCAGTAAAAGCATTTTACCTGGGTGAAACGCAGATAAGCCAATCACTCTCGCGCTCAAAGTTCAGCGATTTTTGATAGACGGATTATCCTCTCGTACATTGCCTGTTTTATTCATAAGCAATCATGTCTACAAAAAATAAATACAGAGAAATGGAAATGTATTACACGCAAAAGTTAGCTTCTGTCCTCGGTTTTGCCCTCGTTATATTTACGAGTAAGGTATGTGAATGAGCTTAACCTAGTTGTATTTTCTGACGGGATCTATTCGATTTAGTCACGTTCGGTTCTTTAATATCTTATTTGCGCTTAAGGATTATCTATCATCATCATCATCATCAGCCTATATTAGTCCACTGGTGGACATAGGCCTCCCCTAATGAGCGCCCTGTCATTGGGGGGGGGGGAGCGCTGCTGCCCGCGTGCGGTGCGTGTGTCCCTTAGTCGCCTCTTACGACACCCACGGGAGGAATTGGGGTGGTACAATTCTATGTCGGCACCACACGGCCAGAGGACTATCTATGCTTAAAACATATTCGGTTAAATCTCAAGGTGATAAAATAAAATATTTGAGCTTAAGGGTTATCTATGCTTAAACCTTATTTGCCTAAATCTCAAGGTGTAAAAACAAAGTCAGGAAGATTGCCAGCAGAATCCAGCCGCAACGTGTAACGTGAAACAACTTTGTTAAGTTGTCTATTATTTTTTGTAGCAGTCTGCAATTTGCATTCCAAGCAGGATTCCTGTCCCGTCCTTTTTAAAATGTGACATTTATTGGTTTCATATTAGAAAGCGCTGACGTCTAAGAATATTCACGGCATTTCAAGTAAATATCACGTTGGGTTAGGAATAGGTACGCCGACATGCAATCAGAGTGACGTGAGAAAATCGTTAGAAAAAACTGCACCAGAAAAAAAAACGATCAGCTAAACATTCCGGAAAAACATTTGCTTTGCCGCAGTCGGGTACCACAATCAACTCTATCCGACTCACCAGATGAAAAACCATAAACTACACCCAAAAATAGAACGACTTTTCCTATTCCACGAATAAAGGTGTCCAATAAACTCAGTGAGCGCAAGAGATCGCACTCTTGGCTCCAGAATATAACGCCAATCTTTCATTTGATCTTTCTGGACATCAAATCAAGCGAATAGGCAAACCAAAGGCCCTAATAAGCCGGACCTTTCATAAGCTCTGTCATCAGTTTCAACAACTTTCTTATCTGCGCCGTTTTATTCCAAACATAGGGTGTTTGTACACACTATTGTCTGCGAATAAAGTCATATCATGCTGAGTAGGCGGTATTTCTTCACGTCATCAAGTGGGTGGTGAGACGCACTCTATTAATTTGTTATAGCTGTTTCTCTACTACCTTTCTTAGTCACCAAACTATTTTAGTCCATTGCTGGACATAGGCATATTCAGTTTGCCACACCCAGCATCTGCCCTGCCTGTAGTCTTTAGCAGGCCGTCATCCCACCTGGCACCGCACACCCGCAGGGTGTCTGGAGGGCCATTGCCATTAATTATTGTAAATAGTCTTTCCCATGTCGTTTTGTACAGATATTTAAGTTTTTATCAAAATAATCATTTAGTTGTCAAGTTTACCCAAAACTAACTCGACAGGTTTGAATCCATAAATAATATCGCTTGATTCTAGTACAATTTTGTAGATTTATTATTTTTAGACATAATATAAATCAGGTCGAGGTCGGCCACGAAAACGTTGGCGGGACGACCTTAACGCCTTCCTAAATGAGTGGTGGGAAATCGCGCAAGATCACACGGAGTGGAAAGATTTGGGGGAGGCCTTTGCCCAGCAGTGGAATGGAATAGGCTGAAGAAAAAACAAAACCTATAAATCAGAGCTTGTAAAACCAAACACTTACATACCTACATAACTCAAAGAGTCATTAAGTGAACGCAGGGAGTTTGGTATTATTTTTTTAAAACAAACTTTTATATTCTTTAGGACCATTAGGTTAAGTCGTTTCGTTCAGGAGTTCTTCTGGCCTTCTGTATCCATCATCAGAGCAGCTCGATGGTACCATGACATTGCATTGTTACTGAACATACTTAAGTATGCTAAATTTCAGCTCAAACGGGTAAGGATAACTGGTCTAAAATTCAGTTGCCAGATTTGTCCCACAGATACAACAGAGCAAGTAAAATAAACGCTTATAAAATACACTCAAGTAAGACTCATGTTTTAAAAAGTGTTTTACTAAAATGTCTTTCACGTACTTATTGCCAATGAAATTGCAGCCAATTCAGGCTCAACAGTGCCTTCTTAGCGTTATCCGGGGATCAGATAAACAGTTCCCATTCGCGACAAATGGGCGAAAACAAAAATGGATGATTTCCTGCCCTCCTGGTGCCCATAAGAACCCGAACACTTCGAACAATGTCACCCGAGTAATGTAGATTACTGATATTTTGTCCCCTTGCCTCTATCACAACGTACAGTGAAGCAAACAGTACACATACTTTGTCTAGTTTTTCAAGCTGTTGTTTCTTTATTTGCAACAGTTTGATATGATCGACATCTACTGGAGCCTGGAGGTTTTTCGAGCGCGTTCTCAACGGCTGTGGGTCAGGTACCTTGATGAAAATTACACTGAAAATTTAATCGATCAACTAATTTATCATTCTTAGATTACCACGGGAGCCCGTGGTAATCTAAGAATGATAAATAAGTTGAAGTTAAAAAAATTTAGTCTCATAGCTTTTTCCCAATGAATATTGCCCACTTACCTGATAATCTACTCTTACACTACATATTAACATAACGCCTACCAACAGGGGGAGAGCAAGACTCCCTACCGTAACTGAGTATTAACTAGTACGGAGGGAAGTCACTCGACCACGGGTATCAACACTTCGAGAGAATCATGTTTATACTCGTATATGAAAACTTTCATAACTTACCACTATCATTGTAAATCTTAATCTAAATGCCATTTTACTTGAAATAAACTTTACTTGACTTTAATTTATCTAAGACGACCTCTGTGGCGCGGCGGGCGAAGGTCCGTGTGCGACGTAGGAGGTTTCGTGTTCGATTCCCGCCTCGGGACAAATGTTTATCTGCAGGTATTTGTTACGAATGTTGTGAAAGAGTTCACTGAGGGGGCACTGATCACTGATTCTGGTAACCGGTCTATGTTTTAAAAAATCTAGAAGTATCTATGTCATGTATTGTATTAAGTAAATCAGTTATCTAGTACCCATAACACACGCTCTGCTTAGCTTTAGATAATGCAATGTGAATTGTCCAGCATTATTTATTTATTTCATCTATGCAGTAAACAAAAGTATCGAAAACAAAAATTAATGAATCACATACTAAATAGATGTGATGTGAATCGTAATCTTTTTGACATCTTGACAAACAAACGATAAGATTACTAAGCAGTGGACTTACTGCAAGTAAACTTTCTGTCCTTATCACTGGATAGACGACATCAAAGAGCACAGTAATCCGAGCGAGGCTAAGTAATAAGTTCTTGATGGTTTATCGCATGTTATCTGTGTTCTATAACTTTTCCCGACTAACTTATGACTATTACGTGAATGATGTCCTCTGCGTTATGGCAGACGGAAAATGAACAGAGGATTTGCTGAGTTCCGCAACATAGGCGAGAAAGTTTGTCACTTTCCGGCTTAGGCTGAGGCCATAGGAGCGCGATTTTTTTGAATTGTGAGTCGCGTGAAATGAGTCGGTTTATACAAAAGCCCTGAGGCCCAAGTCTCTTACCTAATCGCTTTTTTCTGACAATGATATCTGAAAGAAACTTTAGATGCGTTGGTGCGTCTGTGCGGTGCTATTTGCACAGAGATTGACAGAAAGGTTTCAATTTACGACACTTATGACGCGCGTTCCTACATCTATAGTTTCTTTCATCCAACGTAAAATGCAAAAAGGTGTAATTTTGGGACCTTATGCCACTGTCTTAGTATTGCGATTAATGTAGCTGAATTGGGTCCCAGGAATTTTGTTGTGTTTTACGCGACCCATAACTCAAAAAACTCTACTAGTTTGGTCTCAGCCTTAGGAGCATGGGGCATTCCATTCCTCATACAAATGTATAGCCTAAAGAGACATGCCAAGTTACCTAAATTACATTAAGGTTATGTTACTTCATAACCTAAACATACTAACACACATGAGAAGTTATAATTAAGAAGAAAATACTCGCTATATTCCATTATTTATTTTTGCCTGGAGCTTAAAACTACAAAGCGCGAATATTCTTTTTATAGAAACATGGTGGAATCACGTGGCTTAAGAATTGCGTTAAAAGGCCGTGTTTAAACGAAAACAGAGCCGTTAAGAGTATTAAGTACAAACCAGAGGTAAGTAAAATAACACAAACGGAAAATGAGGGAAATAAGAATGATCTAATTTGAGTCCGGGGAATTAATTAAATGAGACGGGACAAAAGAAAACAGGATATTATGAATATATTGGTGCTTTGAAAACGGATCCTTGGCGTTTATTTTGTTTTGTTTGGATAACCGACTGTATTCAGCCAAACAAAGAATTTTATATTGTACTAAGTATACAAAGAACTTCTGATTCTAGCAATATTATTTTTAATTTAGATAATGAATGCGATACAATTGGACTTTAAACTATGAAGGAATTTTATGCAACATATTCTAAAATGTAAACAATACTACTTGAGTACTCATTGAATCTGAAAGTAGTTGGTATTGATATGAGTCTGTTGAACTACCTCATTTTTTGCATTAGTCTGCAGTCCGCTATTTTGTTTCCATTCTTAAATATAATTTTCTTTTTAATAACATATTCAGCAGAAAGTTCTACTATAACATCTTCTGTTTTGGCAGACTCGACTCGGGGCGATTTCTATATGAGCCCGTTTCGGTTTCGTAAACTCATTGTATTCAAAGACTTTATTAGCAGGCTGCTACATAAAGTAACTTTTGTACAGAAACGATTGTATCTTCGAGGAGTTTCCTGGTAAGTAGGTATTTATATTATCTGAACGTCAGAGAATGTAAGAATATTGTTTCATGTTAGCCGTCTTATTTGGTATGTCTCTATGGCTATTCGAGTTCTATATACTTTTATGGATATTTGTTGAGATCCGAGTTTCTGTTACGTTCGTCTACATCTGTGGAATGTGAAAGCTCATATGTTTTTGCTAGCTCTAAATTATCTATAAGTAAGTTCTATATACTTTTATGGATATTTGTTGAGATCCGAGTTTCTGTTACGTTCGTCTACATCTGTGGAATGTGAAAGCTCATATGTTTTTGCTAGCTCTAAATTATCTATAAGTAAGTGTCCTTGCATTGTATTGTGATTGGAATCTCGGTAACCAGGAAAGTTCACAACATATCCAAAACCCTAAAAGCTATTTTTTTAAATAATTTTGATACTATTCTAAACAGTCAAAAATTTTGTCTGGAAACACTGATATACAGAACAGAGAAGTACAATAGAAATATGGCTTCCTGCCTACAAAAGGGTAGGAGCGTCCATTCAGGGCAACAGATACAATCACATAATATGTATAGTATGTATGTATGTAGAGTTAATATTTTACGAGAGTAATATCGCGAGTGTCGCGAGACCTTAGGCTGGTTACACATTTCAAACGTCCTCATTCGTTCGTGCGTGAAATGGAACTTAATTAAAATCGCTTGCAATTTGATTTTCAGAGACTTAATGAGTCAGTGTGTTGAAAGAGCCAACTATTCTGACTCTGGGTAAATAAGCTTAGTCAGACTGATCAAATACATTACTAATGCTCTTAGATGCAGAGCAGAGGTAATTCTCACTAAAACTGATATTTCATTTGCGAGATAGAACGTCGTTACAATAATTTATCGCTTCATTCGCTTTTATCGCAATGTTTCTACATAAATTTCGTACATGCATACGCATCACTTATGAGCTTATGACACTACCTTACGTACGCCAGTTGTTTATCTAATTCTGAGCAAAATGAGGTATGAGGTATCTTAATATTACCACCTCCGTACCAAGGAGCTGTGACTCCGCATTCTTTGTTTATTTAATTTTCCTAATTTTTTTCCTCTCCTGTCCCATATATCGTGCCGTCCTGTCCCATGACTCGTGTAGACGTCACCTTACGTTCCATATGCACGTCCAACCCCCTAAGCCGTGACCTCACTTAATCTTTTTGTCCTTCTGTACTACGGAGACCTTACTTTGTCTTGTTTACGTTTGGCGATCTATGTTGTACTTCCGTGTGCGTTATTTCGCCCTTTTCTTTATGCATTGCTCAAATAAGGATGTGCGACTAGTCAAATATATTGTGCGATTTGTTTCACGGTGACAGAAAATACACACGTTATTTTTCTCTAACTTAGATTAAAACTGGGTCTAATACGTATCGACGATCAACTTTTTTCCAGTATCTACAAGTAGTTCCTTACGCGGTGGTAAGGAATTTGACCAATCTCAAATTTTAATAAACATCTCCTAAACTATCGTACAACGTTTAAAACTGTTCAAAAAATTGCAACAATAATGTAGGTATTAGGTACCATTATTGCAAAAAATATTACCTTACGTAAAATACCTAAATAAAAACATTTGTCTCGGAATTTCCATCTGCACCGTGCTGCCACTCACTCGTCTCAAGTTTACTCGTCATGACCCCAGTCGAAACACAATTTGCTTACCCGCGTCTGAGAATGTATGACTTTGTATAAAATATTCAGTTTATAAATGCGATTCGTGATACAATTTCTTAAGGTTCTCAGGTTGAGGACGACGCCGTCAACGATGTACTTTGTCAAAACTCGTAATCTCCGCGAGATATTCGCAGTGTAACAAACAGTAAAAATAATGATATCATTATTCTGTAAACTCTGAGAAAGTAATAACACGAGTCTTCATCAGAAGCGAGCGACTTTAGATTGATCATTAGGGGCTGCTGGTAATAAAACGATGCCGTTTCGTATTAAATTAAGCCTTCTCACACGTAGTTACCTTTAAGTTGCCGGAGCAACCAAGCGTCTCACGAAGCATACCATTGGCGGTTCATTTGCGTCGCTGGTGGAACCTAGTTACAAAATACTTGCTACCTACTGTAGTCGAAATTTAAGTTAACACTTTCATGGCCCAAGACGCAGACGAGCCTTTCGACCCTCGTGTGGTGGCGGCGGCGCGCCCCTGCGGGTCGCACCGACAAGGCTGGGCAGTGAATGCGATACATTTTCTAACCTGATGTTCACTCAGCAACTTAGGTAACCTCGTGTGAGAACGGGATAAGGTGTATGATGTGAATCTGACTAATAATTGCAACTCTTCTGAGGTTTCGTTATTTATCTTATGAATTTAAATTAGCGAGAGAGACTTCGTGTACCGAGATACTCTGTTTAAGAGGCTTTGTCACCTTCACGTAAATGCTCAAGTCGGCTCTGTCATTATACGTAAATTGAACATGGCTCATTAGATGAATTTTTTAAATTAGTTCCAGTCACTTTTAGCAACCTCCTTCCCACACCTGGGCAAAGGCTACCTTAATATAATTTAATCTCACACAATCATGCGTGATTCTCGACGGCAAAATCTTTTATATTCTAGAGGTGCGCTACCCGACTTCCCTTGTGATTTCCCGTCCGGTTGTCAATTGGGTTAAGTTCCACTCACCTGTGGTTCTTCATTCAATTTCCTATGGTGCTCCTGACTTGGCTCCAGAGACCGCTTGCGGACCTCATGATGTGACAGCAGATAGAAGTTCTTCAGGGAACCAATCTGTAACAAATCAAGTTACGCGTTAGATACAATTTCTTTGAGCGCTTCCGTTGAAATATTGCGATGAGGTAGAGCTTAGTTTAGGTATTTTTTTTCTACTTAATAATATTATTCTTATTGACTAGACATTGTAAACTAGAAGCTTGTATTGTATGGCAATCTTGGATAATTATTCCACTGTTTTTGTGTTAGACAGACTTCGCTAAGCTGTCTGAGTCTATGTTTATGTTTTTGTGTCGTCTTTTTTCGGGGTGTGTTTTTGTCAAGAACTTAAACAAGAAACAGCCAGGTGCCTTGTTTAAAAAAATCTTATTTTAATAAATTTGAATATTTCTAGAGTTGGCGAGTGAAGTCTTGCTTTCAGCAAAAACGTATTCTGCCTGGATTACTTCATTAGGTTACCTCCCCGCCGCCAATTGCATACAATACGAGCCCGCGCGGGCCGTTCCCGAACGAAGATAGTGGCTTACTTTCTTACTTTTAAGATTATTACAAAGCTTTTTGTTATAAAGTGTTAATCCTCGGGCATTACATACTAGTTCTAGCTTATAGAAACTAGCTTCGTAATTCAGAAGATAGCTTTGCCAACTTCAAAACTAGCATCTCTCCCGGCTTTCCATAAACTCCTGCAGTTCCAGCATCACACATTTGAGCATTAACAACACCAGAAACTATTGCGTACTGATCTTGTTCCTAGAAATAGGTAACTTCAAGTGCTTGTACGTACTAAAGTGCCAAGATGTAGGTTGGAGGTTTTTTCTACGAACTTTGAAATAAAATACAACATGTATAGTAATTTCTATGAAATCAAATAATATCGCAAAAATTTTCGACTTCGACGGGACTTGAACCCGCGTCCTCCCCTCAGTACGGGGATGTAATAACCAACTACACCACGAAGTCAAGTGACGTGGGAGTCGAAAATCTCTGCGACTTCCTACGGTCTCTAGCGCCGTTAGCTCCACCTACAGGGGAAACATTGAAGTTTATCCAATCCTGTTCAAAGACTAAAGTTACATTTAGTTCGTTTGACGAGAGGTGTCGCGTAGCTTAATTCCAAGGTAAGTGTAATTTTTCATCGCCGCAATGTCCAGAGGGGTGAGTTTATTTGACGTTAATATCGAAAGGTGACCGTGGTGTCTCCTTTTACCATACAATTTGGAACAGCGCTTCTATCGTGTGCGGACAGCGAACTACACAAATCTCCGTACAAAAAGGTGACGACACGATATGACATGCTGCATTTATTCTAATAATTATAGTGTATGCTACTCACTATGGATATGGTCATGTTAATTTGTACATGTAAGGGCGCTATGGCGGGAGTTAGGGGAGGCCTATGTCCAGCAGTGGACTAATATAGACTGATGATGATGATGATGTTGTAAGGATTGTCCGGCATTAATATTTTATTTATTTTTATATGCTTTTTAAACAGGATCGCGTGTCAGTATTGCGGTCTAACATTTGACCACGCAACTCAGTTAAAGGAGCACATAAGACAGAGCCATCTAGCTATTAAAAGTCACAACAGCCCTGGCAAATGTGAGCTGGTGAGTTGGTAATTTATACAGTAAAAAAAGTCTTGATAAAATGTTAATTTGTGCGTTTTTTCTACATGTAGTTAATTTTATGTAATATTTCTATTAAACCTAATAAAAAAAACGTTTACCACTACAGTAATGCTAATTCATCCACTTTACACCCCACGTCTATAGTCTTACTTCGTTCTCTTTCAACTGAAAGACAACGAAGTAAGTTACGTTACGTTTAAGTTGCTTGTGAAATTATATCTTAAATCGAACTCGATAGAAGACATTATTTCACAAGCATTTTTGCAAACAAAGAAACAATGCACGCCCAGCGGTTGCTTTTATTAGAGACCCGGTTTTAGAAGCGACCTACGTTCCCTAGTTTGCACGTACACGAGTTTCCTCAAACTTGGGCGCCACTCCCAAAGAACAGAGTTCGCAGTGTGAAATGGATTCCACACTGATTCACCCCTCTAAATCATTCGTGCTAAATACTGCACAACTTCCTTTTATATGGTTGTTTCTTGTACGTGCTTGTGTATGGATGAACAAAAGCGGAAACTTAAATTTAGATTACCGGAATTTTCAATAAAAAGTGGGGAAAAAGCTCATGGGCTTAGAGAGAGTCACAAAAAGTCTGCATTATTTTGGACATGAACCTTATGATGGTGAATAAAGAGTTCGTTTTCGTGCCCCATTTTCCAAATGTCCGTGAAGGTTAAATAAGAATATCGGAATAGTTTCGTCCTTTCCTTAACGGGCCACAAAGCCGTTGAATAAAACTCCTATTACTATTAATGCTATTAAGCACTATAAAAACATTAGCGTTGGCGATTTATTCTTATTGCCGTCCGTCTTAAATTAGTACCTTGTGTCGAACGTCTAAAGTCAGTACTTTGGGGAGGCTTTGGGTATATTCTCGATGTAACCTGATTTATATTTACTTATCTAGACTTATGCTGCCAACAACTAGGCAAGTATAGGCAGCGTAGGTGTAGGCAAGCTATGCTGAAGTAGGCTTCATGAAACTTCACAAAACGTAACTTAATTATATAAGTAAAATACCTAACTCCAAGTATTATAATTCACCTAACCAAAAGGTACAAAGTTTAATGCACAAAATCCTAACAAAAGTTAAACTTAAATAGAAGCTTAAAAAATGTATGTAATTAAGGTAAGTCTGTTTAGAGCGTACTGCCAATCTTTTTATCTATATCTAAGATAAATAAAGATAAATAGATACAATATTTTATATATTTATCTATGGCGAAAATATGTACTTATCATATTAAGCTGAAATAAACATACTGAATTCAATTGCCGGCATTTTATTTGCCTTAATTTTTTAAACTTATCTATTACACATACACATGTAGTCTACTACAGCATATTTACAGACGACCTCTGTGGCGCGGTGGGCGAAGGTCCGCCTGCGACGCAGGAGGTTGCGGGTTCGATTCCCGCCTCGGGACAAATATTTGTACGATCTGCAGATATTTGTTCAGGGTGTTCTGGTCGTTTTCTATGTATAATAAAAAATATCTATCTATGTACTCGTATATTAATATGTATATCAGTTATCTAGTACCCATAACACAAGCTCTGCTTACCTTGGGGCTAGATAATGCTGTGTGATTTGTCCAGCATTATTTATAACTGGTCTGAGCGCAAAATTCGAACACAAAACCCCACAAGCATGTGTTGCGTGGGAATCGAGGCGCGAAAGTGATGAAATACGAACCGCCTAACTAAAAGCCTCTTATGCGAGTGGTTCGGTCGGGAACGTTCCGAATGGTCTAGCGATTTCGAGTCACGCGAGCCGCCCGGTATCGCGCACCATCGCTGCCGGCCTTATGTTTATTTCAAATGATTATATTTATTCCACTTGCCATTATCATAATCGCGATTTAATAATAAGCGATTAAGGATTTCTTTATTGACCGTTTCTAAACAGAAGAATTGTCAAAAGCTGTGTGGTGCCGGCTTTAGAATTTACACCAACCCAATTCTTCCCGCGGGTTTCTTAAGAGGCGACTAAGGGATATCAAGCGGGAGCAGGCAGCAGCGCCCCCTGCAGAACAATTATACCACCGAACTGCGATCCCCAACCTGCAAGCTCAGCGTGGGGATTATAGGCATTACCCCCTACGAGATAAAGGTCCGATAAGGCGCTTATCAGGGGAGGCCTGCGTCCAGCAGTGGACCAATATAAGCTGTTGAGGTGAGGTGAGGAAACAGAAGTCTGCAACAACACGAGCGTATCTGATTAAAAAGAGGGTTCGCACAACTAGTAACTTTAATCTAATAATTCGGGTGAGACAGACAGACTGATTGAGAACAAAATAACCACTTTCGATCAGCAGAAATACAGTAAATTCACTGATTGAACTCGAAACAAATTATATTGGATCCAAGGTTTTTTTGTTATTATAGTGCGTAACCCCACACTAAGGGTAATTTCTAAGAAATCAAATAATATCGCAAAAAATTTCGACTTCGACGGGACTTGAACCCGCATCCTTCCTTCAGTACAGGAATGTGCTAACCAACTACACCACGAGGTCAAGTGACGTGGGAGTCGAAAATCTCTGCGACTTCCTACGGTCTCTAGCGCCGTTAGCTCCACCTACAGGGGAAACATTGAAGTTTATCCGATATTTATATTATATTTTTGCGATATTATTTGATTTCTTAGAAATTACCCTTAGTGTGGGGTTACGCACTATAATAACAAAAAAACCTTAGAATTAAGCTACGCGACACCTCTCGTCAAACGAACTAAATGTAACTTTAGTCTTTGAACAGGATTGGATAAACTTCAATGTTTCCCCTGTAGGTGGAGCTAACGGCGCTAGAGACCGTAGGAAGTCGCAGAGATTTTCGACTCCCACGTCACTTGACCTCGTGGTGTAGTTGGTTAGCACATTCCTGTACTGAAGGAAGGATGCGGGTTCAAGTCCCGTCGAAGTCGAAAATTTTTGCGATATTATTTGATTTCTTATATTGGATCCGTTAAAGCGTCATCATTTCTAAAATTCTAAAGTCACACTTATATTATAAATGCGAAAGTTTGGATGGATGGATGTTTGTTACCTCTTCACGCCCAAACTACTGAACGGATCAGGCTGAAATTTTGCATATAGGTAAGTCTAACCCTGGAATCAAACATGCGACTTTTTATCCCATAAATCAGTTCCCATGGGATAAAAATAACCTCAAAACGTTTCCATAGAAAGAACGCGTGCGAAGCCGCGGGCGGAAGCTAGTAGACTATAAGCTTACATAGAAAATGTGACAACGGTCCATGCAAAGCCGCTTACTCGAAAATTCTAAATTGCAACTACTATTCTCACATTCTAAGTATTCCAACGTTCTAATAGAAATATACATTCAACATTTCTAAATTCCAACTCACTTTATTTCAGTGGTGAGTGGCAAGCACGGTTACAACGAGGGTCCATACGCTTAATTTAGCACTTAGCATTGTGTTGAAGAGATCGTAGCATTTAAATTTTACTCGAGCTCTCGAATAGACGAATATATTCGGTATCTCTCGTACGAGGCTAAAGGGTTTTAGTATTCTGGGTCAGAGGAATACTGAATGCTACGTTATTTTTATTTATAAAATGGTTTGTAAGCAAATGTTCGGTTTTTATACAATGTTGACGCGGATCGACCATATAGAAAGTTCATTGCTTTCATTTATTTGATCCATCCCAAGACAATATAGATTAAATAAATAGAGGGATGGATAGATACATAGATTTTAATATCTGAAAATCGTCTTGGGATAGTCATGACAAGACAGCAAGATTATTTCGATTGACTGTTGGGAACGGGTTACCGAATATAGAAAAACACTAGCTTAAGCCCGCGGATTTTCGCGCGCTTATCCCGGGTAAAATGAAGAATATGTCCTGCACTAGGATACTATCTACCTCCTTGAGATTTTTTATAAAGATCCGTCAAGCCATTTTGTCGAGTACAAGTAATAGACAGACAGAATTACTTTCTTATCTAAAACAATTAGTAAGGATTTAACATGCTCGTTACCAAGATTTTGCAAGAACAAAATGCGGCCATTTCCCAGTTTTGAAGTCCTTGCGGATCAATTAGCAAATATGTAACTAATGTCTTTGCAGTCCACCACCTCCCAATTATGTTCATCAGTTCATTTACCCACAATGTGAGTTTGATTTTGATTTTGCAATCAAAACGTGCTATTATTTGGTCCGACACCACATAGCGGTTCGCTTCCCGCGCTTAAAGTACGCCATTCTCTTCGCTCCGCAGCATCGCTGACAGCCTCATTACGAGTCTAATTATTATCTGACTTCCCAATTAATTAGCGCTGCTTACATAAAAGGTATTAATTTATTTTCAAAGGCGCCTGTCCTCAGAGCATTTATTATAATTTAAAAAGCATTGGTATAATGTGTAGGTGTTGATTTTCCTATAGCCTGGGCACGGGACACGGCAGGAGGTTGGGATCACCACAGACCACCTGGAGTCTTGTAACTAGGCAGTGGTGTTGATTCTGTTGGCACCAAAACCTTAATGAGTTAGGTTCTTTGATATATTTTCTACATACTGAACGAGAAATATTTTATTATCTGTGGACGTTAATTTTTATTTTGGCAGTCGAATTGAGATTTTCGACGCCATTGTGTCTAAGGCGCACGGCCTGTCATTCATTTCTGACATTTTGGTCCCAAGATGGAAGGGTTATCTCACTAGCCAAAAATTTCACCGTCCCTTTTAACGATTGAAAAACGGAATTTACAACAGCTGTGTTTGTAAGTAAGTAGGTTTTTAAATATGTGCTTGTTAGAACACACCAGTCTCAATTCAGCCGGTCGTAACGCAACATTGTAACAACAAAGAGCATGTTCAAATGTGTGAAACTGACTACCGTATAAAAAGGATTACGACCGCATATAAACTGCAGGACTAAAATTTTTGTGTTAAGTTTATACTGAGCAAAAGTTAAGTTGGATGGTCCTGAAGTCTTGATAAGTTTATCTTAGTCCAATCTGCACCTGTGACGTCATAATCGTAACTCAGCTGTCGCATCCGGTGCATCAGAGATCGGGCCGAGGGAAGCTTGAAGGGACAGCGGCGCCACTGCTACAGTCGTGTTTTGCGAAGCTTAAAAAGTAAAAAAATAATAATGCTGGACAATTCACAAAGCATTAACTAGCCCCAAGCTAAGCAGAGCTTGTGTTATGGGTACTAGATAACTTATATACATAATACAATACGCTACATAGATAGATATTTATATTATACATAGAAAACATCCCGAACGCCCTGGACAAATGTCTGCAGATCGTATAAACATTTGTCCCGAGGCGGGAATCGAACCCGCAACCTCCTGCGTCGCAGGTGGACCTTCGCCCGCTGCGCCACGGAGGTCGTCGAAGCTTGAGCCTAAGATCTAGGATAAACTGCTAGTTGTGGAAAACATAGTAGCACAAAAAGTCAGAAAGCCGTTTTTATGTGGAGAAACAGTATGTATGCTGAAGCGGGGCGTATTGGTTCACATGGTACAGAAAGTTGCTACATTATGTGGGAACAAATTATATTAATATTTAAGTAATGACAACCTATTTGTAGTGTCATATTTTCGCAAAACAGGTTTTCTTCTTCCATTCGCTGCTATCGACGGACAAATGTTTGTACGATCTGCAGACATTTGTCCAGGGCGTTCTGGATGTTTTCTATGTATAATAAAAATATCTATCTATGTAGTGTATTGTCTTAAGTATATCAGTTATCTAGTACCCATAACACAAGCTCTGCTTAGGTTAGGGGTAAATAATGCTGTGTGAATTGTCCAGCATTATTTATTTATTCATAAGAAAAGATGTGTCTAAAATTTATACCTGTCTGAGTTAATTGTTACAGACGCCACTGTCTCGACAGGCAAAGCCTTAAATACCCAGCATCTGTGCGCCCAGATGGTGGAAAATTGAGTTGCACTAAGCACGGTGTACTACGGCGTGATGCAGCGAGAATTCAACTTCCTTGAGCAAAGACGATGTGGAAATATTGAATAATCAACCTGCTCTCACGAAAAACAGCAGCGAATATCAAACTAAGCAGGGACCAGTTTTGAAAGCTAACGACTTTACTTTTAGCCTTAGTATTTTCAGGATTAAGCTGTTGTCTTGCAAGATGATAGTTTAGGTAGAGTGCAATGAGATGAGAAAACAAATAAAAATAGAGATAGATAGAGCAGACCAGCATGGTATCAAGGGAATAGTTAAATTTAAAGAGAGAGAGATAGAGAGGACAAAATATTTATAACCTTTTCAGCACCAAGCAAGTTTAGAGCTCTTTCCCAAATGATAAAAGACTTTTAGCCTTAGTATTTTCAGGATTAAGCTGTTGTCTTGCAAGATGGTTTAGGTAGAGTGCAATGAGATGAGAAAACAAATAAAAATAGAGATAGATAGATAGAGCAGACCAGCATGGTATGAAGGGAATAGTTAAATTTAAGGAGAGAGTGATAGAGAGGAAAAAATATAAACCTTTTCAGCACCAAGCAAGTTTAGAGCTCTTTCCCAAATGATAAAAGAAACGTTAAAACAGAAGCTAAACTACAACGTAACCTAACCACGTAAAGTTTTTATTTTATAGTAGTTTTGTGAAGTGCTCTCACATTTTATGATCACGTCAGAATGTTGTGTGACATGTTTATTTTATTCCAATGTTTGTTTTTATGATACTAAAAACCAACTATTTTTCCACACCGTGTTGACGACTAAATTCGGGAACATTTAAATTTTTGGTGTGAATAGTTGAAACAACAACTCTGTGCATAGGAATGCATGCAAAATAAGCTGTGTTGTGTGAGTTGCGTATCTGTGTACTATTAATAATGGAGTTTTTGTCACACGGAAGTACTTTTGAGTTACTGTTAAACATTTTAAATACTATTTTAGTGTTAGATTATTTTCCCAGTTGAAACATTTTATAGAATAGAATAGAATATACTTTATTGCACAAAAAATGTACATAGGCGAACATAATGCTAGATAGCATTCTCTACCTGCTAACCTTTGGGTAGTGTGAACAACAATTTTGTAGGTAGTGCTAGAGAATAGAATAAAGAATTACATTTAAATTTTTATGTACCTATTGTACGAAAAATCTTTACAAATAGTGGGAAATTTTAAAGCTTCACATACCGACCTGGTTCAGATAAACACCAGTGAATAACGAACTGACAGACAAAGCTACATATTAAAGATTCACATGTCAATACCACTCGCGTTACGGACCGTAAAGCAAAATGTGGGATTCGGGTGGTTTTATTTAGACCGATACGACTCTAAAAGTTTTGCCGTTGATATCTACGACGCGATAACGACGACGCTTCGGCATGATTTTGTTTAAGTGTAAAGAGGTATTTTCGCCTTAATTCTTAAAATTACAATTATTAATGACTAGCTTCTGCCCGCAGCTTCGCCGCGTTGTTTCTATGGAAACGTTTTGAGGTTATTTCTATCCCATGGGAACTGATTAAGGGATAAAAAGTCGCCTATGTTTGATTCCAGGGCTAGACTTACCTGTATGCAAAATTTCGGCCCGATCCGTTCAGTAGTTTTAGCGTGAAGAGGTAACAAACATCCATCCATCCATCCATCTATCCATCCAAACTTTCGCATTTATAATATTAGTGTTATGTGATTAGACTAGTATGGAACAGGAGACGATTCTTATTTAAAACTTTACGACGGTACTACGATAGTAGCTCAAATATTCCGGTTGTTCGGACGGGAATATATTTTTAGATCCAAACGTGTCGTGCCATATAAATTTCATCATAAAATACATTTTATTATTGGCGAACAGCTTTTCGCACTGTAGTAAGGTAAGCTGGACAAGCCAGATGCCATTTTACATGGAGCTCTTTGATAGTGGCCAGGCGCTAGATTTTACAGTATATGCTAAGCTCTACCCCAGTCTGATAAGAAGCAAATGGTGGCTTTATCAGATTTCTTGCCATAAGGATAAGGTCCAGCCGTTCTAGCTATAAAGGTAAGGATCCTTCCTTTACTAAGGTAAATTGCAGCTAACATGTCTGCTTTTTGCTGCCTAAAACATAATGCTGGCTGGACTTTTTACTACCTGAAGCCAGCTCCGGTGCTTGGCCTTAATTATGCTCCTGACCTTTGAGTTTCTTGTGCGGTTATTAGTGCAAAGGTCGTGGGTAATACTCGGGGTTTTGCAGTGTCGACCGCAAAGTGGGTTCTGGCAAATTGAAGTTCGGAAGATGGTCTATGTTATTGTTATGGAAGCAAAAAGTTGTTGATCATGTTTTGAGTTCATTATCATTATCATCAGCCTATATTAGTCCACTACTGGGCATACCCAGAATAGGTATTAACTGTACGTATTTTGTACTTAAGTTTTCGTTGAGTAAACGTCTGTAAAAAAAAATTTAATGACGTGATACGTAATTCTAAAAAAGTACCGAAACAGGGAAAAGCCGACAAATGAGTCGTTAATTAGATGGCTACGCGTTTTTGAAAAATTACTATTTAGCCATTTTTATGCTAACTGTTTAGGAATTAACCAACGTTAATAACAACTTTTTAATTAAACAAAACAACATACATTATTTCTCAAAACGTGCTACCATGCCGTATGAAACAGTCATTGTGTCGGTACCTAAGTACTTTGAATTACGAAAGGAGTGAAACACGTGATGTAAATTATTGATACGTATCGAATTTATCGTGGCACGTGAGCAATACCAGCGCGTAGAAACTCATTTATAAGAAACTCTCCGCTGATTTATCTAACTACGTTAAAACTTATATATTTATTAACATATAATTTAGCGTGTTTTAAAAAACTATGACCCGACTTCAAATTTATATGGGACCAACTTTGGGGTATATCCTATCCAATAAAAAAATAATTCATTACGGATGTAAGCGGGTTAACTACGAACCTTATTTGTGTTGGAAGAACACTAACGTTTCATCCCTTAACGAGGGACATGTTCAGGGTGACTGCGGTTCTAGACGTGCGCGTTCCGCATCACTCCGAGCACTACGCACGAGCGCGCGTTGAGCCCGCGACGTGAGCGCCGGGGGTGGGGGTGTTGGGGGGTGTAAAAAAAGAATTATCGAAATCGGACTACTCTGTAAGAAGTTATGCGTGGTCATACATTACAATCAGTGAGTGAACAATCAATCATCCCCTGTTTTTCTACCCTTAGGGTTAGATTTTTTATTCCAAATTTAAATGGGATCAACTTTGGGGTATACCCTTTCCAATAAAAAAAAGAATTGTTGAAATCGGACTACCGTGTAAAAAATTATGCGTCATACATACAAAAACGCCTCTACTTGAGAACCTTCTCCATTTTTCGTCAGTTGAAAATTAGGAATGTATCATAAATAAATCGAAGAAGATTTTGGATGCGAAAAAAGAACAAAAAGAATTGCATCGACCGGGAATCGAACCCGGGCCGCCCGCGTGGCAGGCGAGCATTCTACCACTGAACCATCGATGCTTGATAATAATGCTTGAAAATAACCATCTAACTGATATAGAAACAGGCAAATCCATTCGTGAAAGCAGTTTTATTCGTGGAGTACTTGGCCACGTGCAGACTTATCTGGCACGTACTCAATAATTTTACTCACAGTAAGTACTCTCATTTCACCACAAATCATTTTATTAACACTTAGTTCCATCCAACGTGAACGAATTACAATATCAACTTTGATAAGAACCTGCAATACCCATGAACAGAAGTCGTCTACTTAATGTGTAATCCAGGGACGAGGCAACTACCGGAAATTATTACTTGCTCGTCTTTCAAATTATCCAACCCTCCTTCTGAAACTAACGAACGAAACTACAATGTGAAAAGAGCTCTATTATAACTGCATAGATTTTATCTTTGCGCTAATTTATTGGTCTTCTGCATTATTCAGTCAGAACACAATCAAATAAACTCGACTTCAATATGCAAAATGATAGATTGATAGAAAATACTTTATTGCACACTTCAAACTAAGAAACAATTTAATATGAAGTAATTATAATCTAAGTGACAATTGGCGGTCTTATCGCTCAAGAGTGATCTCTGCCAGACAACCTGGGGATAGGATCGTCGGATATGTACATGGGGTAAGATCTGTGTGCATCTGTTATGGTACTCAGTTATGCTCTAAGATGGTACTACTTAAAAAAAATTACTAGGTACTTACTCAAAAATAAATAATAACATATTTCAATAAAATTACAAAAATACATACATAATGATTTAAGAGAGAAATTTTATTTTGGTTTATGATGGACTTATACCAAAATATACCTTCCCGTCCTTAATAATCGCTTATTCCGGATTAAAGTGCGAAAATAAACAAAGACAAAACGCAAGAATAACTTCGACCCTTATGTGGAGCTTCCTAAACTTTTTTAGCGTTACCGAAAACTCCGGAAAATACGAGAAAAAGATTGTATGAAACAGAAGCCATGTGTCCCAAGACGTCCCGAATATGTCACATCCAAGTATGCATTAAATCTCTACGGGGCAGTGAGGTATCTAGCGAACCGTAAATTACCCGAATACCTTGCTTGTGTTTTTCGTCCACCGTCTCTTTGATTAAGAAAAAAGAAATACGCACGTGAAATCAATTACATGAACGTCTTCTGAATATATAAAAAAACTGGCTTATTCTCTTGCATATTATTATATTGCATTTCTTTTATTTATATAGAATTTAACTCAACTTAAACTTAACTTTACAGACTTACATATACATAACTAACTCTATTTAAAACTAACTTAGAAAGTCATAATCAAGCATTGAATCACCGATTAAGCAGAAGTAGGCAGTTATGCACCTAATCCATTTTGTTGAAAGTTGAAACTAACTGAAAATAACAAACATTTGCTACTTCAGGTATCAAAGAAGTCCACCTCCAGTCCAAAGATTCCGTTCCTTAATCAAACACATTCAGAACACACGACGCTCATAAAGGTCTTCATTCCGAAGGAGGCATCACATATATCATTCGACGCAGTGTACTCCAGTCGGTAACCGGGTAACTCGGTTACACGAGCTAGCGACGGTTAATTTACAGCGCACCCTACAAATTAATATCTCTGATTTGGACCCTTGTCAGCGAGAGAGGCCGTGAGACCCGACCCAAGGGAAGTTGGTTTAAGGTATGAATTCCAGCGGTAATGTTGCGTCAATGACACATTCAAAGCTGTCTTTTTCTTGCGTTTTTATCATTCACCCATCTGACGGTAGGGCATACATTGGCCTAACACAAGGTGGACGCTATCAGAATCTGTTTAAGATAAAAGATAGATAAAAAAATTATTTGGTACTACAGACACACATACAAATAACAAAGGTAATTTACAATTTAAACAAAAGTACAATAGGTTTAATTAAGCAAACGATGTTTATTTTAATAGTCCAATCAAACAACTCAAAACGACACATTATACCCCGAAACTTTAAATTCCTTTGTCACAAAAAGTCCTGACATGAACCCAAAAAGTTAATTAGAGGATTTTTATTACAATTATCTCTTTTTGATTGGTCACGATTGGATGACATGGCAAGTGTAATTCAAGGAAGCTATACACTTTGCGAAAGATACCGACTCGTATCAAACCTGTTCCAGAATGGAGGTTTATGGCCAGCAGCATCTATCATCCAGCTATCGAGCGATTATGGTACTTAGCGACAGTTGAGTGGAGTCTTTGTATGACCGCTTTCTCCTTCAACTTGGATTAACATTAACAGATGGCGGCACAGCATCCCAAAAGCACGAGTGACGACATTTTAATACCAACCCGAGCTCTGTCCTATCCGTAAATACCGAGGGCATCGTGTCCATACCACAATTCATTTTCTGAGAGTGTAAAGAAGATTGTGGAAGGGCACGAAATGCTATGATTACGTGAATAATATTAACGGAGATCTGAGCAGGTAGTCCGCGATAATTTCGAACACAGCGGTACTTCATTGAACGCTAAAGTAAAAATGTTATTTATTAACATAATAGCAAGTGTAACAGACATTACAAGTCCATAGGCTGCTGAACTAGTTTAAAAACTGTGTTTCAGGAGCCAGTGGCTTTTCCAACTAATATTACCATCTATATTTATTTATTTATTTAGGGGAAAACCAAAGGCCTAAAAATTAACAGAATTACAAATTAATAAGTACCAGAAAGCTTATTGAAGGTTTTCACGGATAGTGGTGGAATAGTACAATGAAAAAGACTATGAACATCATGTAAAATAAATAAATAATAAATAATGTTAGACAATCCACACAGCATCATCTAGTCCCAAGCTAAGCTGAGCTTGTGTTATGGGTACTAGATGACTGGTATACATAATATAATAGATTACATTGATAGATATTTTTTTAATATACATAGAAACGACCAGAACACCCGGCACTAATATTTGTAGATCGTACAAACATTTGTCCCAGGGCGGGAATCGAATCCGCAACCTCCTGCGTCGCAGGCGGACCTTCGCCCGCTGCGCCACAGAGGTCGTCAACAAATATTACCATCTATAAGAATGAGAATCTTCTCATAATGGGATGGTATTAACACTTCCTCTGCCCACGACGCACGCTGGTTCTAACACTACTTGTAGCAGTGGCAGGCGCTCCTCAACAGTTCGTATCACACAGGCTGGGCAGTAAAAGCGATATAATAACACTTTCATTGCCTACGTCGCACATGTGGTTGTACCACTGGTTGTGTAGCAGCGGCGGGCGCTCCCCTTCGCGTCGTATCGCTGAGGGTGGGTTGGGTAGGGAAAGTGTTACGTAATTGATTCGACAACACGTAGGTGGGCTACTTGCCAATACAGTAAATTCCATCACAGACAGTCGAGAACATGGAATTAACTAGCCCGTAACTAATTTGTCACTATGTGGCGACACGTGGTAGGTGTTAAGTCCACTTGAGCCTTTACGTTAAGGTGCCAAAATAGGCCCTTGCTGAAGCTTGCTCTTCACAACATCTTAACAAACAACCAAATGGCTGAAGGTTTTAAGGGGTTTGATCTGTAAAGCTTTCAGATTGAGAAACATGTTATATAAATTTGTTGTTACATAACAAATCATCTATATTGTTTTTATTATACAAAACGTCCACACTGATAAAACATAGATAGATAATACTTTATTGTACCACGCAAAGACAGATAACAATACAGACATAAATGCTAAGAATAGACGAAGTACAAAGGCGGCCTTATCGCTATGATCGATCTCTGCCAGGCAACCTTGGGAGGGACTGGACAGTGGACATGTAAGAACAAAATAGGTGGCACTCGAAAAAAAAGAAAACAATACTTACAAAAACATGTACAGTAACTATGACTATTTTGTATAAATATTTTATACTTAACATGATTTGTTACTTAATCTGGTAGCATTGCCATACAGCGTGGCAATGCAGCCAGCGTCTTGGGGACGCTTCCGACTGGTGTTGATATGGATCAGTTGAGCTATCTGTAGACTGTTTGCAACAGTCGGCAGTTAGCTCAATTGTTTCAATTGTAAATACTAGTATAATTTTCTTTGTGAATAAATGTCTAGTATCCTTAATCTGGTTAAATTTTTCAAATAAGCACCTTATGTGAAAAATAACTTATAATAACTATTAACCCCTGTGCTCACTACCTCGGAAAAATTACACCTTTTTTGACATTTTAGGTGTGACGATTTACAAGTTGCTCGTGTCGTATTTTCGATAAGAAATGTCCGACTGCCGCGAATCGGAAACGTTCTGGAACATCGAGAACGGACACGACTATTAATCATGATTTATAGTACCCGCGCCCTGACCCTTGCCTTAATGCCAGTCTTCCAGTGCCAAAGGGTAATGAGAAAGATAGCTCAACGGAGTTTCATACTTTGCTGAGAATGGCATTTTTATGCAGGTATTTTAACTTCATTGGTTCGGTTGATCGACTTCTTTGTTAACACTGAGATTATTATGTTTTAGTTGCGTGTCAGGGCACTGCAGCAAAATCTCTGGTCTCTAATCATCTGCAAGTCTTTTAAGCTAGCAACGCTCTCAGTGGAATGCAAACTCTAAACCGTACGACCTTCGTACGAGCGAATGTCAAATAATTCCAATTTTCAGACTTACACACCGCCTATATAATCGTCTATTGCATAACATGAATACCGAACGTTCTCACAATACCTAAGTAGCCCGTAGCGAAGATCAAAGCTTCCCAAAGAAAGTTCCGCTCGGTGTTGTTTTGTTGGAAAACAATTTGAATTATGCTCAATGACTCGAAATCCTGGGAATGTAATGCCAGTCTCTGGCGGCTGAATTCGAAACTTTGACAATTAATTAAAAGTTTTAAGAAACACACCCGCCACCCGGTCTACCCCTTCGGATCGGTTTCATGAGAAACTTCTATACTGACTGTTTGGTAAACTGCACAAGTCCAACTCTTTATCGACAGTATTGGATACAGAGATTCGATTTCTCTCGCGAACTTATGCTCTGGTCTCGAACTTAGCCGCTGTTGAACATGTTTTATGTACCTAAAGTATTTTAAGTAAAGCCGTTCCTTTTGATCAACAAAAGCTCAAATTCTACGAACATATCTCAACGAACACAAACAATTTCCATTCCAACCAACTGAATCGACGATAAACGCGAATAATTATTATTGGAGCACATAGTGGATAAGTCTGATAGGAACTGTAAATGATGTTCCAACAATTACTACGTCTGTCAGTTGCTTTTCAGCGAAACCTTAATTGGACCCATTGAACTGAATTCGTGGTACAAGCGAATTTCATTTCGTTCGAATGCGACTTGATTTCAGGCCGGCCCTCTCAGCTGTGTGCAGATCTGTCAAAATGTTATAGGTACTCAAAGCTATATAGAACAGAGTTTCGAGCCCATATTGATACTACATCCTTTTTACTGTGGGCTTTATGTGCTGACAGGTTTAACCCAGTTTGACAGGTGTCAGGAACTAGGCTAGTGCGTACTCTCGTGCGTACTAGAACAGCGGTGTGGGTGGACTGCATCCCGGAATTTTATGAATTTTTTCGAGTAAAACAAAATTCGATTTTGGGTGATGAGCTCTACTACTGCCACTAGGATGGTACAGCTCTTGTTTCGTGTTGGCAAAAACAAAATCAGACACAAACCTAAATTCCCAACACAAATCTAAGCCTCGCATACACAAAGCGCCATAAAGCAGAGTAAGTAACAAGCGTCCAATTGCTCCATCGATAAAGAAAGTCCAGCAATGCGTTACTCCGAACCCAAGATCATATATTCAGCAACCAGCAAGCGCAAGTCGGCTCCATTTTTCACACACGCCGCAATTTATGTAGCCGCTTGAATACCGCACCGTGGATATATGAACCGAGATTAAGTTATTATCTGCTCAACTTAAAACTGAACAGTTTTACGGCTTTAAGCGTTTTATACTGCTATTAAGGCTACCTGGCTGTACAGCTGTACGTTGATCATTATAAGCTCACTTGTGCGCTTTACATAATAATCATTTGTGTTTTCATGTTCTATTTAAAATTTGTTCTTTGTGTGTTTTATTCACTAGCATCATACATTTCGAGATTATACACATGAATCATAATGCAACAGAGCAATAAGAGTTTTAATAACAGCAGCCTCCAGCATTCGTTTTCATCATGGACCTTTATTGCTCGCGTTTAAGAATGCCAAAAACCGTGTGGATTACCCCATTCGGATTGTCGCACGGTTTACGACCGCCATAATAAATGTTCGAATATGGTTCATAAAGAATCTCAAGATACAGCTATCTGGGTGTTATAAATCTGAGCCACAAAATGAGCCACAATGCAGGACGGGGCAATCAAACCGTTTATCTTTAAGCAGCTTGTCCGGTGTTAAAATCATAAAATTTAAATGGAGATATGAAGTAAAGTTTATGACAGAAACTGCACTGATAAGTGCTTGTGTCCTTTTTGGCTGTGTGTTGCTGTATTTGTGTTTCTAACCATACTTAATATATGAAATCGATATGCTTCTGATGTGTCGACACAACACGACATAAGAAGGTTTTTGTTATTAAAGTGCGTAAGGGTCTCAGGGTAATTAAACGACATATTAGTTGTCTTCCTATCTTTACTTAAGAGGGCGCATTGCGCGCCCTTCGGTGAAAAGGATAGTCATAGGATTTCACGTTCACGGAGCATACGTTTTTGGAACAGCGTAAGCGCAACAATGTTTTTGCTTATTTACAAGAAAACCACACAACTTATGAAGAAACTGTATTAACGAACCAAAGAATTAGTAATAGAATAACCTACGAATCAAAACAAAAATATTTTCTATAGACCACACGTTTCCTGAGATCTCGACCAAATTTGGTGCAAAACAGTGAACTTTCATGATTTTTTTATAGTAATTCTTTCGCAATCGTGTTTTCCAATTAGGGAACCGAAAAAATGAATTTTATCTAATTTTAGTTTTTCACCACGGGGACCCCGTGAGTATTGAGATCTAGGTCTAGTTTGACTAGCTAACCCGCTAGGTTCGCCGCTTAAACAACAAAATGTATCTGAAAAGCTCTTAAACCTAATCATAAACGAGCATAAACCGCTAAAGTCATTAACAACGGGATATTTACCATGATATGAGTTTTGAGCTTTCCAAAATGAGGGTAGACAGATATATCTGCCAATAACAACTCACTCGCAGTGCCGTCAGTTATTCCGTGATCATGGCGCATGAAACTGTGCCGAAATATTGGAAAGCTCAAAACTCATATCATGGTAAATATCCCGTTGTTAATGACTTTAGTGTTAATAACCATGATGGATTTAAAAGAGCATAAACCGAATAAAAATAAAGCTTTAGTTTATACATCTAACATTTCGTTGGAAGTTACAACGCCATTTCAAACCTGAAAGATTGATTGGCAGGTCGAAACTCGAGCAGACTTCTAAATTGTTTCCCATATCGTAACAAGCGTTCAAATAATGGAGTATCACGTTAATAAATGCACTACATACGATGTAATTAATCGGTAACGCAATAAAAATCTTCGTAGAGCCTTCGTAACGGCATCAACGGAGCTTTATTGCCTATAAAGGTAATAGACGTTCGTTGGTTAGAAATAATTCGTACAAGTTACCATTTCGTAAAAGAATTTCCAAGGGAAACTACACGTGTTTATTTTCGAAGAACACTTTTTTATTTAATTTAGAACACACGCATGCTTCCTGTGCTGTACCTTTTTATCGTGACTTTTAATAATAAATAATAATAAATCATGCAGGACAATACACACAGCATTATCTAGCCCCTAGCTAAGCTGAGCTTTATACCTAACTAGTTTATGCCCGCGGCTTCGCACGCGTTGTTTCTATAACTATAAACGTTTAAAGGTGATTTCTATCTCATGGAAACTAATTTATGGGATAAAAAGTAGCCTATGTTTTATTCCAGGCCTAGAATTATCTGTATGCAAAATTACAGCCCGATCCGTTCAGTAGTTTTGGCGTGAAGAAGTAACAAACATCCATCCATCTATCCATCCAAACTTTCGCATTTATAATATTAGTGTGATATAATACACTACACAGATAGGTAGATATTTTTTACTTTACATAGAAAACACCCAGAACGCAAGAAATGCTTTATCTATCCATCTACAAAAGAATCTTGTAAGATTATTTTCATATGAGTGACAAAGCAATCACTGAATCTGCGAAGACATATTCGAGTATGTAAGTCAATTATCTCTGGTTCCAGAAAAACGAAAAACACGGTTTATTCAATCTTTTTTCCCACTTAAAAATTGCATCGTACTAAAAAAAGGTGTTCATAAACCGAGTTGCCATCAAGTGACAAACGTTGGGTGCTCTCATTTGAGCGGCTGATTGAGCCAATCAAGCCGACGGTGATGAAAATAGGTCGTTTGGAGCCTCGTGGATGCACCGCTGCACCTTTGGACTGGAGAGGCTTTTATGATTAAAGAGCCACCTTTAATCTGCAATTTATAAAGTAGTGCTTCAGCGTGCAAAATTAACCTTTTCACCTCTCTCGCTCGAAAAAACTGACGTAGCTGCTCAAAAACAGTAAGCAAAAACGGGTTTTGCTCACATGTGGAATAAAGAATATTATTCAACTAGTTGAAAAAAGTAATTTGAATTCGGAACAATGCAAGCTTCATAGAAAATAATATTTCGTCCGTTCGTGGTTACAAAGAGGTTTGTAGCATTTTTACCCTCCAAAATGAGTTTCTGACATTCGACCTCTTTTATAAATTACAAAATATTTTCTCGCTAGTTGTGATGAAAAGTTCTAAGATTAACTCGAGGACAATTATTTTTCGTTTCGTGCCCTCGCTACTAAAGCTTTAAACTTTAGAGCAACTCGCTACGCTCGTGACTCTATTCTAGACTGCTTCGCTAGCTCGGGATTCAATGACGGCACCTTCAAAAAAAATTGTTTTGCCCACTTTTTGAACAAATAACTAGTGTTACCTTTAAATACATACAAAATAGAAATTCACTTTATTAATCAAAACAATAGAGATAAAAATACCAAAGAAAACAAATATCAGGCTATTTCACCGTAAAAATATCAATGAAATTACAAACTCATACCTATACTGATAAAATGGGTGTCTACATCGAAAGTTTTTTTTAGTTGTTTTTGAAGAAAATCAGCACAGCCGTTCTAATATTATTATGACGGTTCCAAGTTATTCAACAACATTCATTAATAGTTCTAATTTATTTCTATTATTTGATTGTAATTTTTTTCCAGCTTAAATGGTTAACAGAGGTTTACAAATTTTTGTAAATATTGCTTATAAGTATTGCAAGATATTCTTGCGAAAACAATAAGTTTATAGGTCTTATAATACCCTAAAATAAACATAAATGACACAAATACAATGCCTACTCTTGTTAAAATATAAGTCGCAGTAGAGCCCATTGGCTGACTCATTATTGGTTTACTTGTTCATATATTATTAAAATAAACCATTTAAAGAAACCGCTACCGCTCCTTGTCTCACCATTAGAGAAATTGTATTGACACTGTGAATTGTTAAGGTTAGAAATATATAATGAAATAATAAATAATAATGCTGGACAATCCACACAGAATCATCTAGCCCCAAGCTAAGAAGAGCTGTTATGGGTACTAGATGACTGATATACTAAGTACAATACATTACATAGATATATATTTTTACTTATAAATTTAATTTATTTTTGTTGGTATTAAATTTTATTGTAGTTTAAATTTCGATTGGGTGGTAATTGCTATTATTAAAATGACATTGTTAACACTTGGCGGATGAATCTTGACATCTAATTTAGTTATCTTTATTTTAATACATATATTTTTGAATTTAATTGTAATTTGTAATGTAACTGGTGTTACTAGTGTAATTATAATATACTTTTGTACTAGTACAATAAATAAATAAAAAAGGAATAACGATATTTGATATTTGAGAAGTCGTAAACGTGTACACAAAAACCGCAACAAAATACGAAAGTCTAGAAAGCCAGGAATGCACAGTCATTCAGTCTTTCAGTGGCAGAGGCAAGTGAGAGTCAAAGGCGCCCTTGAGAGCTCTCCATGTTAGTGCTGAGCTGAATACACCTGCCACGGGCATTTGACCGTCATTTGACGACATAGCTTCCAAAGAAAAAGATCTGTCTATCGCGTTCTTTATGTTTGGACGCTAAACATGTTTGCACTCTAAAACATGGTTGAACTTTGAAGTCACGGCGATAAGAACGCATTTTTATGTAATTATTAAATCCACCACGGTCGCGTGCCAGTGAAAGTGAATGAAAGCAAACGCGAGATATACCCGCGAATAGTCTGTTCTAAAACGTGTCCAAAAAAATCGACAACCTTTTAAAAAATTGTAGGTCAAATCAAATCAATCTAGTTTAATATTTATGTTCAAATGTTAAATGACTACAAAACAACCTATCTAATAAATAAATGTCGACAATGCTAAAAGGTTATTGATAAGGAAAATGATCCAGTAATATTATTTGGTCTTATCGCTCAACAGGCAGAATACCCGTTGTGTAAATATTGACTCCGGGTCATCAAGAAGTTTCATTTCAGCCCATACTTTGGCTCGATTGATTTCAATCGGCGCTGGTCAACTGTTACAAGTTCAAGGTAAACAACTTATACTAACCGGTATTACAGTTATATTCTTAATGCCTCATGTTAGGTAAATAATAACCATCAAACATAACTGGGTAAAATTGTATATCAGCCTGGCAACACAGTGGGTGACGCACGATTAGCCAGGCAACTCTCGGCTACCGGACTCATTCTATCGCCGACAGCCGTCCTGAGCAGACTTGGTATTTTTGACCTACAACTGAATAGTTGTTGCCCAGCCTTTGCTTGCAAAACGAGTCTGTACCAGTTTGGGACCGAACGGAGGTGGAGTCGGTTGAGGCATGCTGTTTTTGTATATACCGCCCAACAACTTCAGAAGAGGGATTCCGATAGCAAGGTACGTAAAGTGAAGATTTCTTATAATTATTCGTAATTACTGCTCTTTATCTTGTTATCACCCTGCCCACAAGGTGTTGAGGGTTGACTTGTTAACACGTAATCGGGGTACATAACTCCGATAGTGTTAACAGATTGATTTAGAAGTGCGGGTTTGTGCAGGCATTCGGCCAGGGCATGCCGTCCCTGGTAATGTCGTCACGTACTTAGTGATTTTACTAGATACCTACCTGCATTTTTGGTTAGTTTGAAAGCCTGTTTGTTAGCACGTGGTCAGGGTATCTACTCCCTGACAGTGTTGGCGGAATGATTTGCAAGTGATCGGTATTTGTGTAGGCATTTGGCCAGGGTACTCCCTGGTAACGCCGGTACGTGCCTGGTTAATTCTGATTAATATACTAATGACAATATGTTAAAGTACACTAAATAGCGATTGCTCGATAACATGTAGCGGGTTCACCGTTAAGTAAGTAGGTAGGTACCTACCGAATCTGTGATCGTGGCCGCGTTTGGCCAAGATACATAGGTACCCGCCTAGTCGCCTACTCTATGATAGCTTGAACGCGGGCTCAGCAATTTAACTGGCTGGATTTCCTTTTCAACGTGTTTTTTGTAACCCCAAGAGAAATTTATAAACTTTTGTTTGGATTCTGGTTATCAGTGATCCATGATCGCATTAACTTGTCAGATGAAATGGAAATATGCCTTGAAGAACATTGATGCTTGATAATTTTTAACAGCGAATGATGGAAGCAGTTAGCGTGACCACCACCGTAGCAGAGAACACCGTCGCCATAAGGCGCCAAAGCGCCGTAGCAATCGACGGAGCCGCGACGAACACAGCCAGCCAGGTACCATAGATGCTGACGTAATGTGATCGTGATGGCTGTGCTGAGAAGCGTCCAGCGAACGATGGACGATGCAACGAGAAGCGAGGTAAGTCGTGTAATTCTACTCGAAATCCTTCACGCAACCGTTGATATAGTAGGAAGAATCGAAGCGCCAAAGCAGGCGTACCTAGAACAGCACGTCGCAGCGAGAGGCTAGTTGCGCCTCACATTCGAAGCCGTTGTCGTAATCGGCACTATAGTGAACTTCGTGAATCGAATCGGAATGTATTTGAAGGTGTACTTTATTAGTACCTAGATATAGATATTATGTACCTATGTCAAAATCCGTTGATAGGCTTTGATCCATGCCATGCCTCACTTCTTCAATGGACTACAAAATATTTAGATTTTACCCTAACCAAATCTGGTGGGCCTCACCGAATCGTGATACCAAAGAATACCAACCCATTTATTAAATTTTGATTAGCTCCGTTATGTACTAACCGATGTAGATAGGTGTACGATGATGAAGATTTCATGGCTTTATGTAGGTATGGGATAGAATAAAGACCTCGATATTTACTGCTAGTGACCTGACCACCTTATAAATTACCCAACCTTCGGAACGAATACATTCTACAGGTACCTACGCAATATCTACGCTCAGAATAACTACAGTAGGTACCTAGCATAATAAGGAATAGGGACAAATTTGATATATCTACGTAGGCACTAATTCTAAGTTAAGCATGAAATGAAATCATGGAGCTGTAATATTTTTTTTTTAGTTTTACGATCCGTTTCCGAGTCGTAGTACCACAGAAACATATCTAGATATATTTCTGTGCGTAGTACCTATGTTGCATAGGTATGCATCAGAGTGCACTTGAACCGATCAAGATAGCGACGAGTTTCAGGTTGAGTTGTCGGTGAAAATGCTAATCACAAACAAAGCAGTTTACTTAAAATATTTGCTACTTCACTTGATAATAACGAACGTTTGGCTACTTACGCTAAGAACTTTGTAGTCTAAACGGATAGGTGCCATGCCAACGTCATATTATATCCATGCTCAGTTTGCAAACCCATGAACACAACTAGCTACCTATCTCTCTCTAGACCTACCTACCTACATACCAATGCACGAATGCACCTTTGATTGCAGCGTATTCATGAAATATTTGCTAGAGAAAATATAATATTTAAATAAACTCGATCATAGTCTTGAAACAATGCTCACCTACCTAATTATAGATTTGTAGATGACCAAAACCTCGATAAGTAGTTCCAAGATTTATAGGTATTTTTGGTGGCAAAAGATCATTCACTTTCTATTTTTCTGTTAATAAAACCATGACACGAAGCCGTGCTCGCGGTGGTTTCCAAAATAGGACTTTTGTGAGAACATGCGGGTTCGATTCCCGCGGCGCGGCAGGTATTTGTTCGATTTCCGGATGGTTGTTCGGGGCCTGAGGCATGACAAGCATTAAGTACTTTAATTTATATGTAAAATAATAATGAGCCTTTGTAGGAATTCCGATTTAAACTACGTAGAAAGCGTAGGAAGGTACCTACCTATAAAAACAAAACACAAATTCTAGTGTTTTTTTTTTATGGTTTAAGTCATTTCTTTGATCATCCAAACTATTATTTATTGCAATGGACGACTGGAAGGCAAAACCTAAGATAAGTCTTCGCAATCTACTAATTTTTTTTGAACAAGGAATAAAAACTAAGAATTGAAACAAAAACAATTTATGGCAGCTCCTTAATCTAACAGTTTTGATGCCCGCGACTCACATGCAACCTTAACCAAACATTTTGTCATTCAGGTGGCAAACTTCTTACGTGTAAATAATGCATATAAATGAAGCAATAAAATATCGAATAGAAATCATTGAGGGTAGCGAAAAGAAATGTGAAGTAAACATGTAGGATTAGAGGAGTAGAGAGTATGAACAGGATGTAAGAGTACGAACGCTAAGCAAGTATGAACGGGAGAACCACACTTTTCATAAAAGTCAACAGTGTGTGAATGTGTAAATATATAATGTAGTGTAGATGATATAAAATGAACAATAAATAATATACTTAAATCAAACGCTTAAACTAAATATTGTGGGAAGATTCCCACGTAGGTCTTTAAACTAACATTTTCATGGCCCGAGACGCAGACGAGCCTCTCGACTCGACCCTCGTGTAGTGGCGGCGGCGGGGCGCGCCCCTGCGGGTCGCACCGCCGAAGCTGGGCAGCGAATGCGTTAATACGCAGAGTATCAATTACATACATATTTATGCCTGATTATGCTTTGAGTACGAGTAGGTTTTCGGTAGGTAAATTATTTAGTACGATATTATTATACTGTTACACCCTACGTGTTAATTAGAGTTTAAACGGTGAAAACGATATAAGTACTCGTAAGTTGTTTAGGTCCATAATAAACAAAATAGAATAAAATAGAATGGAATCGAATGGAATCGAACATAATCGAATAAAATCGAGTAGGATCGAATAGGATAATAGAAAAGGTATTTATATTTACTAACAGACGCAATTGAAACACGGGTCGTCAGTGACCGTGATCAGAGAATTAGTTACTGCTGGCATAATAAAATAAATTGAGTTTCCAAAGTAAACTACTTACGACTTTTCAAATGAATTTAGGACTGTAGTAGGTTCAATTAAAAATAAACAGAGTTAATACCATACTCAAATAAATAAAATTAAAGGTAAAATACACACCTAGGTTTACAACACCTATAAAATGTAATATACTGGAAGACGATTTTTCTAATTTACTAGTGACGACGACTTTTCTCATTTACTTGTGTAAAGGTTCTCCTACCTGCAGCCAAATCGCGCTTTTTGGATAGTTGTATTGGTTTAAGGAATCTTGACCAGTGTTTGAGCGGGAAGGGAAATTGAAGGCAAACTAGGCTATCCTCGATTGGTTGATATGTCGTTATGGAGCGGCGGTGAATAATTATGCTTTTATACTAAAGTATCTTCAAATAGGTCGAACGGGACTTTCTAGTCCTTTTTTTTAGATAACTTGAAGTCGTGCAATGTCTTACAAAAATAATTTTAGTAACAATTTACTAGACTTAGGCCTATCAAATTCTATTTTTGGGTCTATTTGAACTCCCTAATCCAATATAGGGTAGTTAATGTAAATTTAAACAATGATGTTGAAAGTTGTAGCTGTAGGTACATTGACAATGAAAATCATTATTATTGCTGCACTGATCATGATATTCTATTGGATATTATACGTAAACGTTTTGCTAATAGTTTAGCAGAAGATAACAATAACATCTTATTGACACACAATTTAATAGTCAGGTATGCAATGCATTTCATGATAATAAACTTAATAATGCTGTCCACGTTTAATTCGAACTTAGTCCGCTGGTTGTTAACTGTGGACATGCGGGGCACAATGATGCGCCGCCCAAAGAGTCTCAGTTAACAGTCAGAGTGAAAAAAAACGATAAGTTATTTTTAAGTCAGGTGAAATTAATATAATTGACTAACAGCTTGTTAACTGTGGGCATGCACAACGATGTGCCGCCCAACGAGAAGCAGTTAATAGACTCAGTGAAAAAGGGAACAATTTGGTTATTTTACGCGTGAAATAATTTTAACGTAGGGTAACCAAATGATATTACATGATGGGTTGATAATTGTGGGCATGCCAGGCACAATGATGTGCCGCCCAATGAAAAGCAATTAACAGTCTGGGTATTATAAATAATAAAAAGCAATTGGGTTATGTTGCGCGTGAGTTATTTCTAGCGTAAGATTAACCAAATGGCATGACAGATTGTTAATTGTGGGCATGCCGCCCAGCGAGAAGCAGTTAACAGCCTGAGTGATGATCTACTTATTGTGGGCATGTTTCGCTCAGTGAAAAGCAATAAGTTGATGAAAATAGTAATTCTCACTAATAGTTTTACTATAAGCAAATGAAGTGATAAGCTTTGCAACCAAAGCTAAGAAATGAGAAGGAATGCAGTGACGAACTTAACAACCAAAGCCTAACGTGGGAGCTACACATCGACAGACTCTGCGAGAGAGTGGGAAGGGCTTGCTTCGCTTTATGGCGTTTATCGGCTACTCTTGAAGAAGGGATGACCAGAAGCTGTTACTTTGCATCCGTTCACTCGCTCCTTCAATATGGCGTGGAGCTGTGGGGCAGAGCTGCTGACTGGGAGCGAGCGTTTAGGATGCAGAAGAGAGCTGTTCGAGCGATCGTGAGACAATTAAATCCAAGACTTATTTTTGTTATTATTATATATTGTTATTATTTGACGGGCTCATTAGAGAGAGATATTATTAGAAATATTTCGAATCTAATAAATAAATAAATGGTTGCCGTACCTAAATGTGAACAAAAGGGATTCTAAGCTTTGTTAGCTGGATCGTGCTCTTTGATTTAAATCTCTTTGGCATACGTTTGTAAGAATATGGTCTTTTATTCGTTACCTTTTGTTTTTTTTTTTGATGAAATATATTTTGTCCGCAAGGATAGATAAAGTTCAAATTGAAAAATCAATGATTGTTTGGAAAATAAATTAATGTTTACTTATATGTTAATATTTATAAGCAACGAAGGCACTCGTTGACGGTCGGACGGCCGAGCTGTTAGGTAAATAATAACCATCAAACATAACTGGGTAAAATTGTATATCAGCCTGGCAACACAGTGGGTGACGCACGATTAGCCAGGCAACTCTCGGCTACCGGACTCATTCTATCGCCGACAGCCGTCCTGAGCAGACTTGGTATTTTTGACCTACAACTGAATAGTTGTTGCCCAGCCTTTGCTTGCAAAACGAGTCTGTACCAGTTTGGGACCGAACGGAGGTGGAGTCGGTTGAGGCATGCTGTTTTTGTATATACCGCCCAACACTCAGTTTGGAGAAATTCTAAAAAGTTGTAGAGGTAGTCATCTTTTATTTAATGAGTTTTAAAATTCGAGTTCATCTAACAAGCATCGATGGTTCAGTGGTAGAATGCTCGCCTGCCACGCGGGCGGCCCGGGTTCGATTCCCGGTCGATGCATCTCTTTTTGCATTTTATTAAAATTTTTATTGAATTTAGATAGCGCCAAAGCAGTTTCATTCAATCAAAAACTATATTTCACAGCGCACGGCGCCTGTACTTCAGTAAAAGCGAACGATTTAAGTCCCACATTTCCGTGATTGCAATAAAACCACAGTAACCGCAAAACGCGACAAAACGGCTACAGACGCAAATTGGCAAAATGCATTTTCAGCTTGACCCCTTATTTGCAAGACAATTTAAATGCCCTGTAAAGCAGGTCCCGGTGTGAAATGAGGGCGAGCACACAAAGCGAAAGTTGGCACCATTGTGCAAGTTTAAGTCAAACTTAACTTCAGGTAGGAAATTTTATTATGACGACGGTTTTCCACTAAATTAAGCTACCAGTTTGGGAAAAATAGTATTGCATTTGTTGGATTTATACAGAGTTTACTGTCATTAAAAGTTGGAGCATGAGGACCGGTGAATGTATTTCCCGTACTCCACCCTGATGGAGATAGGTGAAGGGCGGACCCTCGCATAATACAAAACAGATTTCTCGTCTACGTTTAAATAATAATGCGAAAACCTTAATGCTCTCTTTTAAGTCACTTCCGAAGCGCCCTGAATCCGAAGTGCTGAACAAACAAATCAGAATTACCGCTTAGAAACCAAACTTAGTTCACCCGCATTGGATGTAGAACCTATACTATTTAGACTGTGGTTGCAGAGAATGAGAACATTGAACTAACTTTGCACCTTTTTTGCAGCAACTTAAATTCGCATTTCAACAATGTTACACATTTTATTTACACAGCAGCGTCTAATTGAGTTTGCTTTGCTAAAAGAAGTTTACCTAATGTGTACAGACAGCAATTGTATGTGTACCTGACTTAGCAGTAGAAGTAGCAGTAGGCAACTATTGCTATTGATGACAACACCTTGTAAAAGACATTACATTTTTACAACAGGATAATTTCTTGCTCAGAAGGTAATAAGTACCAGAGAAATAAAATAATTCTAACGTACCTAGTACTTTCGACAGAATTAGACGTAGATACTAGACACTAATACCTCTAGGTATTCTAAAGCCAGAAGCTTTGCCAGCACAGTAGCGGAGCCACTTGCTTTAGTCGTATAGAGGCGAGGATCTCGAAAGGCAGTTTTTATCGAACCTTACAACAACGCATCGGGCCCCCAGCTGCGAGGGTCGCCGACATAGACATACGCGTCGCGGGGCGTCAATGGATGCAGCTAGAGCAGTACCTAGTTAAGTGGAAGGAACAAACGGGAGGCTTATCCTATACCTTACAATCTGGTTTGGCATCATGTTGATAATGACAACAGAGTGATCCATGATCGGCAGGGGCCGTTACAAACTACGCTTGCTTTTGACCTCATCTATGAAATCTACTGGGGCATCTTGCCTAGAAAAGTGCTCTCCTGCCGACTAACTCTTCTCCTATTGTATTTATTTATTAAAGGAAATCCAGCAGCACATAAAAATTAAGAAAATAGAAACAGAAGAGTATTAAGAGGGTTTCAAGACTAAGAAAAATAGTGGCAAGTTAACAGATAACCTACAAGATTACAATCAACATTACTTAGTTGTAATCTTACATAGCATATACATACATATCAGAAAAATATAATAAATGTGAAATTAAAAAATTAGTAACGATATTACTTAATTGTATTAGCAACGAAAATATTGTCCGCAATACCATCCGCATTACTCCCATGCCAAGATCAAGTCATCCTCATCATCCTCGGATGGTGAGAAAGTCAAAATCAAAAAAAATCAAAATCAAAAACTCTTTATTTCCATAAATACAATAAATGTACACTTAGAAAAGAGAGTCAGAGCTCAACCGCCGCCATCTCACGGAGCAGACGAGATCTATGTATTTGTATAGAGAAGAAACCCAAATTATAGAATCTCTCGGAGGTCCCTACATTCCCAGTATCCTTCGATAGTCTTAAATCTAAGTTTCCGCTCGCACAGGCAGGCAGCCCTAGTCGGACCGAACAGCGGGACTTCTGGGAGATAATCTGGAGGCTTAATGTCGGCGCCGTCGGGCATTAGCGAGCATTCTGTACTGACCGCGACCACACCGCAGCGTGTTTAACTAAGGGACGCTACTTTACCCGGTTCTCTGTACTATTTAACGAACTTAGTTTTATGTTTACGCCCTTGTTCGGATTTTTTGTTGTCTTTCGTGCTGTCATTGCTGTCAAACGCTTTGTCTTGTTTGACTAGTCAAAACTCTTCTAGTTCTAGTCCACTAGTCAAAGATCTTTAATCGATGCTGTGCGTTTGCATAATAAAGTCGATTGAGTGTAGTTTGTTAATGAAATGGCCTACCATGACGAACGCAGTGAGAAATGCCTCATTAAGCACAGTACCTATTACTTGATACCTTACGTATTGTTCTTGAATACGGAATAACTCTGATAGATAAGCTCGCCCTTCAGCTAGTCCTCTGACATTGATTAAATGAGTGTTAAGGGCTAACAAATGAATTGTGTAGATTGTTTGCAACAGTCTGCAGTTAGCTCAATTGTTTCAATATAAAAGAAAGTCGTGTTAGTTACACTATTTATAACTCAAGAACGGCTTTACCGATATGGCTGAAAATTGGTGAGGAGGTAGCTTAGAGCCAGGAGACGGACATAGGATACTATTTATTTCGTTCGATATAACCTCAAAAATAGAATAGGATAGAAATAACCTCAAAACGTTTCCATAGAAACAACGCGTGCGAAGCCGCGAGCAGAAGCTAGTTGTAAATGTGAATAACGGCTTCTGCCACAAAAAAAAAACAAATGAATACAAATAATTATACATAGTAGGGAATCGCAAACTTAATTAAATTGAGATTTACGCAATGTTTGCACTTTACCTCATGTTCAGCTTGGCTCACTGTAAACCGACTATAATTATATTAATGGATCCTACATAGGTACTCAATGCTGCGAGTAACGCACAAAAATACGTAGGTTCACTCGCCAAATTATTAATTGATCAATCGTTATTTTTAATTAACATAACTGGAACGCCATTGTTAAGTATTTTTCTGTAATGCATTGGCTGAAAAATTCAGTTCCGAGAATCTGAAAATTCGGAAATTAAAATTTTGTTTTCGTTAAAATTGCACACAACACATCAATATTAAATTCCCTTCATTTACATAGGACGTTCGGAGTAGTCAAAAATGCTAAAAGCAATCAAAAAAAAAACGTAAACGCTCTTTGTGATGATGTCCTTCTAGCCGAATTTTCGGCCACAGCAGCCAGCCTCAACGGAGACTAGCCAGGTACGCAGCACATATTATAGTGCACAAAATATGTGTGCGTAAAAACAGGTGCACTCTCTATTCCCTCACTCTCTTATTCCGATGGGACGGTGTATTAGGTTAAGGTGAGGTTATTTTTTTTTTTTATTTTTTTTTTTTATAATGCTGGACAATTCACACAGCATTATCTAGCCCCATGGTAAGCAGAGCTTGTGTTATGGGTACTAGATAACTGATATACATAATAATATACGAGTACATAGATAGATGTTTTTTATTATACATAGAAAACGACCAGAACACCCTGAACAAATATCTGCAGATCGTACAAATATTTGTCCCGAGGCGGGAATCGAACCCGCAACCTCCTGCGTCGCAGGCGGACCTTCGCCCACCGCGCCACAGAGGTCGTCTATTATAGTAACCTCACCTTAACCTCAACAGCCTTTAATGGTCCACAGCTGGACTCAGGCTTCCGCTGATAAGCGCAAAATTGGCTTTCTCTCATGGGGGGTAATACCCACAATCCCCACGCTGGGAATGCGAGTTGGGGATCGCAGCCTGGTGGTAGAATAGTTCTGCAGGGTGCGCTGCTGCCCGCCCCCCAATGGATATCCCTTAGTCGCCTCTTACGACACCCGCGGGAAAAGTGGGGTGGTCCAAATTCTAAGCCGGCACCACACGGTCTGCTTCGCTAGTCGTATGCTAAAACAGTACTCTATGGCAAAATCTATCCCCATATCCAAATAATCGCTCTCTCTCTCTCTCCAAGCTCCAGCTAAACACAAACGCAAGTTTAACCAAGCTAAATAGATAATGTTTATTCACGGTGGCGTGTATGCATTTCGGAGAGTGCTAACTAGTGATAGTTAGCTCTAGGTACTTAGTGAAATGAAAACTATAACACGGGCGAGCGTGAACACTAATTTTGAAACGCGATAGGAACGTACCCGCATTGCTGAGAAACTACCGTCTTAAAGTTAGAACTGATAAAATTGTTTTAGTCAGAATCAGGAGGAAATGGAGTTTCTGAAGTCCATTTGACACGTTCCGCTTGCGTAATTTTTATTGTTTGCCAACAATTATAACAGTAATGTACAAACAGAGATTGGGAAGAACTTGAAAGTTTGTTGTTTTTGGCCTTTTCAGAGTTTCCAGAGATATAATAATTGAGCGTTACGAATGTTATTCAGTAGTTTCCGCGCGGAAAGGACCATTTGCTAACTAATAAAAGAATATTCATTTTAACACTCAACTTTTTTTATTTCAAGCGTTTGGCGAACAACTCATTTTAGTAAGTGAAGATGTGGCCTAAGATGGAGCACGCTTTCCCAGAAGGAACTTATTTACGCTGGATTTGAAGACTCCAAGATTATACTCTAATGGGAAAACAGACGCAGGAAGCTCATTCCACTCTTTGGCCGTGCATATTATGTAAGTAGAGCAGAATTTTGTTTTGACCAGGTAAGGGTGGTATTTCTCTGTGCGTCTGCTGGTCCTATGGTGGAAGGGAGAAGATGGGAAAAGGTCGGGCAACTGTGTCGCTCTAGCCCAAAACTATGTTGACTGCCTACAAGAACCTACAAACTTCGTTCCGTCGACTGGACTGAAACAGCAAGGGACCGGTACAACTGGCGAAGTCTGGTTTTGGAGGGCAAAATCGACTTCGGGTCACTGCGCCACGCCCGCAATAACGTCCATTTTAACACTCGTCATACTTCTACAAGGGACGTTCTGCTAAAATTCACCAATCCGTCAATCTCAGGTAAAACGTCACTATGTCCCAACCCTATCACAAACACAAATTGGAAACTAAGCTTTACACGTCGCGTCAAATAATGGGAAGTGGTTTGCCGCCCGCATCACGCAGTTAACTAAAGTTTTAATTGCATTTTCGAATTAATTTGGCATATATTAATTTGCTTGCATTTTGTGTTTTGTATTAGTTGCTGTTTTAACTTTGTGGATCTAACCTCAATGTGTCCGGAACACCACAAATTGTATTATTATTATTTTAGCTGCATGGAAAATATCTGTTGTAGATCTACGAGTATGCACGGATTGCCACGGATATTCCACCACCTTTTTACTTTCCCTTGCAAGAAACCTGAGATATAGGTAACTGCATTGAGGGCTTTAGTAATTTTTCTTTCTTTAAAATTTTGCTGCAATCTAGGCTGGCTGAAAATCGTAAGACAAAATATTTTCTTCTTTTATCTCACCAAAATGACGCTATAGCCCTCACCTACGACATAGTTAAACCGTGAGCGGTTATCATAAACAAAATGGTTCCTTCAAAAGTTCACTTCAACGTTGTCATCCTTTGAGCCATAATCAAGTCTCTGCCACCCCATTGAGTTTATATTCCAAGCGATAACTTCGGTCCTTTACCAAATCACCTGATTACGAACCGTCTCTAAAGGTAAAGTTGTTTTACGCCAAGAATAGAGTCGTTCCAAATCTAAACCCGAATACAAACTTTTAGTTATACCAAAACAAATAAGAAAAGACGAAACAAAATAACAAGAACACGAATAAGCGTAGCTCTTCCAGGTTGATAACGTTATTAGCAATGATATAACACTAAAAATATAAAGCCAACCTTCGCTTGACATTTTACGAGTCGGGAAAAAACTGTCGACAGAGAAAAACACCCGCCAGTAAAAACAGAGTGAAACTACAAAGTGCAAACAACAAAAACATGAATAAACAACGGCCGAGACGCCACCGTAACTCTAATAAGACAATTCAAACGTAAACGACATGCGTACATCAGCGGAGCACATTACCTTAACACCCGCAAATATTTCCGCCCAACACGTGTTTATAATAAAAACATCACCCCCAAACGCCCCATCTCGGAGACGTAGCCAAATGTATTGTACATTACTGTACTTACTGGGGGTATAGATGGTCCTTCGAGCCAGATAATGTTTAGTGAAGGTCCGGCTCGTAGGACCGTTTTGGTAGGGCATAAATGTGATGACGATGGAGAAAGTGGATCGGCTTGGGCTCAACTAAAGCGTGGGTTAAGTAAGCTCATTGTTGGATTCGAGATACGCCTAATGCTCATGATTGTGAGGATCTTGGCGCTTACGGTCTGTTGTCCGTCGATTGTTAATGGTACTACTTGATTTCGTACTGTCTCCCTACTTCGAACGTCAAGTTTTTTTTCCAATTCTCATCCATGAGGGTAGGAAAACTGGAAGTAGGTACGTACTATATAAGCACACTTATCTCCTTGGAAATATGGTGGAAAAAACCTGGTGATAGTGAATGATGGTGTTTTGAATGTAACGTTTTCTCGCCATGTTTTTGATTCACCATTGTTTTGTGATTACGATCACATTTTCACACCCCAAGTTATTCGAAAGTAAAAAAAATAACGCAACATTAAGCACGATAAGTTGCCGATAAACGCGCATACTATTTCCTTCAATTCTCACAAACTCAATACACAAAATGACTGCGATAAATAAAAGTTATCTGGTGTGCGTTGGACCGCGCAAAGTGAAGGGTTCTGCAAGAAATATTATATCTGTTCTTCAAATTTCATTTTTTGTGTAGTAGTTTTATACCTCGTATTTCAGAATATGTGTATATACAGAGTGTATGTTTCTCTGAGTGACGTTATCGACTCTAAAATATAAAAAAAACTGTATGAGTTTTAGAATTCCCTAAATTTGCATTGTAAAAAACTAACAAAACCTGTCATTCATTCGGAGCACAATAGCCCAAAACCACGAAACTTTATACCGCGTGTAGTTACATTGAAATCGAAAACCACGTTTCAAACCGAACTGCATAACAATACGAAACTGGCTCAAATCAAAACAGCAAATCAGAAATCAACGCGCGTGCCGCTGACAGACACCGCGACAAATTATAAATGTTTCTGTTTACGAACCCTAAGGGCTTTAACACACGAAGAGTTTTGTGGCGATACAGAACTGAAACAATGAAGCCGGCCTTGAAGGCCGGAAATGAAAGTTGCTTCAGTATTACAGCAGAAATTCTCAGTGTGCCATAACCCTAAAAAGCCTGGGGGGAGCAGGTGTGACGGAGGCGGTCCGAAGGTAGAAAAACTCATTCGTAAACAAAAGAAGAACCGCTGATAAACGTATACGTACGGCATAACTCAAGGGGGAGGGGGCAGGTGTTGAGTTAAGATAAAGTGCCGACGTTATGCTCTATCCCGTGATTTAGATATGACCTTCTGAACGCAATCTGCATTAGTAACCCGGGGCGTGGAATAATAGTGCTCCTAGTAAAGTAGATACTAGGGGCGTTTTGTTGCCTTTGTTTGCACCTGTGCGATGAGAAAAAGCAAATTCACGATAAAAACGAAGCTAAGGAGTGAACCGGCAATAGGTCAAACGAGAAATAAGTGAGCAAAGTACGAAGTTTCAGTTCTCCTTTTTTATCGTCGGAAATTTATGTTAGCAAATGGGAAACATTATTACTAAACACCAGATTGGATGTTCTTTTTGTGAACACAGAGAACTTTGCATTGATTGGTTTCAGATAATTAAAAAAAATATGTGTTTGAAAGTCTTCATCAAGACAACATCAGCCCTGGTGGTGATTAACATCACAATACAAAAGACATTCCAGGAATAGCGCTCGCCCATAGGGCAATCAAGCATATTGAACACATTACAGTAAACAGATCAAGCATTGCATCTCAGTCCATTGGCCTTACTCCTTCGCAGTACTAGTGTGTATGAACTTTTAATGGCTGGCACTTGGTGAAACTTAGCCCGGAGCATGCATGCAACAATACTTTAGAATTTAGAGAACCAGTTAGAGAAATACACAGTTGTGAGTTAAACTGGCTAAGTTGGTCTCGAGTTAACGCCGAAAATTGCCAACAAAATAGGAATGAACTTGATTATTACTCGTTTCAGGGCAGTGTGTTGTGATGTCGGTATGTGCCTGCCTATATCGTTTAAGATAAGACCTAACTTGTTACGGAAAGAGGTTTTGGAAATTGTTTTCTTGTTTTATACAAAAACTTTTTATACCAGTCTCTGAGACATTTCCATAAAATATATTAGGATTATTGTAATAAAATACATTGTATGTAGTAAAAGTTAGCATGAAAGTCGGTGATAGTAAAGGTAATGTAATCAAGGCCACCAGGAGATGTAAGCGCAAGGAAACCGATGAACATGGACGGATCCACCGATTTCCATTAGATTCCATGTATTGTTTTGCAAATGCGCTCCAATTCGGCACTGCTGATGTCGGAAATGGAACTCTAGATACAAATTCGGACCACCTACCACCCATTAATAGGCTATGTGCGCAGTCTATGCCCAAGGAGTTGGATGATCTAAAGCTATTTCCATAGATCGTAGCAATATAGTAGTCACAGGTTAAGTGCTGTTCCCGGTTCAGGTATGTATTTCTGGCTTCTAGCAATAATAGTTCCGTCGATATTGCTCGTACCAGAATACCCATGCTAACATCTGTTCTAAGATTCCGAATGGACAAATTATAGCCTCAATATAGACCGTATAATGCAGTCGTTATCCATGCTGTCCCACAAATCGTCGCAGGCATAGCCTAGCATCTCCGGTTTTAATCATACCAGAGCCAGCAACCGTTCAGGTAATCAATGAGGACCCACATGGCCGATCGGCCGGAGATTATCTTAATGGCGGCGCACTGAGGCGAACGCAAATTATGTATTCGTGGGACACAATCGGCCCAAATGAGAGGCCAATCAGCCGACATGCTGCTGTAAACGGGCATTGACAGACGTGACGACAAACGGAATCGATGATTCCGAATGCTCCGGGAATTTCCGCGCCATGTGCACAAGACGAGATAACAAATATTTCGAGCGATTTGGTTATTTGTCGATGAATATTCGTAGATAACCGTATTACGTGGTATTATCGTTTACCATGTGTTTGAGCGTTAACGTCATGACCACTTACCTGAAACAAAAGGGAAAACAAAATTAATACTCATCAACATAGTAAACTTTTAAATTACGGGCACGTGACAAATTTTATAAATTTATCGAGAAATTCGGAACAGAATATGAGGCATCGTCTTACATGAAAATAATTACCAGATATCTATACATTTTATATATATCTTTACATTTTGAATAATATTCTACTCGTAATTCCATAATTAAATATCCGAAGGACGGAAGTATTAGTTCATTACAGGTCCAAATGCCTAACTCACATAAACTATCACAAACAAGCCAGTTTTGTAAAGGAAGATGCAAAAATCTAAATACTCGTACCGAATAACTTTTCGTAAAATAAAACATTTTTGACCCACAAAACGCGGGCTAAAAAACATTATATTTCATAGTTCCATTAGTAGAAGATAATTTTACACAGGTAGTTACTTGTTCCATTCGGTAGCACGCACGTTTCAGAGAATCGATTTAAATCGATGCACAACACTAAAACAACGTCCCAACCCTACCACGCCAGCAGAATGTCATTCTTTTTCCGTGCGCGGTAGCATAAGCACACTACAAAATTTCTTTTACGCAATACATTTTGTGAATCTACGAAAAATTACAAAAGGAAAAGTGAAGACCAAGCAATTCAGCGGTATCAAGTAGAAATCAAAAAGCTTGAACAAAAACAAGCGAGTTGATATCGTCGAATTATTGAATTCTCGAAAAATAAAGGTAAGTTTTATTTTTGAATTTATGACTAAATGTTGCAAATCTTTAGAATTTAACATACCATACCATCATAAAGTCTGCCTGGAGGGTGTACTGTAGGTACTCCACGAAGGCTAGACATGATGAGTTAAAACCTTGAGGTTTGACTGTAGGTCACTCACAAAGGTTAGAAAAGCAAGTAGATTAGCTAGAATAAACTAGATGTTGTATTCTTTACAATTCAATCATACCATACCATCTTAAAGTCTGCCTGGAGGATTTACTGCAGGTACTTCACGAAGGCTAGACAGGATGAGCTAAACACCTGGGGGTTTGACTGTAGTTTACTCACAAAGGTTATAAAACAAATACCTTGAATATCTAGCTAGAATAATCTAGATGTCGTATTCTTTACAATTCAACCATACCCGACCATCTTAAAGTCTGCCTGGAGGATTTACTGCAGGTACTTCACGAAGGCTAGACAGGATGAGCTAAACACCTGGGGGTTTGACTGTAGGTCACTCACGAAGGTTATAATAGCGCAAATAAACATCTAATTTGCACATCAAGGGTTTGTACATCACTAGAACTCATAATAATGTAAAGATGCTTAGGTACCAGTTAAAAACCTAGCAGTTTGTCTGTAGGTCATTCATAGAGACCTTAAAGCTTAAAACTTTGCATACCATTGGATTTTACATCCCTAGAACTAACAATTTCGTACCTAATGTTGTTTCGATGACAAAAATTGTCAGTAAAATACCTGGAGGTTTGACTGTAGGCCATCCATGAAGGTCATAATCATAAAGCATGTAGGTAGTCAACTAAACTACTCCGCATATCATTGAGATCAATATTCATAAAACTCAATATTTCCTAAGATTGAGCTGATAAAAACATTTTGCACTACCCGCAAAAATATTTGAAGTGGAATTGGGTTCTTCTTTACAGAAATCGAAGCCAAATTTATTAACGAGCTCCTATTTGCTAATATCTCTGTAGATAATGAAGCAGGTATAAAATAATAATAATAATATAATACATTATATTGTATCCCCGATAATGAAAAATCTAGAAACCATCGAAACTGATACTGGGATATTGACGGACACCATGTCAAAATTGGTAATCCTGTCTTGATAATATGTTGTGCATGTAGTCGTGCACTAGGTGACTCAACTGAAGAGATTCCAGTTGTTTACGGTAAGAATATAGGTACACTCAGATGTCACAAAACGAACATTCAATCGAGACGAAAACGCGCAATAGGCCAATATCTAGATAAATCGTCCCTGAACATCATTCAAGACGAAACTCGAGATGACACCCGTTTTGGCTCAAAATTGTCAGAAAAATCAAAACTGCTAAAGCAATTGAAAAACAAGGGTCGTCAAAACCCACCCCGCAAGCTTCATACGGGACGCACTCCACGGCGTTAACCCGCGGTGAACAAGGGGGGGGGGGAGGTACAGGTAAGTACATGGCGCACAGCCAGGCACAGAGTACGTACCAGTCGAAATCAAACTCAAGCGCCGCCGCCGGCGTCAGCTGCGCCCCTAGCGTCAGCGCAACACAACCGACAGAATACGAACCGACGTCTTCCACTGCGACAGTAGATCAGGTACTACATGAAGGCATTATTTTAACTGTTGGTTGTCTAGATAGATAGATAGACTTATATTGAGTACACACACAAACAGCACAGGAAAAATCTATCTATATACATATATAGAACAAGTTTGTTTTATACACCGATTTGAACGGTTACCAATTTTCGCTGACTAGCAATAATACTCAGTCATACATGCCTTAAGATATCCTAGCTCAAGTTGATAAATAACACTTAAAATAACAATAAAGAATTTAGTAAATTTTGGTGCAATATCATAGTGTAAAATGAATACTGCTAGCACCATACATTACAATCATAATAACCAACAATGTTGACACCTAACCCTAACAGTACCCATAAGTTTATTTTAAATTTAAAATAATTTGAAAGTTCTTAAGAACACAATCAAAATTGAAGATTATGCGACCTCTTGCAATCTTCAAAACAAGGCTATCTTCGTGTACAACAATGATCACAAGGATCCATACTTATTGGTAGGTATCATTCATCAAAATTATTAAAGAGAACTTTTTAGTTAACGCATTCACTGCCCAGCCTCGGAGGTGCGACCCGCAACAGGGCGCGCCCCGCCGCCGCCTTGTCGCCGCCCCGCCGGGCGCCGTCGGTCGCCTAACGGCGGCGATGGAGGCAAACATGTATCTCATGGGCCATTTAAGTGACGCATTCACTGCCCAGTCTTAGCGGTGCGATCCGCAGGGGTGCGCCGCCGCCGCCTTACGGCGATGGAGATGGACATGTGAGGCGTGGGCCATAAAAGTGTTAGTTATATTATATCGCATTCACTGCCCAGCCTCGGTGGTGCGACCCGCAGGGACGCGCCGCAGCCGTCTCACGACGCGATGGACCTGGACATGTGGGTCGTGGGCCATGAAAGTATTAAGGTTTCGACTAGAATCTACAGTTCAGTCTCATATTTAGATGATAGTAGCCAACTATGAAAAATGCTTTAGTAACATTACTGAAACAATAAAACGATTTAATTATTATAAACAAAATACACTTGAATCTAAACAAACATGCAAGCTGCAAGTTTTAAGGCTTCATATCTAATACCTCATCAGACATATTGAGTTTAGCCTTACCTGAAGAAAAATGTGAACCATATTACAGTGGTCACAAAAATATTTGAAATGACCACGATTCGAGTTTTGCACAAATTTTACACAATGGTTTTGAAGACAGAAAAAATTAGCGCTTCAAAATAATATTAATGGCCATCATTACAAAACAATAATAATAATCAGCTGATAACAGACAAAAAATTCGATTTATGCTGGTGACAGGATTTATAATATTATAAAGACTAAGAAATTCCTAATTTCTAAAACCTATAACCCATAAAATGTTTACTGATGACTATCGGGGTGCTGCTTGCACTGGCATGGGCGCAAATGGTCACTAGAAATAATGGGACCTACAATTTCACATTAATAACTTATAACAAGCGGTTTTTTTTAGGCCCGAAGAGTATGCTCATAATATTGCGCAAAACTGATGCTTACAGTTAAGACTGAGATGCTTACAGTAGTCTTAGCAATAAGCTAATAGAATAAAAATGGGAAAAATTAACCCAGACACTGAATTAGAACGAAACTCACACGACTGCATTAACTTTGGTAGTTCACTCAGTACATCACTTTGGTCTACCTTACATTGATCGTAGCGCATCTCGCTCCAACGCCAAATGTGACACTTTTGTTGAATGGAACCCCGATTCGGTTTTCACGTTTACTGTTTTCGCCTTTCTCAATTATTCTAAAGTGTTTACCAAAATGATTAACGAACAATCAACAGGAATGATTGTAATCCCTAACTAACCTTCTCAGGCTCAGTTCCCTTTATTGAATCGTTTGATGGTATCCAAAATCACATATTTATACAAAGTTTTGATAGACCTTACCCTTAGAGGGCTGCGATCGTCTCCGGGAAGCGTTTTCACTGCGACCTGTTTCTCAGCAATCACTATAATCGTATTAATAATATTTAGATGTCATGATTGCTTTCTTTTCTGAAGGATCTTAAAACACTAGTTATAAGCTATGGTGGAATTATTGTTTGCAATTACTCTTATGCTATTAACATTATTGATTATTTAGATACCCCAATCATAGCTGTGGTAGAAGTATATTTAACAGAACAATTCCAAAAGGGTGATTCATAATATTTTTCACTTACTATGAAGTCCAGTCACCGATTGGCTCCTTTTAGGCCACAAAGTTGGTTCTGACGAATACATCATCTCGCCTCCTAAAAGGAGCTTATACTCGTAAGCAGCGGCCGAGTGTACCTAAATACAGTTTTGCAAGGGACCCTTAAACAGTTCTAGATTTCATCAATAATTGATATCTTATGATATTTCTTTGGATAAATTAACTAAAAAACTAGCGTTATTAAATTGATATATACCTCTATATATCAGCATTATTATAAACCTCTGCAGTAGCTCGCGAGCAACCAAATATGTTTATACCACATTTAAAAAAAAAAAAAAAAAGTTAATAATTATGTCCGCCCCGAGTAACTTATGAAGTGAAATTAGTAGTAATTTAATGATCACCGATTAACGTCGGCATAAGCGAGCATAGTCGCAAAGTAATGCTCGGTACATTGTTACGAGAGCAAGCGGAATCGGGGCGTTGCAACTTTCGGCGCACATTGCAGCGGCATGCTGCAACGTCGAGCGCACACGCTGCTGGCCTTTCCATCGAGGAAGGCACAGAACTGGCTAGACACAGAGCTCGCAAGCCTTTGCCTAAATTATAACCATCCAATGTCATCGGAAATTTTTTGCTAGGTCGGCTGATATACAATGGTAACAGAGACTTCATTAATACTTTATGCATAAGAAGTTATGATTGTATTGACTGATAAGAAGTTAAGTACTTTCATCATTATTTTTCTTTAATATTTTGTGTTATAGTTATCGACATACTCGTACGATAATAATCTAAAAACACCTATTTGTTTTATATTTATAAAATCTGCTACAAATTAAGCAGAAAAGATAACTGCTCCGAAATACCAAAAACTTAAGCAGATAGTTAGACTCTAAACATCTACCTGTGTAAAATTATCTTCTACTAATGGAACTATGAAATATAATAGGTGATTAAAAGAACTTAACAAGTGAAGTTCAATCTCTATTATATGAATAAGTTCCATTAGTAGAAGATACAAGAACCCACCCACCACATCCCAGCTCAAGTTTTGGTTGCTATATCCTCTAAAAAGAATGACATTCTGCTGGCGTGGTAGGGTTGGGACGTTGTTTTAGTGTTGTGCATCGATTTAAATCGATTCTCTGAAACGTGCGTGCTACCGAATGGAACAAGTAACTACCTGTGTAAAATTATCTTCTACTAATGGAACTTATTCATATAATAGAGATTGAACTTCACTTGTTAAGTTCTTTTAATCACCTATTTTCGCCTATTCGTTCTTTTCCTCAATGATATTAATATGTAAAGAGCTATTCAAATAAAAATGAAAAATGTGGTTCTGACTTCAGCATAACTCGTCCGCCCCAGAAGAGCGTTTATCTTAGTATTTGTTATGATTTATTAAAATGAGTGCGAATTATTGGGTGTTTTCTAATACTTCCAATGATTTGTGTATTTTTAAGGGCGTATTTATGTTTGAGGACAAAATGAGACTAGAATATAAGCGGTCTTATCTAAACGTTCAATTCCATTTCGATAGCGTTTACTAATTCTTATAAAACAAACTTTTTTTTTATTTAGCAAATTTGGAGATATTCCCTGTGATTATACAAACAGATAGACCAGAGGGATCCCATAATGCTGTCGTTATTTCCTCACATGACATGTTTTATGTAACCCTACACCGAATGTACTCGTCAGATAGAAAGAAATCTCGTGGTAAAACAAACAAGCAATAAATAGAACAAATGGCACTTGAGCAAACAGATTTCTAACGTATTTAGATATTTCTCTTCTTATGCCAGGATCAGAAACTTATTTATCCAGAAAGTGTAAGAACTTTTTCTTCAAAATTCCGTTACAAATCTCTGAATATGTTGCCGTGTTTTTAATAAAACTTCTGAAGCCATAGAAAATATGTTTTCTGTTTTGGTTCATCGGTTTGGATTGGTTGTGCGTTCGGGACTACGAACAATATTGACGACGTTGAACAAACAGAGTTATTCAAACTTTATGTACGCATGAATATGTGTGACAGTGTGAGCGTATGTTGACTTAGCTGTATAAGGCTTGGCACAAACGGACCACCGACCACAGCCACCGGTGGTGGCGAGCGACAAGCTGTTTACATACACGCTTTTTCATACATTTTATACGAACTCGCCGCACACGCTTCGCCGCCAGCGTGACTCGCCACTTGACGCTGATGAGCGCCACGCAAGACGCCCTCTCTTTACTCGACTCTCGCCACTGTCGCATCGCTTCGTCCTCCGCTTACCCTCACTCAGTTAAACGTAGGCGTCCTACGCTTCGCACGCACGATTAGAATGTGGTCGCATCCGAACACCGGTGGCTGGATCGCGCTTCCGCGACTGCTGCAAATGTGGCGGTAGCGCGCGACAGCTACCGGTGGCTGTGATCGGTGGTCCGTTTGCGCCAAACTTAACACTGTACACCATTTATTGTATGGTGATAAATAGCTGAAAATTGGCAGCTTGGGCAGACATGTTGACTAACTGCTTGTGTTATGTACAGCTTATAGGTACGTTATCGAATTCTCTCAAACTTGATCCAAAATAATTCAAATACGATACATAATATTTGAAAATGTAATTTTCAAATCACTCAAGTAATTAATTTATAACCAACAAGAAATACTAAACCATCAAATAACATCGCAAAAATTTTCGACTTCGACGGGACTTGAACCCACATCCTTCCTTCAGTACAGGAATGTGCTAACCAACTACACAACGAGGTCAAGTGACTTGGGAGTCGAAAATCTTTGCGACTTCCTACGGTCTCTAGCGTCGTTAGAAATTACCCTGAGTGTGGGGTTACGCACTATAATAACAAAAAACCTTAAATACTAAACCGTTGGAATGGAATATATCGCTGTGGATATAATTGTAGGAAAAATGCATATGAATTTAAAAGCAGAGGAAAAGCTGGACGTATTCAGATCATTGAAACCCAGCAGTACCTGTGTTCCACAGGTACTTAGTAATTATTCAGTGGGGAGCCTGTTCGCGCATTAAGTATGTAAGTTTTAATGAAAGAAGTAAGCACCCGGTCCATTAGGAGCGGAATATTCATTTCCTAGAGCCGTCGCCGGCGAATAATAATGATATCTAGTTATTGTTACGGCCACTATGTAGACCGCATTGCGAATACTAACGTTAAGGATGACCTCAGTGGCGCAGCGGGCGAGAGTCCGCCTGCGACGCAAGAGGTTGCGGGTTCGATTCCCGCCTCGGAACTAATTTGTGTACGATCTGCAGAAATTTGTTCCGTTGGTCTGGGTGTTTTCTATGTATAATAAAAATATATCTATCTATGTCTATAATGTATTAAATATATCAGTTATCTAGTACCCATAACACAAGCTTTGAGTAGCTTACTTTTGGGCTAGATGGTGTTGTATGGATTGTCCAGCATTATATTATACTAGACGATCGCCTCGCGGTTTCACCCGCGTAGTTCCCGTTCCCGTGGGAATTCCGGGATAAAATAGCCTATGTCACTCCCTGAAAAGTAACTTTCCTAACGGTGAAAGAATTTTTCAAATCGGTACAGTACTTTCGGAGTCTATTCAATACAAACAAACAATCAAATCTTTCCTCTTTATAATATTAGTATAGATAAGGCTGCTTTTAGACTAGTGTTCAAGGTGTCGTCGGTTCTAGGTAAGCTATAAAACTCAACGATCCTGTTGGCTATAAGGCTGCGCATCTACGCTCGTCTCTGGTGGAAAGGTTTTAAGTCAACTAGTTTCAATCTTTACGCAAAAAACTCAATCTCAGCGAAAGATTTTCTTTACCTCGGCTCAGTATTGCAGAATTTCTTATTTGTCTTTCCGATTCTTTATTTCCACTTTGGGTCGCACACATAAAACAGATTGGAATTAGAATAAATCGTTTATGTAGTAAAGGTGACTCCGGTCTACATAAGCGGATGCCTGTTCGCAATGCGACCTTCCGTAAGCTGAATTAATTCGAGCACAATTTGCTCGTGGGTCGGCCCTGAGATGTAGTTTAAGTTTTAATAAGTGCTTAGACCCTTCTAGGAGAAACTGTAATGCCTTTGTAGTTTGTGCTTAATTAGTAACTAAAATTAATGCTTAAAATATTAACATCACCTTGTTGCCGCTCACGTTTGTTAGCAAAAGTTTAGTTAAGTTACGATGCGAGGTTGTGACTAGGTATGGCGCAAAAATGCTGAATACAATATAATTTGTCTAAAATTATATATTTATAACGCCAAGTTACATGTCAAAAATAAAAAGTTATAAAGGTAAGCAATAAAGTATTCAATATTGAATATAAGTATCTCATTTAAATATAGTAAATCTATTTATAATAAAATTAAATAATAGGCAATGCGTAGAACTCGTCTACAGAGTAAAAGGAACTCTCTAAGAGCCAGATATATATTTCATTACTGATCTTTATCCTAGTACTACAATGCAAGAAACCAGGTAAGCATAATGCAGGTTCTGCTGACTGTCCGGTCAAAACAACAGCAGGAAATACCTACGTATATTAACTCAATAGATTGGAGGCGCCTACGAGTACCGATTTCATAAATGTAATATGTTTATTCGTTATGTTTTTCAGAGCAATGTTTTTTTTTATAATGCTGGACGATTCACACAGCGTTATCTACTAACTAAGCAGAGCTTGTGTTATGGGTACTAGATAACTGATATAAGTACTTAATACAATAAACCACATAGATAGATATATTTTATTATACATAGAAACATCCAGAGCACCCGCAGTTCGTACAAACATTTGTCCTGGGGCGGGAATCGAACCCGCATCCTCTTGCGTCGTAGGCGGACCCGTTGCGCCACAGAGGTTTACTAAAATACTTAATAAACATGTTAGCTAGTTTAGTGTAGTTAGCATAAAAAAAAATTCAAGTCTGCATGTCGCTTCAGTTTTTTAAAGTAAGTACCTATTTGATGATTGTTAGTTACTTTGTTAGCAATTTTCTGCTGAAACATAAGTTTAACCTAGTTCAGGCACTAGTACAACCCTAAGAATTGAAGTTTTACTGTTTTGTTACCTTTTGTCCAAGAATACTATCTCTATATATATAAATGAATCCCTATTTCCCTTGGTCACGGCATCACGCGTGAACGGCTGGACCGATTTTGCTAATTCTTTCTCTGTTGTGTTTGTTACTGTCAGAAGGTTCTTATGAAAGAAAAAATTAAGAAAATTGGAGACATAAAATTCCACGGGGGCGAAGCCGCGGGGCGCAGCTAGTTTAGTTTACTTAGTTAGGAATAAATTTTACAGTGTGTAGCAAAAAAAGCTGTATGGCTAAATAGAAACAGTCACATCAAAAATCTCATTCGGTCCCATATGTGCGCGCCTAAGTAAGATCGACAGTAGGTGGCCTCGCACGACCTAAGTAATATTGACATTTCGTTTTCGGTACCGAAATCTGATTCGTAAACCGACA